>JAGFPH010000115.1:107439-147016 GCA_018207615.1 Philaenus spumarius | reverse complement strand
AGACAATGATAGCTTAACTGGTTTTTCGTATTAAAAAGAAAGTTAATTATTTTATTTTAAATTATATAATCAAACTTCTTATATTATAGAGGTGCAAAATTGTGCTTGTTTGTATTGTTGCATAACCTTCTACCCTACTCCAGTTTGTAGTGATGTTTATTTGTTTCAAAAATCTTCTTCCTCGATTTCCTTCCAATCTACTCCTTATTCCAAATCCATACTTGCTTACTAAGATATGGTTAATTAAACACAATATATTGTTTCCAGTTGGAACGTTAGGGTGAAGTTGGAACCAGACGAACGAGATATGGAGGAGCAACGAAAAATTGCAGAAGGAGCGGACGCCCTGCTCAACCTTGCCGGTATCACAACCCACCTTCGACAAGCACCACCTCTACCCATCGCCAAAAAACCCAACACGCCGTTCCGTCCTCGTCTGTTACGGAAAAGTCCTCCAGCAAAACACCGTCGCGTCGACTCCGATATAAATTGCCTAAAGAACCGTTGGAAACCAGGTCTAATCACGGAGAACAACAACGTCATCGGCGTCGGAATGAGGCATGGCGAGTTCGGTAACCTAAATAAAATACGGAGAAAATCGTTATCAGGTTTACAAAAAAGTTTAGGTAAATTTAAAAGGTAGAACGGATCGTAATGGTTTCGTTCCAACGTAGTATAAAGTTAAACGACTGTTTTATAAGGTGGTTGTTGAAAAGGGACTTGAAAAACAGCTGTTTACTTTATATTAGCTTTAGTACTGATATATATTTTTGTTTAAGTAAAATCTAAACTAATATTTTCTCTGGTGGAATGTTTTTCGACTGTCACTTTCCCTAACAATAATTACACTAGTGATGGTGAAGTAGTACAAAGTCGTAGCACCGGATCGCTTCGAGTTTGATCCGTGTCGCGTAGTATAGAGTTTCTGTAGCGGAATCGAAAGCTTTAGTCTGGTATTACAGATCGTGGTATGATTTTATTTTAAATGTACTTGGTTGTACGGACATCATCGAGAAGTTTGATCAGTGATTATAAAAAATTGTTTTCATAGAGAACATTAGAATGTATTATATTAATTTTTCAGTAGATATTGAATTAAGTATATATATTCTAACCGTACGTTGTTTCTTATAAAATTCAAAATAGTTAAGCAAATATTACTAAGGTAATAAGCTAAGCTTAAAATATTTAATAGTTATTCTTGGTATATTGTCTGGTTTTGTTGTTTGTAAAGTTTGGAAACGAAACAGTTCATGTCTAGCTCGAACATGTAACAAAATTAAGAGGGGTTAATTTTTAGCCCTTTATAAAAATCCTCTTTTGATTTTTTTAAATATATTTTTTTAAAGTTTGTTTAATATTGTTTTAAATTCCATAAGATAAATCCCCTTTTAAAGCTATGTATTCAGTATTTTTCAAACTATTTGTCTGCAACAAAAATTCTCTATTAATGTTTTTATATTGTTTACAGATCAAAATGTGGTCATAATTTAAGAGCAAGTAAAAAAATAACATATTGTACTTTGGATTGGTTATAGCCTCAAACAATTTATATTTTTTATCTCAATCAGTTTTAGAGACTGTAATCAGATGAGAGGTGAGAAAAAATGGCATTGCCCTGTCCTCTGTTAATTATTCAGAACAAATCTACCCAATTCTTTTTTTTTTTTTATATTTAAGCCAGTAGACATGGCAAACCACTTCAGTTATAATCTGTTATAGGTGATGACTTCACTTCCTTGTCCTCACTTAAATTTATTTTTAAATGAATGATTCCCAAACTATACAGATGACAAAATCTACTTATAATAAATACAATCAATCTTAGAATAAAAATGAAGGCTTGTTATTAAGCTTGTAACCTTTGTGTCTTAATGCGTAAACCCTTCTTAAAATTTTGACTGAATGTTGGAACTTGATGTGTATTTGTTAAGACATAATCTGCAAAGCAATAATATAAGTGCAGCTTTACGTAGACGTGGTTATTTTGTTTATATAAGTTTATGAAGGCATGAAGACCAAAACCTGTAGAATTGTATTGTATTAAGGCTCTGCTGCACCTCTGGAGTAATGTTGAGCTATTGAAGTTGAAATCTTCCTTGCGTTATTCCCTTTTTTATTAGAACCTATGCACACAATGTGAGGATGTTAAACTTTAATGCAATTGTTTGAAAGGTTCACTAACCTTATCGATTGTTAAAACAAATATATTGGATGCAAATTTGTAATATTGAATATATATTTGTGGAACCAAAATTTGAGATGGGAAGTGAATGTTTATTTTTACCATTACTCTTACGGACAATTTATAAATTATTTAGCTTTCATGCAGCAGAGCCTTAAACGAATAAGTTATTTAATTTTATATTTCATTAGTAAACAGAACAAATGTTAAAATTATGGCAGGAATTTGTAAAAAAAATGAATACAAAACAGACTAAATTGTAACAGAAAATCTAATAGGTTTCAATATTATAGAAAATCCTGGGATTTATAAAATACTGTATGTTTACAAAGTAGAATTTTTTATAGATCGTATTCTTATTGGGAATATATCTTCTTCTGTGATTAAAGTAGACATTCAAAGTATATTTTGTCCTAAATTTCTACACTGTATGGGCATTTTTTTTAGCAGCATTTTTTTTTTAATTATGTACAAAATTTCATCGTACGTTTACAAAATGCCTCCCTGTTGATAATATTGCAGTCGACAACCCTTTTTAGTGCTTCTAGACGGAAAAAGAGTAGGCCTAGTATTGCGAAAGCTCATTGTCACTAAATTAATGTTAAACTGTGAGTCTAAATAGGAAATGCTCTATAGCGCTAATTAGAAAATATAAATGCCTGGAAACTAAAAAGAAATAATTAAATTGAATCCAAGAAAAGCACATTCTGGCAGTTTGATGATATTAAGTGATCAGCCATCTGGCAAATACTGCATAGATATGAGCAAACCAAATGAACAAACTTTTTCATTAATGCCATATGTAAGAACTAGGCTAGGTATTTCAATAAAAATTATTTTGTTATCTCTTTAATATATTTGGAAGAAGTTAGCATGACAACAAAATGAGGCTTACAACATGAAAAGGAGAGTTTAACTTAGTTTAGGTTGGTTATTATAGACATCCTATCAGATTTTATATATCCTTATAATATATTTTTGAGAAGTCAGCATGACCTTCTCTTTTGAAACAAATAATCGTTGAATTTACATCAGTATCGATTGTAAACTGTAGCTTTGTCAATATTGTAATGTAACATCAATTTAAAATGTTTGAAAATATACTTGCAATATTTCAAAATGTCAAGGTTTTTACAAATGGATTTCCTGTAGTTTAAAAAAAAATATATTTTCTGGTATTCTTTTTTTTTTTTTTTTTGTAGAGAGTTAAAATTGAATGTAAGAAGTTTAGAAAACCTTTTAACAACAATATAATGGGATCCAAAACAAATACCATATTAGACACTTCGATTCCGTTTTAGAGCGTTTTTCTGTATACTGGTACGTTTCTCTGACGCAATATTGTAACTCTATCCAAAATTTCAATTAACTTAATAACTTTTGATGAAATTAGCTAATTGAAATTGTATACAAGTAGTTGTTGGATTTGTTACTTCTCGCCCTTTTTAATGATTTATAACATTACTTTCAAATCCAATAATTGATGTTTATTAAAACAAAATGTATATACACTATAATCCATTGTTATTGAAATCTTATAATCTGATTTTGATTCCAAATTATCTTCTTTGTTGTTCATTTCATTATCTTAAAAATTGAGAAAGTTATAGACGGACTAAGAATGCTAAACAATGTCTAACAGTACTTTGTGTACAACTTATTTTACCCATGTAGAATGAATTCACCAATAAGATTGATAGCTTGCAAAAAGAATTTAGCCTACAGACATTTGCTTTAAAAACATGGAATTATTACCAGAAGCTCTTGTCATGGTTTTGCGAGGCAATTGTTTACTACCTCTATGATTTTAACATTTGTTCTTAAATTTGTTGTAAACATATTTATTTTTAACTTTACAAAAATCTTTGCAAAAAATGTTAACGGCCTCCTAAGTGTGAAAACGTTTAACTATAAACCTCATTATCTATGCAATTAACTTCAGGTTACCTAGTTTACAAAAATAAATGCACAGTTAATCAAAACCGAAGGAAATATAATAATTATGAGTATACTATATTGTAAAGTATTTGTAAAAATATGCAATTTTCTACTGGTGTCGTGTGCGTATTGCATACATCTATATAATATACGTTGAAAAAATATTTTTATAGTTCTGTGGTTACGAAAACTAAATATTTTATTAGCTTTTACTACAATGTGGCAACAATTTTCAAAACAATTTGATTGCGTTTTCTCATTGTGTGCTGGTAAGTTTGCACAGGGAAGCAAAAGAAAGTTTATACTATGTATTGCTTGATACGTTGTCACTGTAGTTGGTTTTGTATTACGAATCAAAGAAAGCAATCACCGAGATGGGAGTTTTGTTTTAGTTTCACATTATCTTGGAAAAATAAGGAGACAGATATTACTAGTGGCTTGTAGGGGCAATAGCCCCTATATATAGGCTATATTTCTAGGAGCAATACCTCTTCGTGATGGCCTACCTTTGCGAGGTGGTCTTCCAGCGTTATTCATTACAGTAAAAAAGTACAGTTGAAATAATTGTATATGTATTTAATCATATAGCCTAAGCTTTGATTTTAATTCTCACTTTGAAACAAAAACACAGCTACAATAACAAAACACATCACAAAACTGCACATTCAGGTGTTGTTATGATAGCTGAATTTTCCAATTTATAAACAATCACCTGTTTTTAACACTAAAATCACCTGATTTACACCTACATATTCCCATGCTATTTAAATGGTAATTATTTTATTTCTTAACAAATTTTCGTGACACAATTAACAAAAATTAATATTTTCATGAAAAAACTTCATGCCCAGACCTCTAAAATGAGACCTCTCCCAGTTTTCTACGACCTACCGTTCGCTCACAATTTCATTTGCAAATTTGGGCTTACGGAATTAGATACATAGATAAGTCTAACCAGCCTAGATATACATGACCGGTTCAGATTTATAAACGAAATATAAACTGGTCTTTTTTATACACATTTATTGATCAAGGAAAAATAAAACCTTGAACTTTTTCCTAGACTTTTGATTGTTCTCAGATCATATCCCCCCCCCCCCCCCCAACGCTTCTTTCAAGGGCATAAACAAAAAATACTACCAAGCAAATGAATCTGATTTGCAATATGACCGTTTTTTAAATTTGTTATCAGTAACCTCATAACCCTTTTGGCACAGGCTTCCTTGACTGATACTCATCTCTGAAGCAATTTCATCAACAATCTGTAACGTGAGCAGGGCCGATTATTAAGTTGAGAGGTATAAACGAACCGAAATTTAACCCCGAAACCAATGTTAGCCAGGTCCCGCGGATCTAAGTCACTGGTTTTAATGCTTGAAACAACACGAACTTAGAACAACCATACACACGGGTAGTCAGCTTTGATAAACACAACTACATAATATCTTATAACTATTAGGGTTGGCAGGCTATTCGCCCATAACCCTATTTAACTTACGTTACGAGACTACTTACTGTCATATCGGCCCCCGAGAACTGGTAACCATGCACAGTACTTCTTAGCCAGCCATAATTTTAATATTAATTATGATCACCAACATTTAGTAAGTCGTAGTGGGTCCTGTCGAAGTTCGTCCTACCACTCAAAAATGCTGATTAGTAGTGATGTCAATCCATGCCGGTTCTCACTGCCATTGCCTACTTGATTGTTGTCAAATTCTACATAGATATAGCGTGACACGCTCAGTAATTGACTACCGATCTTAACCCTGATCCTGAGCGCGTCACAATTCAACCGCCAGTCAAATTCGATAAGCATCGATGTTGTCATCTGTAAGACCATAGGCCTCAATCATGGCTTTGCATTTTTCACACTTTCTCGTCTACTCTTAAACTTGCTGGCACAATCAAACTCAATTTACCTAGCCAAACTTCACCTACAACCGAGTAAAAATTTGTGATGGATTCTCTTACTCTTTTAAGGTTAGTATTCCTTTGAATTTCAGCCTCAAAGTTTATTGCTCTCTCACAAAAAGGATGATGTACCCCTTGCCTTTTCTATGAAAGTCCATACGTTCTGTGAACCTAAGGATCTTTTCAATGAGATTGTCCTGGATGATGGTTTGTTTAGGTTGCCAAAGGAAAAAATATTTTAAGGTGTACTTAATGTAAAAACACTCAATTACTTTTATGTATAAATATCGGTCATTCTGTTAGAACTCTTGAAGTATTGTAATTCAGTTTGGAAGCTCAAAAGCATTGGTTCAATCTGGATGAAGAACATGAATGTTTTTTAGTGGAGGTGAAGTTGATTAGCGATGTTAGCACATGGGTGCTTTTACTGGTGAAACCATGGTTGTCAGACTCAGTAAAAGTTGGAGAATTTACAAATATTAATAACATGAAGTTCAACTAAGTACCTTTGTGTATACTGTATTACAATTTTAATTATTCTAACATACCACAATTTTTTTTTACATGAATCATAATTAGCTATGTTTGTAACTTTGTTAACACAAGATGGCAACTATCCGCCATATTTCTTCTTTTTTTTTTAATGTAGACTTGCTACAATCTCTTAATATCCTGAATAGGTTGACATTAACATACTAAGGCTAGATAACATGATAAATAATCTGAAATTTGATTTCTTGAAAACTTGTAGTCTCCGTTACTACACTTATTAGTGTACAAATCTGTCGGGGTAGTCTATGAGCTACAGTGGGACATAATCGTTTTTCTTTTTGCTTGGCTTTGAACTAACAATTTAGACTGTTAACAAACTTAAAACAAAACTCTTTGATTAGCAATACAAAAACCAAATAAGCCTAGTTGAAGACTAAAAGTTCTTACAGCAATATTGATTTGGTTTATTCCTTCCTCAGGTGGTAAGTTAGAGCAATCGTCAGTGCCCCAGTATTAGATTAGTACCATTGTAAATAACTTCCTATTGAATAATATTTACGCTGGCTTTGATTTTATAATAGCCGAAGGCTGTCTTTTCCAGTTGTCCTGATTTTAAACTAATACTCGTTGGTTTGTATTTTTAATTGCTGTTTTGTTTATTTAAGGCTCAGCTGCATCTTTGAGGCATTGTTTTTCATCGTAATAATATTAAATTTAATTATGTTTTTACCATCAGTTGATTAGTTGGGAATGAAAGTTTCAAATGTGTTTAAATTTAATATGATGGTTTGTAAAGTTGACCAAGACGTATAGTAAATTCTGCTTCACTGCAGAAGAGCCTTAAAACGATTGTAAAATTGTATTAATTTAGTTTTAGTTTACATTATGTGCTTTAATTTTGTTGATTTTCTGCGTTATTCTAAACAAAACTTTTTATAAAAATTATTTAATTTAGATTAAATTTATTTTTGTTATATTATATTTAAAAACATTGTGCATGAAATACCATTTCAAAGAAGCTGGTCTTATTATTCTATATATATATCTATTTTATTTATTATATTTTATATATTGTTTTATATACCATACATTTGTACAAGTGACATTTATGTCAATTCCCAAAACTTCACACAGCAATATTAAAGTTAGAATTTTGCTTGATAGGTCTACTTGTAATTAATTATTTTAACGACAGTTTAACTATGCTGCCGTGAAATTCATCATACAGCCTCGGGCAGTTTGTACTGCAAAGAAAGACCTTGCTAAGAGGTGCTCAAACTGAAGTTAAATTATAGTTTAACTAACGAATAAATTAGGTCATTCGACCTACCAGTAGTGGCTCCCTACTCCATTCTTCTCCAGCTCAACTCCCTATGCCTAGTGGCTCCATGTTTTGTTTTATACTGCTGCCTTGTACATAGGTTTGATTTGTACTTGTAATATGTGATGTACTTGCTTGGACAAAAACTATCTGAAGACAACAAAAAATCACTTTAAAATAATTTATTTTTATAAAAATGTATGCCATTTTAAAACACCATTTATAAATGCAGTAAAATAATAATTTAAATAAAATGTTAATGTATAATCTGTTGTTCTTTATCAATACACTTATGAATGTTTAAGAACAAAGTAATAAAACTGCAAAACAGATTAAGTGTACTGTTGAAAATGACAGTAAAGATCATGCTTTTGGAGTAAAAAGCAAGTCCAATTTTTGACAAGGATGTTTAGTTCTATTTGATTCCAAGCGATAAACTGAGACTGACCATTTGCAATGTTAAAAAGGTAGTGTCGCTACACATGGGAAGTGTCACAATCTATCCGATCTGCCAATCACAAGGCCTCCCTACTACTAAGGATAATGTGAAGGCAACGGAATTAAGCAGCAGAGATTAATAACCAAAAACATCACTTGGTCTAGCTTATATTTCCCAGTCTTGCAACATGGAACTGCTGTGATGGGTTCTTTCAAGGCTTTTGTGGCCTTCCGACTTCTGGTGCTCTTGCCAGAAAACTTTTTGAAAAAGAGCCACATAAATGTTACATTGCAAAAAAGGCAGTCTATTTGAAAATTATACTTGCTTGAATACTAAACAAGCAATGAGCCACATAAACTTACATACCAAATGGTAAAATATATGTAAACATTTGTGCATTAAAACTGACTGCCAAGAAATATCTGAATTCACTAAACTTATTCTAGGACATATTCTCATCGTTTTAGGGATGACGATCTCATCATCCGTTTGACAATCGTGTACAGTATTAAAATACATTGCCTGTCAGCAGAATTTTAATTTCGATAATTTGCAACAGTATCAGAGTCTTACTTTGACGCATACGCTTGGGATTTTTTTTTAAATGTAAAATGGTATTTCATATTTATTTCACCAACTTTTTATCTTATTTAACATATTGATTACTAATTTCCTCTGTCTACCTTGTGTGCTAGTGCCAAATTGTTAGTAAAAATATTAAATTTACAAGATTTACCTATACAGGTTATACATATTAAATAAAATTGTAGCTAATAAGTAAAAGTAGTTTGTAAGCTTTTTAGGAAATTGTAAATTAATCAATACTGCTTGAGTGATAAATAGTTTGGGTTTTGTAAAACCAAAGTAGTTATTTTAATTGTTCACTTTGTTATTTGCATCGACAGTCTGTATTTGTTATTTGTAAATACTTTAAAAATGTATCTACATTATTGTCTACATTATGTTTTTTAAACTTTGAAATTTCTGTACTGTGTTTACACATTCAAGCTGTGACATACATGGTTAGCGACTTTTGTGACAGCTGTTCTTAAATATTTTCTTCTCTTCCTCTGATTCTGTACTATTTCATTGGGAGAAAACGTTTGTACAATTGATCTCAAAAACTACTTATCCAGAAGGGGCAATGGGGAACAGTTCATTCCAAGATGGAAAAAATATAACATGTTCTTGAAAAGTTTTAAATTCAAAAAGCATTTAATCTTTATTAAATTTTCATTTAGTCTTCTCGCACTGTCCGTGAGAAGGTATTTACATGTTGAGATCTTAGAACATAACTAAAACTACACAAACACAACAAGAACAAAACTTGACAGCAGTGTACAGCTTTCTAAATATCAAGCATTTACAATGTATTATCTATTTTGAATGACTATATAAATGGATAAAATGAGTTTAAAACTTCAGCTTTTTTATGGTATAAGTTTCAAAGATATTGGATTATGTTTTACTAGTAAAAAGCAGCTAAATGCGGCCGATGTATAATTTGTTAACTACCAATACATTAACAGCTGAAATTCAACAATAATAAACTTAAAATTTGTTATTTTAAATGTTTTTAATAACTTCCTATGCTTGCATGTGTTATGGTGCAATGGATTGTTTTAGATAATTTAAAACATAACTTAATTACCAGTAACTACTTTGTGACAAAATTTATGATTAGTTATAAATTAACCGTTTTTAGGTCCCCTAGTCTCTCTACACATGTATACAGAGCTAGCGCAAAAACGATTCTAATGCATCATTCTAATCCTCACAAACTATTGTTACAAAATTAGTTTTTTTCAATTCTTCCTTTTGTTGTTATGTACCAACTCCTTCATGGAATACACTTTCTGTTTTGAGCTGGATAAGCCCTTGATCTATCTGATTGTTAAAACTTTTTTGATACATCATGCAATCAATCAATCTTTATCAACCCTTTTAGATAAATGTTACATTTATGTAAGGCAGGTCACAGTGGTATTCATAAACTTTATGCTTCTTAAAATTAATTTAAAATATAAAAATTACAACATTTCTATAAAAATTATATTCATAAAATTATGATAACAAAATATACACATTATTTGTTATTCGTTTATATATTATCAGGCTATTATGTTGCATCAAGAAACTGTTCCACAGCATAGAACGCATTGAACTTCAGCAACCGCTTTAATTTGTTTTAAAAAAAAAAACATTGATTTCCTTTATTTCTTTAAACTCTTTAGGGAGTTTGTCCATAAGACAGACTCCAGTCTCATGCTGAAGCTTGTCGAAAGATTTTAATCTTTGTTAATTTCTATGGAAGTCATTTTGACTCATATTGTAATATATGCACATCAGTGTTTTGACTCACAGAACTCTTATACTTGTAATGTAAAATTACTTAAAAATGTTTATACAGGGAAAGGACAAAATGCCTAGCTTTTTAAATGCATCTCTACAAGAATCACAATGGCCCATAATTCTTACAGCTAGATTTTGTAAACTGCGGATCCTTTGGGTCATTTGCTTTGTTGAATTACACCACAGAGCAATTCCATAATAATTTGAGAAAAGAACAGACAAAAGTATACTGATAGTAGAGTATGCCAGTGACTTGAGTCTTGTACCATCGTGCTTAGCAGTGTTTGAAAATCTACAGTTTTTGGTTTCCACTGCTTCCGTTGGCTAAACAAATGTTTGCAGTAACATGATTACTATAGCATCCACGTAATGGACAGTGATATAGTGCATTCGGTAGGAATAGTGCTTCTTTTAATTTAACAATTTCATGAAACCTTCGCTAAAACGCTTTGTAGGAGATTCCTATTTTAAATTTATGAAGACGATTGAAAAAACCAGTCAAAATTACAACCTTGTTGCTTAAGGGTTTTGATTTCATGGGTACATTTTGTTAAAATTTTTAATGAATCTAATTTATGTTGGTGGTACTTAGATGGGCTGATGTTATTTGAAGAATGAACTGGATAAGAAGTTTGTCATTTACTATAAATACTGTATTACAAAACCCTAAAGCTGAAATTTACTTTTAAGTTAGATCTACTAAATAGATCTTAATAATAATTTGTTCATTAGAGGATTTCAGCTTTCCTTCGAGTCTTCCAACACTAACTTACAACTGAAACATAATAGTAGCTGAAATATTTTGTCTCAAAATTAATAAACGTGCATGTATGTTTAAAAAATATTCTGTAGAATATAATAGATATATTTTTACTGTATGTAACAGTTTTAAAATAATCTAATTTTGTGTTTTTATCGTACAATTCATAAGTGATGTATACCATTTTACCTATTTGTTAGTTTATTATATTTATAATAGTTATTTATCACTGATTAATTTTAGTCATGTTGTCAATACAGAAGGTGTTTCTAAAAGTACTTTAAATATTCTCAATTTCGTAAAAATTTGTAAAAATAGGCCGATTAGTAATAACTTGACCTTTAAACCAAAAGTGAGTATGGACCTCACACTTAATATCATTAGTAAACGCTCAAGCGTGACTAGAATATTGATTATAAGCTGTTACATTTTTACCAATGGCAGTTTTTTTCATATTTGTCATCTGCATACAGTTAATTTAACAGCATACTCCAATGTATAATCAGTATTTAAGTCATCCTCATGTTTTCAAATAATTTATCGGAATTTCATGTTTTTCACCTTGTTTATAAACAAATATCTTTCAGAAAAATTTGTGAATAATCGTTTTTGTAATCTATGAAGTTTGAGAGCAACTTCCCATAAATTACAACAGCTTTACTTACAAATTCGATGACAGCTTTGAAAAACTGCAGATAACTTTATCAAACGGTTTCGTCCTAGTATTGCACGCCCTTTACTATTTCAAATTTTCGCTTGTTATAGACAGTAAAACAAGTGACCCCCACAAACGTTTTGTTATTTCCTTTTGAGGCAAAAGTTGAAGGCATATTGAAAAATTCATAAGAGTTCTGCTACTCCTTGTGAGTAAATTATATTTTTTCAAACCAATACCTAGGCCTATTTTTACTAAACAAAGAAAATTCAATTGTGTAAAAACATGTAAACTAATTCTATAATTATTTGTGCGCTTAAAGTAATTTAGAAGCACCTTGTATTTATGTTTGTGTCAATTTGTTATGATTGTGTCAAATTCAGATGGGTTTATTTCTATTTCTTCCATGAACTTAGTTTTGTGTATAACACGTTTGTGATTGTTTACCAAAACTAATAATCCTTTAATTCAGTATTTTTTTCCAAAGTCTTCCTTCGAGCGTTGCCAAAAAACTTATTTTCAATCTTTTATTTAAAATGTAATGTTTGTAAAAAAAAATGAACTGTACATAATTGTTTAAACTTTGTGAAATCATCAATTATACAATAATTACTAGAAACGTAACGATGCAATTAGACCAGTAGTTTTGCTAGTGCAAATTTTTGTTAATTAAACAACTTTTTATATCACTGGACAATTTTTTTTGTTACGATGTTCTCGACGATTTTGTCAAAAAATGTAAAGGTGTTGTGATTTCAGGATTTTTTGTTTTATCGGGTTTCTGAAACTGATTAAATAATGTTGTTTTTACATACACCATGTACATTATGTTGTATTTACTATTTATTGCTTGAACTTGTGTATATATTTATTCATTTTGTTGGAAATGTCAAATGTTGGTTAAATCAAAATTATAATTATTGAGTCTTTGTAAAATAGGCATGTATAGTTAAAGCTAGACGATATATTATCTTTCGTTCTCTCTTGGTTGTGCTTCCAATTTTTTTATTAATTCTTTTGTTGTATTTTGTTTTTAAACGGTTGGTAATTCTGGTGTACATATTGAGTCAGTAATTAAAGCTTCCAGTGTTAAAGCTAGTAATAAAAACACAAGCTTGAAAATAACTTTTCGTATACGAGGCTACTTAAAATTTACTTTTTCTGCCATAAATTTCTCAATATTTTGATCTAATTACTTTATATATTTATGTTAAAATTTACTTTTTCGGCCATAAATTTCTCAATATTTCAATCTAATTACTTTATATATGTATGGTTGTTGTAAGTAAGAGGTGTCGGATTCAATACCTGTAGAGATAATTTATTAAGAAAGAAGCACTTTGTTCAGCCTCAAAATTATAACATTAACATAACAGTTAACATTATCACTTCATTGGACGATTCGTCTCCATTCGTTTTCTGTCTCTTCTAGTAGCCTTATTATGTAAACGGTGTTGTCCTCTCTAGCCATAGTAATGCAATAATCTCTCAAGTGAATAACCTCCTGTATGAAATGCCAGAACTCGAACACTCGCACAGGGTAAAAAGTCTCCAAGCGACTGCAAATATAACTTTACAGCGTTTCGAGTGAGCGACAACTGTCGAACTAGTCGTGCTCGCGTCAATGTGAGGTAGTGGAAGAGTCTATTAGAAGATATGAAGAGCGAGAAACCCTTAAAAGGCATGCCAATATTGTTATTTTGTTTTTTTAAAAGTCTGTGAGAGAAGAATTACCTTACGCAAGTTTTCTAGGGTCAAAAGTGCATTCCCTCAGATAGAATCTAAGATTATATTTATCAACTTTTTTAATAGTCATACTTATCTCTTATCACGATAATATCAAAACTTCATTGAATATTTTCACACATCTCAATTTCCATGTGTGTAAAAATGTAAGAAAGTGGCCGATTTTCAGTTTAGTTAGAAAACTCCTTTATTTAAATTGTCTTTACTGTTTTTATGGTGTTTAAATTGCTGGACTTTAATAATATGACATTATTATAAAATATTTAAAGAAGCATGTAAGTACAGTTAAAGTCTCAATTAGCTCACTACAATTACCAGACCGTTTTGACATTACAACGTGACATCTATTCTTAAAAAACATTTACATTGTTTACCTGGTTATTGACTACCGTGGTGACACGTTGTTTACTGTATGATAATTCTTCTAAACGATAAATGCCACTCTGTCTTCCAAGCGATGTGTTGTCCCATTTTTTCGCTAGTCGCGACAACAATTCTCCTATCGTTAGATGTAGTATTTTTTCCCAGAGAAATATTAAATAAATTTAACAAAAAAAGGGTTTGATATCTAATATTTCCGACTAGAAAATGTCCCGTAAAGTTTTTAGTATTCTAAATATGTGTTCAATAGAAAAAATAATAAATTCCAAATGTTTATTGTAACGTTTGGTGTTTGTTATTTTCGCAGATGAATTCTGTAAAAACAACCAATCTTTAAGTATATTGTTTACATAGTCAAATAGTGATGAAAAATTATAAAATGAAGCAATAATTATTATTATGTAACTATCTTAATATTTATAAAAACTTGTTTGTTTTCTCTTAGTATATAATAAAATATAACATTATATTAACTCAGATTCTACACATTTTTATATCCTTTATTTCCTAGATTCATCTTCATAGCTTAAACCCTCTACTGTTAACAGATGTCACATCGCTACTCTACAGGTAACTTATTCTTACATTCTGATATTCAGTTTGTCTTTTGATCTTACATTATTTAGTACTTACTAGCCAGTACTCTTGGCACTTCTACAATTATTTGGGTGTGTGCAAACTAAATTGGACAGCGGTGATTTGGAAATCGGTGTTGTCTTTGTCTCCTACAAGATTTACTAATAATGGTGAAACAACAGACTAGTAATTAATCATATACGGTTATTTTTTACTCATTTAGTTTTTTTTTTGCATCCAGATGGTTCTTGTTAATTGTTTTCTTCTTACCAATTTATAATGAATAAAATCGTTAGTAACAAAGTAGTATTTTAAAATAAAAGACATTTGTGCAGCTGTGAACAACAAAACCACGTCAGACATATTCATAGTTTGATTCAGTGGAGTGAAGACGTAAGGCTTATTGGGAGCAATAAGGTTGAAGGTAAAGTTCGATGTTTTTATTTTCGGAGAAACTATATGTTCTGGCTGCTTGTTTAATACGTTGTGGAGTTTTATTTTTGCATACTCGTGCATTTGGTATTTTTAATGTGTTCTTTTCGTTTTGTGACTTGTCTATTAAAGTTTATTTATTATCTTAAAAATGTCTTGTGGTGTATGCAGCAAGTATATTTATTCAAAGCAGCTGCAGCTCTGAATGTCATCTACAATTACATGCAGCTTGTGTGGAAATGGGTAATGTGGATGTTGAGGCACTATCGACTGAAAATGTTTCTTGGAAATGTGTACCATGTGCTTCTGAGGGATGGAAGAGTGTGGTGTTGATGAAGGGAGTTTTATGCTTAACGACATCATATTAGCGATTAATGATATGAAAAAATTACAATATGATATGGCAGCTGACTTCAATTGTTCATATGAACATCTGAATGAGAAAATGGGTGATACCATGAAGAAATTGAGTGAAACTGCTAATAAGCTAGAAACCTACTTTTAAAGATGAGGAACTCAAGACAGAGAATAGGGCATTGCACCATCATGTTTCAGAACTGCAAACAAGATTAGACGATGATGACATTACTCTAGAGTAAATTGTATTGAAATACATGGAATACTACAAAAAAATGAATGAGGAGGTTGTGAGCGTGGTGAAAGACATTGGCTCAGCGCTGGACCTGAATATCACTGACGGAATGATTGACAACTGTCTTCAACTGGGCAAGCATGCAGATGGAGGTACATGGGGAATCATCAAGAAATTTGTCAGAAGAATTTCTCCAGAAAATGCGTGTGAAGTGAAAATGTAAACTAAGTCACGTATGACTATTGGTGACGGTAAGTTATTATTATATTAAAGAATATTACTTTTTTTTTTATTCAGCTAGATAGTAAATGCAACCAAATTTTAATACGAGATATGAATCTAGATTTATTATCTAACAATAATTAAACAAATACCTACTCCACACTTTTAGCAAATTACGGCTTTGAAATTTTAATAAAAGAATCGACAAGAGAAGTAAATAATTCAGCCACATGTATTGTCATGTGTGTGTTAGAATAAACAAGAGGTTTGAAGTAAATATATATATCCAAAATTCTAGATATTGACATTACAGATCACTGTGCAATAAGTTTAGTTCTATCGTTATCAGAAGTAAATAAATTCCAACCTCAAGTTAGGTCTGTACAGACTATTTATTGACTATGATAAGCTGAACAAAGCCTACCTTGCTTTAACTGATGATAAAATGATACAATTGTATGAATGTCAATTCTGCTTTTGAAATATTGAAAAACAATATAGATTTATGCGTATGTTACAAAATCCCGACCATCTATACAATAAAACCTTGGATTACGGACTACTTATGATTCTAAACTTTCTGTAAAACCTGGCACCTATTTATGTATTAAAAAATATATAACTTACTACTCATTAATACACAGTAGACTAACTTATGGTTTGTCGTGTTTGGGAAGTAATTATATTTCTAATCTTAAACCGATTTTGAGTATTCAAGATTAAAAATACTGGTGGCAATGTCTAGTACGTCAGATAAATGAATAATAGAAATTTTTACAATGTGCACATAAACTGTAACGCAAATATGTGTCTGAAAGAACTATATGAACTCTTTCCCTTTGTACTATTAGCAAGTTTAATTTGTATCTACAGTATTTTAAATTTCAGAATTTTACAACCAAAGTCATTTATTAAGTAATAATTTAATCCCTCAAGCAACTAGAACTTAAAACTGTATACCTTCCAATACCCTCCCTCTTTTCATTTTATCAGCATCATGGAATGTAGAGTTCTCATCCTCTCCACATCTTTGACAGTGTGGATCATCTACTAATCCCATTAAATGGAAATGTTTTCCAGCGGGTTGAGTCCAATCAGAAAACTGACCATCAAAACCAAGCAGTAGTGTTCTGACCTCAATGAAGTCATGAGCCTCTAACCCCTCACCATTTCTTCCTTTCCATATCCTCTTGATGTTTTGATAACCAGGAACTCCTTGAGTTAGTCATGGCTGTCCATCCGTGTCATGGCCCACTGCACCCAAGGCCGACAGAGGCACAAGTGATCGCTTGGAGCCCAAACAAATAAATTTGTAAAATACGTACCGAACATTATTAAGGTTTTAACTCACCAATGGCATTATTTAGTTGGGTGTCCTGAAAGTATAATATCACAACTACTATGATTACCAGGTGATTATAAAAACCTGTATAAGAAATAGTATCAGGTTGGCTAAAGGAGTTAAAAAAAAAATTTGTCCTTATCAGTTAGGAGACAATTTTGTTCATTGTATTAGCCTTGTCAATACTTTTTACATTTAAAGCATTTAATACAATTTTTTATTTCTAAAAATAACTTTCCTAATATAGCCTAATATATATTAAACGTATAAAAAAGAAAAACATCTTCATGATTCAATAGAAGGCATTCCCATAAATTAATTCTTCTTTAGAATAAAAAATGTATTGCTTCAGACAGCTTAACATTTTATTTTCAGGGCTTTTCCTCTGTTATTGCTTTAAGAGTCTGCTGTAGTGGCAGCCATCTTGGATTTTTATCCCATAAATGGTTAAACTTCAAACCATTTATTTCGTTTATTTTTTATCATAAAATTGTTTGCAAGGTCTCATTTTAAGCACAGTCACAATACGCATCCGTCTTGCAATTTACATTTTTTTTAAATGCTTTTGATTTTGACATTTTGTAAGTACAAAGTTTGAATTTTTTCCTAACACAATAAGAAATTAATAACGAAAAATAATTTGCAAGAAAGATCCGAAATTTTATAAAGAATATTCAGTTTTTTTTTCAACACTCAATTACAAAAGATAGACTTATAAAATGGTTTGAAATGAGGCAATGTCAGTATAAGAAATTGCACTGTTTAGATAGAGATATAGTGAGAGGCGCTTGCGTTCCGGTGGATTTCTCTTTTACTGGAGCAGACCCTTCAGTTTATGTGGAAGACAGTTGAGTAGGATGGCCCCAGAAACTGCTGGTGACTGAAGTTTGAGAAAACCAATGTTTTGGTATGGTTCAATTGTGTTTTTCTTGTTTTGTATCTTCGCACCTAGCTATGGCTCGTACTTCTGTGTGAAACTTCAAATACATGATAACACTTAAAATATAAATTGACGAAAAAGTTAAAATATAAATTTTTTTGAAAAGAGGGCGGCAAGAATCTGTAAGCCTCTAACCAAAGAATTTAGCATAACTTTTGAAATATGAAATTATATTAGTTATATGTAGGATTTTGTGTTACAGAGTATTTAAATTGAATGTAATGTAAGTTGTAACAATATAATGGACTCAAAGTAGATACTTTATTAGACATTACGATTACATTGAAGTGCTTTTTTTTACATATAAGTTGGTATCTCTGCCACGATATGGTGTGGAGGTGTATTGTAAATTTTACCCTCCAAAATGTATACCAAATTATATAAAGGTATTTGGAAAAAACTGCAACTTTAAGACTATGCTTATATTTTATTCTAATATGATTACAAAACTACTTTTAAATAGAGCAAAAAAACATATATTTATAAAAAATAAAACATTTTACACTTTTAATTTGTTACAATCCAATGTAATCGGACCAAACAAACCTTTTCTAAATGCCTCGACAAAATTAATTGCAGAACCTCGAGTATCAGGATATAAACCATACTGTCCAAATTCATTTACTCTGCGAATCATTCTGTTGAAGTTAACAGCCGCTAAGACTAATACTTCCGATATTTCATCAGAAGGTTCTTTTAACCCTAAAAATTCAACGTAGCGAAAGTTATTATTTTTGTTAAGCCAGTAAAGTAGATAATCTGCTACATATTCTATTCCAACTATGTCATCTGGAATTGTAGCACATAAAGCTAACCTCATACCAACTTCAACATTAGGTACATTTGGTGTAAGAATTCCAGGAGTATCCAACATGTAAATTAACGGATTTTCACTAACTTTTACTTTGGTAGTGATGCTTCTTGTTATTCCTGGTTTAGCACCAACTGCTGCAGCATTTGAATGTTTTAGAAATTTATTTCTAAGGGCATTGATTAATGATGACTTTCCCACATTCGGAATACCGATTGCCATTATAGAATATTCCTTTTCTTCACTGCGGTTAAATCTATTTCCGGAAGAAATTAATTCGGACACAAGAGGACCTATTCTTTGTACTCCTTTGCAATTAGGATTTTTACAATTAGTAAAGACAACATTTGGTTCACCTTGTTCTTTTAATATAGACTTTATTTTGTCAGTGTACACTAAATCGGATAAATCAAATTTGTTGAACACTACTATATGTGGGCGCAGACCTGTCAAATTTTTCACAAAATTAGGATTTCGGCCAGAGAGAGGGATACGTGAGTCATGTACTTCAATTATACAATCAACAGTTTTCAACTTTTGTTGCATTTGTTTCATACCTTTGTCCATATGTCCAGGATACCAATGAAGAATAGTTTTATCAGGAATTGTAAATCTTTTTCTGAATTGTTGTGAAGCAATAGCTGTGCTTCTTGTACCAGCCATTTCTAGATTGTAACTAGGCTTTATTAAATTCTTTACAAATTTAATTTTTAATTATACAAAAAACATATTGAACTATATCACATTTGTATCACGACAGCACATACAAATAGTTGAAATGTCATAAACAAGTTACAGAAGTCTAAATTATAAAATGTATTTACTTATTACAATAAAATTAACTTTGCGTCTTATTGGAATGCAACACACCAAACATGAAATGTGTTTTACTTATAAACTCTAACATTATATTCAGTTCATGTTCTTTAACGAAATCACACAATACATAATAACGAATTCGTATAGGTTATGACCAAAACATAACCTTTAAATTTTGATCAGATCATCAGATGTTTAGCTTACTTGCAGCTGATTAAACACACACACACACACACAGATTGAAAGATTGTTAGTACTTTTACTTTTGCCGAGCACAATTGACTTATTCGTTCTAATACAATATAGAATGAATGTAGTAAATTAAAGCAAAGCGAATCAATTACAAACTGACTAAAAACATCTAAGTGTTTATAATTTGTATAATTAATTCTTTCTTACCTTACCTTAGTATTACTGCATTAAACAAATTATTTCTTTAATAGGTGCTACGTTTTCAATTTGTTCAATGTAGGTAAGGGTGGGATAACTAACATAGGGAAACGTGTTCCATGTTACAGATGTAATTTCAGTTGTGCTTCTGTCCCACCAAAAGCGCTACCATCGCACAAATTGCGTATGACGTCATTTTAAGAATAAATCGTTTTGTTTATTATTATTGAGAATTAACGGTTAGCAAAGTGGAATGATTTTGTAAGAAATGGGTAGAATTAAATTGTGCTACGTTAAAGGGTGCTTAAATGCTCAAACTAATAACAAAAGAAGCACTTTTTTCAATTTCCCATTGAAAAGTAATGACAATGGGTTACTGTAATTATGATTTGTGTACTAATAGCACAGGAATTAATTTGTATAGACCTAGCATTTAAATCTAAGCTGTGTTAAAAAGTACAATATTTTTACATTTTAGACTATAATGCCACATTATTACAATAATGTAAATTGATTATTTAAATGTAAGTTCCAATTATTAATTGTAATAATTACCTTCAGGTATTAATATAAACTTATTCTTGTTTTAATAACCATAACAGTGGATAATCTCTAAATAGCCTATGTACCTATAATTGCAAGAAATGCAAGAATACTAATTTAAAAAAAACCTGAAAGGTTCTAACCTATTAGTATTTAGTCACAGTATGTTTACCTGTCTTTAACAGTAGAATGTAAAACAACATCTTCTGCAAAAATAGGCACACCTTTACTACCTATTCAACTCTAGGCTAAACTATAGCAACAGAAATGCAAAAATAATAATTCAAAAAATACCTAAAAGGTTCTAACCTTACCTATTTGGTCACAGTATGTTTACCTGTATTCAACAGTAGAATGTAAAACAACATTGTTGTCTGCAAAAATATTAGGCTAGAGTCGAATAGTAAACTTACGCCCATTATTGTTATAGATGATGCCTTATACTTGATGCACATAAACAAGTTGTAGAGTACACACAAGATACACTAAATAAATAACATTGCCTTTTCATAAGACAATAGAAAAATATATACATTTGTATGTGGAATAGGCTATACACTGTAAAGGTTGTAATGATACCTAGGCTACTAAAAGATTGTAGGGTCAATCCATATGAAATGAACACATGAAGTAGGCTATTTGTTTTCAACCTGACCTCTTCAGAACTTCATGAAATTTTGTAGTACACTTATTCTAGTCCATAAAGTATTAAGGTTATTTCCAAAATTTAAATTTTTTTGTCAAGTATATTTTGAGACATAAAATTACAAAGTAGGGGAAAAACGCTAATTTCAATAAACGTCAATACCTTTAAATGGGATTTTCTCAGCTCATAATTGAGATAGAATATCTTAATTTAAGAAGATATATAGCCTATATATCTCTATATACTAGAGAAGGAATATCTCTATATACTATTTTATTTTATTTTAGATGTCAACAATGGATTTCGTTTACTCAGAACAACTCCATTAATCTGGAAGCGAAATGTCCATTTGGCTATATTTTGTGACCAGCATTTCAAAAATGAAGATTTTTTGGATGAGACAAGGCAGACGTTACACTGCGGAGCCATTCTATCCTTATTGCCACCCTTGACTACTGTACAGCATCTATCTTGGCAATCCTATCTTCACCATTTACGATCTTCCTCATCTGCTCAAATATACAAGAAATATGTTGCTGAAGCACAATGTGAAATGTAGAGTTACTTCAGGTAAGGACAAAGTTGTGGTGTCTTATATTTTATTGCAGTATTTGAAGTATTGTATGTGTATAAAATTATGTAATTATAAACAAATTTTTTAAAGCATCCCGGGTGCAATTATGTCACCACCTTCTCTTGGCCTTTATTTCATCCAATCAAGTTTTCTATATACACATGGATTGTTTTTGAATTTCAAATAGGCTGTATTTTTTTTTAAATTTATAATATGTTGTTCTGAATATTTTAATAATTATAATTCTGTGTTTATTTAATTTTAAAATTGCTGGAAATATAGTTTTATGTACAGTTTATTCGGTAATTTTGCCAGCATTTTACATTAGCCAGCAACAGACCTTAGGCTATAACATTTTACTATTTAATTGTGTATAATTGTGTTACATTTGACTTTAGGCTTGGCCTAATTTATGAATTCAAAAAACAAAAACAAATTGTTCAACTCACTATAATTAAAGCATGGTTATACAATAATTTGTTATTTCTGAGTAAAAAGTCCCATGGTTAACAATAATTGCAATTTTATTTCATTTTAAAATTTATGACATACATGTACAAAAAATCATTTTGCTGGAAGCCCTACTGGAGTTAAGTCCACTTCCAGAACTAATATAAAAAATATTATTGTAGCACATATATATCAATAATTTTTACATTGTCTGTATTTTTCACTAATTACAGGTAGTCTGGACTTTGATGGAGTTGGCAGATGAGATGATTAGAACTGCATACGATTTGGATAAATATTCAGCAGAGTTTCGTATGCTACATAAGCTGAAAGATTCTCATTTGGAGCCTATAGGAACCCAAAAAATGAAAGTCGCCAAAGCAGCTCAGGTTTTAAGTCACTCTGTAGCAGCTACTATTATGTATGCAGTTCGACTTGGTAAGTTAGTTATAATTATTTAGGTTTTTGTATGTTAAACATGTGTAAGAGAAAGTATATATATTATAATGAATTGATTAATTTTATTTTTTGCGACAGAATTTTCTATTATTACAGTAAGACCTCGATAGTTCGGCATCAATCATCTTGAAAATTTGCACTCGTTAAAAATAGCAGTTTTTGTAATCATTGAGTGATTTAAGCCCGGTCTACACTGTCAGTTGGCTCCGCATCCGTTAAAAACAGTGTGTAAAAATCTACTGCTCAATAAACTTGTCCAAAACAAACATTTCAATCAAAATTTCTCTTAAAAATAGAACCGATTCAAAACAATGTGCTCTCATCGTCCTTTAAAAACGTTCAAAGGACCGTTTAACACTTTCGTTGCTAACAGTATTTTGTTAAACGTATTCCACTTAATGGAGATTATTTGAACCAATTAAAGTCTTTGGAAAAAGATACATTGAATTTCTTGTAAATAGTTGTTCGATTTAAAACCGCTTTCAGGATTTCTACTAGTTCCCAGAAATAAAAATCAGTGGCTTTTAAGGTAAAAATTTAAAAAATCGAGTTTCTATATACAAAGTTAGTAAAATACAAGTGAAGTGACTATATCGAGTAGAGTCAGTGAAATCCTAGGTAAAAATACAATAACAACAGGTATCGTGAGTAGATATGGCCATTATTTTAAGTTTAAAAGTCTGCATTTTTGAAAACTTATAAAAAATTGAGTAATAACTTAACTTAAACTTTTCATTTATTGCGTCATTTATTTGCAAGCTAGGGCTGACAAAACTTTGTATAATTTGTAAATAGTTAATTGATTTGTATGTTTAATTGTTCTATGACTAATATATTATCCAAGTAACTACACTGTTTCTTTTTTATGAAGTTATGAAGTACACATGCTGCTAATACAATTATATCTATTTTCTCAGGAGCAACACTAAGTTCAGTAGTGAAAATTCGGAACCTCGCTCGTAGTATTCCAAATGCGCACTCTACTATTCTTCTTGCCCTAGAATGTCTATAATTGTACACCCTAAAATCATCAGACGTCAAGCTTCTTCTAGAAAACGGTCTCATAAGATTTTTGTGTAGTGGATATGCTTCATCACCTAAGAATACAAACGGAATATCAGTGTCTTCACCATCTAGTAAAGGGCTAGGTTTCGGAAGATTTAACCCATTGTTCAATAGTTTTTTCCCAAAACTGGATTGGTTAAACACTCCCCCATCACTTGCACGTCCATAATCTCCAACATCAACAAACATAAAATTCCCATCAGCATCTACAATAGCTTGTAATACAATCGAGTTGAACCCTTTGTAATTGTAGTACTGTGATCCACAGTTGGGAGGTTTTTTAATTCTTATGTGTTTGCCATCAATGCAACCAACACAATGAGGATAATGCCACAGTCTTTCAAATTTGTGTGCTATATCCTCCCATTCCGTATGTGAATAATTTGTTTTCATGTAGATAGGTTGAAGGATATCCCATATTGCTTTACATGTTTCCATCACAACTCTGCCGATTGTTGTGGCACCAACTCTAAATTCAAAGTGCATTGCTGCAAATGTAGCACCCGTTGCTAAGAATCTGTAAATAGGAAAAACAAATATAAGATCAGTACTTGAATTACAGAGTCTTTGTTTTAGCTCATTGTAAGTTTAGATTTTGTTATTAAAAAATTATTTATTTTATTAAATTCAATTTGAAGTGTTAAACAATCAATTTCCATTAAACTTGAAACTACGTCCAAACCTATTACAGTAAGTCTTTTTCTTTCCTCTTTCCAGTAAATGATTGTAAGCAGAAATGGACGAACCTGAGAAACTCGTATGCGAGACATTTGAGAAATCAAAATAAACCTTCTGGTTCTGGGAGTGAACAAAAACCCAAATGGTACTTGGCAGAAGTTATGTCATTTTTGAAAGACTTCGTTCAGCATCGAAAACTGAAAGGAAACTCTGAAAAGGAAGAAGGTGAGGAAGAAAACTTACAAACCACCAGTGAAGACAACGAAACAATTTCTAATGAAAATATCAATGAAGTCGAGGAATCATCTAGAAAAAGAATTGCTCCTGATAGCGAACAAACTTCACGACCTAAAAAGAGACAACTACCATCAGAGCTGGTTGTAGGACCGATGATAGATTTTCTCAAGAGCAATACCCACAATAACGTAGTAGAACATCCAATGCTGAGCTTTGTGAAAGGTATGCTCCCAGATTACGATGTACTAACATCGAAAAGACAACGCATATTTAAACAGAAAATTGTTACATTTATGAATGACTTGATGGACGATCAAGAAACTGAAAGCAGTTCAACTCCGGCACCCTCAACTCCATTTTCCAATTGTTCAAATGATGTCATACTGACGGATTTTCCAATTGTTCTTGATGACGGATCATATTATAAATTGTCATAAAATAATAATATTCAAATTGTAATATGTAACTAAAATTAACAGATTATATAATAAAATTGCAATGCAAACGTAGGAGTTTATGTAATTAACACCCTTCTAGCATGCTAACACTCCTTAACCATTACCTATTAAAATGAAATCAATATATCAATCCATCAATAATATATTGATAGAAACATAGCATATATATTTATAGAACATGAAGAATAAAAAAGAAACTTCAGTGGAATTCACAAACAACCCAGATAATTAGAGTGAGGTATTATTTAATATTTTTTGAAAGTAACTAACAGAAAATGAAAGGTTTCAACACAAATATAAATTTAATTTTGATTATTAATTTTTATATTTTTATTAATGTAACGTACACTTTACAATATATACAGTTTTATATATAAAAAAAAAAACAAATTATTATAAATGGTTCAACTTACCTCAAAGTGATTAGAAGTCGCACTGTAGGGGATAGGCATCTCCTAAAATGTGTATCCCTTTTCGTTAATCTATCTTCTAGAAGTGCCAGCACATAGTCAAATGTATCTGGTGTTAATCGCGTGAAACTATAAAACTTTTCTTCATCCTCCCTAAGCTCAAGAACCAAATTTTCTAAAATATTTTCCTCTTCTCGCCTACTATTATAAGGATGGACCCAATATCTTCGGTTTCTCACTTCCTGTTCACACATCCACTCCCAAATCATCATTGCACCCATTACAACTTTGTTGTCTGACATCTTGTTCATGACTAACTGGTGTGTGTTGACTAATCTTGTCTAAACATGTCTTGTCTAATTTCGTCTAATGATGTTTTGTCTAACCGTGTCTTGCTTTGTCTTGACTAAGTGGTGTGTGCCCAGCCTAAAGGTTTATTTACAACTCAGGAAGGCGACTTAGTTCCTTATATTTATTCAAAGCCAAATTGTCACATCATTCTACTTTTTTATCCTTTTGTTAAATTAAGCTTCTAACAACATTTTACATTATGTAATACCTTGTTTGAAAAAATTCTAATTGGCTGGTATGTTTGTTACAGGTTCTCTACCGTCATCGGCTCCTATAGAAAATTTAATGTGAATATTATTGATTATATATCTAGGTGATATAATGTTTTAATAAATTTATATTATCTAAAAAAATGTTATTATTTGTTTACTATCCTTCTAGTGCTTTCTTTACTGGCAACAAAAATAATGCATTCTCTTTTATTTTTATAAAGACAAAATTATGATTAAAAATGTCTAAAACCATTATTAATTAAAACCATTGTGCATCCACTTAATTTGAGTGTACTAACAAATAAGATTTCTTTATCTACAAGTGGTCAAATATATTTCAATAATACTTTTACCAAAGCTATTTTCAAATAATAATATGTTAATTTATAAGTGTTATAAATTTAAATAAATATTACATTATTTTAATTTTTACAGCCTAATATTATGTGATTACTTTTGAAATTAAGTATTTTTCTTAGATTACTACTGTGTTTTAAATTATAGACAAAATGTATTATTAAATGACAATTTAGTTACTTTATTCTAGAGTCATTTAATAAACTTTTGTTTAACAAAATAAATTTCACAGTTAGTAGCCAAAGAATAATGCTTAAATATGCAAAAGTAATGATTTAATAGTAGGCCTATAAATTATAATTATATACTACAATACCGGTTAAAATAGATACAACGTACTACGTTTAGTAAAACTTTCTTTGTTAGGTTGCTTCTATCCCACCAGAAGCGCTGAAGATAGTTTCAACTTATAACATTCAGTTGCCTATCTCCTTTTGGTATTATTATCTCTCTCTGGTACGTAGTTAGTTTCTACAAGTAGCAGGTTACTAGTTTGATTTGTGCTGCTACCTGTGGCCATTGTTTAAAATACTTAGAGAGGGTAAATCCTACATTGGAATAAATTTTGACGTAAAACAGATTACCTTTTAAAAAATGAAAATGGCTATTAATAATTTGTTCAATCAACAAATTATTTACTTATTATATTTCTGTTTAGAGAGCAAAAAATGCAAAATACCTGCTTCGTTTGTTTGACAACAGCTTCCTTGATAATTTTTGTTTAACATGACAAATTTGCGTTAGCATTGTTGTAAATGTTAGGCTATTGTATACATTTAATTTAGTACCTTGGCAACCGAGCATCACTCACTATTTTTATTTTATAATAGTTTTTTTTACAGGAAAATGTATGTAAATACGAATTACATACTGAGTAAATATGAATATTTTTCAATCTTACGTACATATGAACTGTTTATTTAAATAATAAAAAAAAATGAGTGCAATAATTAGTTTAACATTTCATTAGAATATAATATCTGCTATATTATAGTAATTTTGTACAGTTGATCTATTACTACGTATATACTTTGAATTCACTCAGTTTTATCATGACTAAATCGGATTTTAACCAAATGCTTCCTTCCATACTATATTGCGGGTGACTATACTACTTCCATACTACTTAGTGACTTCAAAGGTGGTATATAAAAGAAGTTCAGCGTTTACATAGGCGAAAAGAGCTACTTATAGCATTTTGTTAGCGAGATCCCCGAAATAAATTTATATACAAGAATTGCTGTTTTAATAAGATTAGATAATCGTGTATTGTTTATATTTTTTTTAAATTGGCTATTGGAAGTTTCTATGTTAATTTGTGAGCTGCTACTAACATTCTCTGAACAAAACTTTTCAATATGAGTAATATTATGTCATCTGGTAAATTTTAACTTGTGTTTGACTTAGGCTATTTGTTAAAAAAAAAGAAAAGTTTTCGTCTTATTTCTTGTCCCTATTCGAGCTGGTGAGCTGGCTGATCCTGACGTTCGTTGAAATTTTCGTTTTCCTACATATTTCTAACATTAAGTTCGCATACATTATTATTCTGTTTTAACTAACGTAAACTTGATTTGCAAATTAAATGTCTTTGTCTTTTTAGTTGTCACTATACTATAGTATAGAGAAAGTATAGTAATCGCAAACAAAATCGATGTTGAGATTTTTGTGGAAATATCCGTTTTGGGACCCCCTGAGTCCAAAAAAGTGTTTTTTTTTACAAAATGTCTGTCTGTATGTATAAGTACAAGGCTAGAGAAAAAACTATTCGATCGATTTCGAACAAATTTGCACCAAACATGTCAATTACAATTATACAATTACAATGTTATAGGTAGGCCTGTATATATGCACGAAAAAAGTTTTGAAAAATTTTGAAAAACAACCCCCTATTTGACCAAAAAACCCCCAAAAATCAGTTATTTTTTTTATAAAAAACGGCTCTAACGACTTTGATCAAATTTGGCTTATTTGTAGCCCTTAATGTACCATACCATATGCATAAAACCGCATGTTTCTAAAAATTCTCGTTTAGCTAATAATAATAAAATAACTGATTTTGGTGGTGTTTTCCCAAAAATGGGGTTGTTTTACAAAAGTTTTCAAAACCTTTTTCGTGCATCCATACAGGCCTAATTGACATGTTTGGTGCAAATTTGTTCGAAATCGATCGAATAGTTTGCTCTCTAGCTAATAATAGGCTAATAAGATGTATTAGTTACTCTCCTACTTTAATACAATTATGAAGTCACAATGAATCTGTTTAATAATTTAAATATGTTTGTGAGAAAGTATGTGCCAGTTTTTGGTACCGTTTATTTAAAGAACATTCTGGTACCTTACATAACGTAGTAGTAGGACATGTAGGATATTAAAGATCAGACTAATATTTCAGTAAGATTAGGCAAATATAGACCTAATATATTTATTCATCTAATATTGTCAATTACTTACTTTTTTTTTTTTTTTTTTAACGACTAGATCTTCAGGTCTTCAGATAAATTTATAATTAATTTATTTTTGGATTTTGACACTAAAAGTAGCCTACTGAATACATTTTTGAAAAAGTAAGGTGAATGTTCTTTATTTAGGATTATGTGCATATTTATGTGGGAAGTAGAATCGGATTAGTTTCAACTTTCACTCGCTCAAGATAAAAGTAAAATGTACATTTTAATTCTCAAACAATTTAAATTTAACATCATTCCTTACAAGTGTTCTGCTTTTAGTCTGCCTTACAAAAAACTTGTCAAACTTCTACCTACGGAAAACATGCCAGCCAATGAAATCAGTTCTTTAGGAATTCCTAGCCGTCTCCACCAATCGGAAAGCTTTCTTTAAGACATTCCAAAAGTTGTTACTTTAATGCATCATGGCTTCTTAACTTTGTTTTATTTTTATTGATTGCATTATTTTCATTGTTTTGTGAGAGAATGTGCATTCAGGTAACTGTGTAGATGTGTTGCTTGAAGATGTGGATTACTTTTTCATATTCAAGTGTACGTACAGGATCGCCTTAATTTACTTCAGAAAGGTAAGCAAACTGAATGTCTCGTGTAGGTTAATTTAATTATTTTGACCCCATGTTATTTTAATGTTTGTTTGAATGGTGGTATGGTTGGCTAGGAGCCAAAATGAAATCGATTGTCAATTTTCGATCAGTTTACTGAATAAGCACATAATATTGTTTAAATTGTAGTTATATTGTAATTATAACAAAGTTACATGTGCGTTTTCCAGCCTATGTTTATTTTTTATTATTTGTTTACAATCCGGTTCTAACCTCAATATTATAGATCTGTGCTTTAGTTATAATAATCTAAGTAGGCTTATTGCTTTAATAAGTGTATGCTATGTGTATACTGTATAAGATAAATATAGTTATTTATAAACCAATAACTTTCTTTAAATCTTGGTAGGAAAATATCCTACACTAGGCCTATAGGCTATACTAAAAGTTTTTGTAGCTAGAGGATTAATGTTGAGCTTGTTTAGGCCAAGTTTGAAATCTGGGTAAGGATATAGAAGATCAAAAGCCATAAAAGCTTTCACTTTTTAATTCAGTTATTGGTCTTATAATTTGTATTTACTTTTTTAGGCTTCTTATTAATTGTGCTATTAATAGGAATTTTGGCATAAATTTACTATAAGAAATATTTATAGGACCCCTCATCTGATATTTTTGCAAAGGACGACCTTGTTTTACATTCTACTGTTAAATGTTGAATAGGTACAGGTAAACATACTGTGACTAAAGACTATAAGTTATAATTTCAGGCTATTTTTTTTATTCTTGCATTTCTTTTGGTGTTGGGTCATATAGTAAATTCTAGCCGGGATTTCTTATGAGACCTTTATATCTATTAAAACTAATCTTTAGGCTAATTAATTGATTGGCGAATGTATTGCAGTCTTTTAGCAGGAATAAGTTGATAAGATCAAATCACAGTTCATTTAGCCTAATATAATTATGTTTTACACATAGGTAATGAACATAAAAATATCTATGGACGGGAACCATATTCACTTGAGATGCATAGACTATATGTATAGCAAACTAACTTAACGCTATCTTAAAATTTTTTCACTTTTTAGAATTCTTGCCTATATTGATTATTTTTACTTAAATGTAATATAAAACCAAGAGACATGAGTGCTTATATCTTAATTTAACTTTTTCTAATGCTACACGCTGTGTAGGCCTAAATTTCAAGTTAGGCCTATAATTTACACTCATATACATATATTAATAGTGTTCATGAGCAACACTAACTTATTTTGGAAAAGGAACTTGATTTAGGCTGCCGGTACTTAAAATTCCAAAAAGTTTCATATAATGTGTAGGCTAAGTAGGTGATGAACTTTTCTCTATATTAATTGCAGAAAACATTGATCATAGTGAAATACAATTTTGGCCTGAAGTTTGGCCTCTGGGAAAGGTTAGATTAGGCTCATTAGATTCATTTGGTTTATTCATAGATTTTGGTTAGGGGTTATCGAACAAATTGGTAGAAAATAAAAAAATTGTACATTTGGAAGTGTTTCTTGTTAACTCTACTTACTAACAGATTAAATATCGTGCTTGAGGGACTTTTGGTAAAGTTATATATTTTGATGTGAGTGAATAGGCCATATATGTGTAGTTGTATGGGAAAACAAGTGTTACATTAGGCCTACCATTTTTGTTCTTGTAAATGAGAAGCGTGGAAAAGTACTTAAGTGCCCTTAGGCCTATACCTGACCTGAATTTGTATTTATATGCCTACCTAGCTAGTTTCCAGGATAACATGTAAAATGTTTAATACAGTATCTCGAAACAAATTAATTTGAACAAATATTCCCAAGAGACAAAAAAGCCTCTTTTAGGATGGAAACAAGACAAAAAAGTAGGTGTTGTATTATTAGAAACAGTCTAGACAGTGTAAATACCAATTCAGGATTTAAGTTGAAGAAAATAATTTTTTGGACTGATAAAAATCAGCTGAAATCTGAAATACCAAATCAGTTAGATACATCAGTACCTCTACCAATCTAGGCTATAGGATATTGTTCAAATGAGAAGTTACGTAGCTCTTCAAAGGTTGTAGCTAATAGCTTTTATAAATATAGGCCCTATACTGAAAATGAATTAGGCTAGCAATTTTTCTGTTTATTAATAGAACTCCAGAAAGTCAAGTAGTAGAACCGCTGGCACAACATATGGCTACCGGTACTTAAAGACAATTTTTATTATAAGACGTGTACAAAAGTAATATAACATTTTAACCATTTTTATGTCGAATATATGTGTTGTTAGTATGTAGTCTTTTGCTTAAATGTCACCCTGAAGTGATTAAAAAACATGGATTGTTTTGACATATAGGCCTACAAGGTATTTATAATTATTTGGGCTATTTGGTCCTTGTTTCTCCTTTTTTACATGGCGTTTCAACATTTTCTCAGACATTAACTAATGCACACATACAAAACACACTACATAAACTCAAAGATACTTCAGACACATGTTAAAAAGTAAATACATAAGTTGATAGTAAGTAAATGAATTAATTTCTGGCTACAATGTGGTATTCATTGCTGAGGGGAGGGGTGGGGGACTTTTTAAGTTTATATTGAAATAACAAAATATCGTAAAATCATGTGAATAGAATAATACTTAAGGGTCTGCTTCAGTAAACGAGAAATCCACCGGAACGCAAACGCTTCTCACTATATCCCTGTCTAAACAGTGCAATTTCTTGCGCTGACATTGCCTTATTTCAAACCATTTTATAAGTCTATCTTTTGTAATTGAGTGTTGAAAAAAAAAACTGAATATTCTTTATAAAATTTCGGATCCGGCTTGCAAATTATTTTTCGTTATTAATTTTTTATTGTATTAGGAAAAAAATTCAAACTTTGTACTTACAAAATGTCAAAATCAAAAGCATTTAAAAAAATGTAAATTGCAAGACGGATGCGTATTGTGACTGTGCTTAAAATGAAACCTTGCAAACAATTTTATGATAAAAAAATAAACGAAATAAATGGTTTGAAATTTAACATTGCTCTTATGGGATAAAAATCCAAGATGGCTGCCACTACAGCAGACCCTTAATTGCCCTAAAACATAAAACTCTTCTTCATTATTTTTATCACTAAAAATACTGCCATCCAGGATTTGTTTATGCAGCAAAAAAAGGTAGAGAGCCATAATTGTAATAATAAAGTAAGCTACAAGCATAAAATAATATGGATAGATAATACAAGTAGAATAATTTAAAATAAAAACTTGAACCAATATAGCCAAAAAGAAACATCTCAATAAAAAGCAAAATATAAACTTAAATTTTTTTACATTTAGTTTATGGATACAAAAATGTCAAGCTAAACTAATTAATTGTGTTCATGTTTATTGAACACAACTACAACACACCTACCTACAACTACAAGTCAGTTTGAGCTATGCTCCTTACTACTTTATGAATGTTTTTTTTTATCAGTTTTTGGTTGCGAATGTATTGTTCTGCTTTTTTGCCTTACTAGGGTCTCCGCCCCTACTCGCGTCGTTCACCAACCCCGGTGGCATCCCATTGCGAAGCCAATGCAAACAGATTATTGCTTACTCTGATTATTTTACGGAAATGACGATTAAAGAATCAATAATCATTTAAAATAAATTTTGATATTACCAACTAAAAGAAACAATAAATATGTAACACCAGATGTTTGACTTTAATAATACAGAGTAGGTAAGCTTTTCGTTTCTTTTGCCAAATCTAAAAAAGTGTTAGATGTGAAGAATAATTTACTTTCAAGAAACATGTTTGGTTCATTGTAACGTAAGCCTAACCTAAAATTATGTTAAGTTTTTAGGTATTTCTTAATAATACCGGGTCTGCTTTAAATTTTATGACATTTACCTATAGGCTATTACAGAAAAACAAATGTGAAACTGGGAAAAATCGCTAATTGATGTCGGAAATCATTATTAATGAAGAAAACTTACATTAAAAGTTGTCCGAATCAGCTTCTGCATCTGCATTATAATAGTCTGGCTACTGGGTAGCTGGAGTATGAAATGCATTGTAAACATATGTAAGTTAGTACTGCATAATTAATTATTGTCCATGCATAACAGAAACGCAAACATAAAAATACAAAACAGGTTGAAGTTGTAACTTATAGTCTTTAGTCACAGTATGTTCCAATTTGAAAACATATGTATATATATATATATATAGTATATACAGGTAAGTTATTATATTACTCAAAGCTGATAAAAGGGAGTGAACTTTGAACTGTTTTTTCTTTACTGTATTTCTTGTTCCATTGATTGTATCTAACTACATCTTAAAATTTCAAGTAGACCCAGTAATTGGAATTACCGAATAATTATAACTGATTCTAATGCTAACTTGGTTGCTATGATAATGAATGTAAACAAACATGTGTTGCTAAGCTTTTAATGCAAACAGCTGTTTTGTTCGAATTTTCACTATTTTTATGCTTCACTATTTATAAATAAACGGTACCTGGAACTGGCTCATACTTTCTCACAAACATATTTAAATTATTAAACAGATTCACTGTGACTTCATAATTGTAGGTGGGGTAGGAGAGGTGATTTATTAAAGTAGGAGATTAACTAATACATATTATTATTATTATTATTATCTAGAGAGAAAACTATTCGATTGATTTCATACAAATTTGCACCAAACACGTCAATTAGGGATGTATAGATGCACGAAAAAAAGGTTTTGAAAAATTTTGAAAAACAACCCCCTTTATGGCCAAAAAACCCCCAAAAATCAGTTATTATTATTAGCTAAACGAGAATTTTTAGAAAGATGCGGTTTTTTGCATAATATGGTAGGGTACATTAAAGGCTACAAATAAGCCAAATTTTATCAAAATCGTTAGAACCGTTTTTTTCTGAAAAAATAATAACTGATTTTTGGGGTTCTTTTTGCCAAAAAGGGGGGTTGTTTCAAAATTTTTCAAAACCGTTTTTCGTGCACCTATATACAGGCCTACTTGACATGTCTGGTGCAAATTTGTTTGAAATCGATTGAATAGTTTTAGCTGTAGCTTTGTACACATACAGACAGACATAGCATACACATACGGACATACATTTTGTAAAAACCACTTTTTTGGACTCAGGGGGTCCCAAAACGGATATTTCCACAAAAATCTCAACATCGATTTTTTTTGCGATCACTATACTTTCTCTATACGGTACTATAGTATAGTGAGAAAGTAAAAATGAGTAAGATCTTTTTTTAGTGTGCATTAATGACCCAATGAAAATACAGGCATACCTTTAAATTTTCGATTTGATTCTATGTCAGTCACTCAGGACAAAGTCTCTTATATTTTATAGATGTGTAAAGGTGTCTTTAAACGTTAGTATGGCTTATGACATTTAGGTAGCCAGTTTATATTATTATAAAAACTATCCTACACAAATAATATTAAAATTATTATTGGTCTATTCTACCTATCTCATATAATTGTACCAAGAAATTCCCATTTAAGGTGAAACAGTATGAAGGCTGCCTCACCCAATAACCCAGTAGGACAATTAATTATTGTACGTTACATTAGAAAATGCTAACGGCCAAGTATGGGAAAACGCATCCCACAATGCATGGGCTGAAGCCAAGTCGAGACATTCTGACCTATCGTGGAATGCAAATTAAAAACAACGACCGACTTAACCAAATAGATTAAACATCTCTTTGAGGTTGGCTCAAGTCTGGATTTCATATTGTCTTTCTATATTGATGTCCGAATGTTTATAAATCCAGGACAAATCTGAGGAATACTGTCTATAAACGTTCCATTAACTGTAAAATTATCATGTTTTCATGCAGTCCAAAAAGCAACAGTAAGTTATGCAGCTCAAGTTTGGGGTTATAGCCCACCAAATTATGCCATTTATCTGGAAACGGGACTAGATACGCTGTATTTGTATACATTGAAGCTCCATTTTAAATATATGTTTGATGTGTTAGCTATGCCGGAAGAGAGGTTGCCAATGATTTTAGCCAAACAAATAGTGAACGCTAATTAATATTTCATGGTTTAGAGAATAGAAACTTTTAGGGTCTAAGTACAAAGTGGAGATAGACAAGAATTTAGAAATGTGGGATAAAAATAACTGTAATTTAAAAAATAAACGGTATCAGTTAACTGACACAAACTTTCTCCCAACTTACTGTAGTCAAAATAATATTGTTTTTAATCATTTTATTTACTACTTTTTAGAACAAAACAAAAAAAATAATATTCTACCTACGTCAATCGTATAAAAAAGTTATTGTCCCAGGCGGGATTCGATCGCGCGACCTTTGAATTACTGGCCGTCCTCGCAACCCCGTGCGGCCGTCGCCGTGATGCTAGATTGACAACATAAACTTGTTTATTTTTTAACATTTCCCCATAATTATGAAACGCCGAAGTTTTGATAAAAGCGGGTGGTGTCATTTTGTTTGGCATCTTAAGCACTATAAATACTGAAAATTTGATCAAAATCGTTAGAGCCGTTTTTGAGAAATTTGCATTTTTGTCGTTTTTTATTGGTTTTTAGGGGTAAATTACCCTTAAAAATTAAAAATTCCAAAAAATGAAAAAAAACGCCTGGAGATATTAGGGTTTAGTACCTACATACCAAATTTCATGAAAATCGGACCAATAGTGTCCCCTCTGGTCGTGTATACATACTGACACACTGACAGACAGACACCACGTTAAAAACACTTTTTTGGGTTCAGGGAGCACCAAAACAAAAAATTCCACTAAAAATATTTTTGGGTTCAGGGAGCACCAACACAGATAATTGCACTAAACAATTTTTTGGGGTTCTGGGAGCACCAAAACAGATAATTCAACTGAAAATTCAAATTCGGACATTTTTACGAAAACAATACTTTCTCCATATACTACGTATAGGGTGGAGAAAGTAATAGTAAATTAAAATATTTATTGAATAAAATTAGTTTGGAACAGAGGGAACTGAATCTACTAGCAGCAACAAATGGGAAAAATCATAAAATTTACTCCAGTCGAGATTTTAACCTAGGGGAAAAACACTATTTTAATAGTAATAAAAATAAATATAAGTTGCAGGAAATAAAATGGGCATTTAAGTGTAGAGCTGAATTAATTTATTTAAATTTTAAACCATGGGTTGCAGGGAAAAATTATCTATGTTCGTTGTGTAATGTGGGGGTGCAAGAATATGTTTACCATTTTGTGGCTGAATGCTCGATATTGATAGACTATCTTATCTAGGTAAAAAAGATTATCTCTGTCAGAGTTCAAGGACTTTATGAATGGTCAGGATTGGGGTGTATTGTGTAAATATCTTAAACAAGCATGGCATTATAGATGGTCATTAATAAAAGAATTTAACTTTTGAAAATATTGTTAGATTATGCTGATTTTTGTTGTTTTTAATAATTTCACTTTTGTACTGGTTTTTGTTAAAACTTATTATGTTCGTATTGATGATTTTTGACTGTGTAAGTTAGAGTACGTTTATACTTCTATTTCTATTAAATGATAGTTGTTGCCAACCTAGCAGACGGTTGCAAGCCATGCTAGACTATGTTATGAAACGTTGTTGTAATTTTGAAGAAGTGTGTAAATAAAGCATATTATACAGTATTATTATTGCCTGAGGATCCCTATCGCCAGTCCCTCGAGTTGTGTACGTTTAACAATCCTTCACAAGTAGGCTTGCGCAACGAAGATTTCTTTAAGACTGAATTTATTTTAGTTAAAACCCTCCATCTGGTGGGTCTTTTACATCTGGTGGGGAAATGTACAGAAAACATTGATTCTTAGACAAAATATTTTTGAACATTTTTCTCCGTATTGTTTTTGAGTACCAAAGGGAAATTTATTTATTGTTGTAAATATTCCAAAAGTTGGACTTTAACGAAATACACATAAAATTTATCAAAAAAGTAGCTTTACATGAATCTATAAAAAAAATTCACCGGGGGGGGGAGGGGGTTGTAAAAGTGAGCAATTTCCGAAATATAGCATATTATTTAGATTCAAACACGTACCGGTATAGAAAATTAAATACAAAATTAGTAGTATTTAATTTTTGTATTTAAATTTTGTAAAAAACTTTATTATTTTTTTAAACTAATATTATAGATAAACAATTCCTATAATTCACAATAATTATAGAAAATAAAACACAACAATTGGTATAAGTCATAAAGTGATGAACCATATACCAACTAATTTGGTAGAATGTCACGAGTAAGCTGATATATAAATTACGTTATATTAACTATTATTTTTGATGTACAAATCGATGCTTGAAGTAAACGATAGCTGCTGCGGTCGTTTACCATTTGTAGAAAGTATGACGTATTTATTCGAAAATGTTTATATATTTTGCGTGATTTTTATAAGTGATAGAGTGATGAACCATATACCAACTAATTTGGTAGAATGTCACGAGTAAGCTGATATATAAATTACGTCATATTAAATATTATTTTTGATGTACAAACCGATGCTTGAAGTAAGGCATTGTCCTCCGTGAGCGACGGGGTGCGAGCGACGCGAGCGACGAGCGATTCGGGCGCGCGACCGTTGTGTCCTGTGTGAGCGATCTGGCGATGAAAGCGTAAATCAGAATTTACTTCTGTAATATAAAACAAGCTGTAGTGCAATCAAGAAATTAATTACATAAGAATGTACCTGTGTATGTGAAACAACACATGTATGGTATTTATTTAAAAAAATACTCACTCGTATCTCCCAGTGCAGCAGCCACTCTTTCCCATGCTCGGTCTAAAGCATGCCTATTGTGGTAGCTCTTTTCTTTCATATTCCACAAAATGCCTCTACTTTGTACTTCACTAATTAGAAGTTCGGTAAACTCAGACATGACTACCACAAAGAAAAACCAGTGACAACTAATTGTAGATCAACTCCGTATCTGATGCACTCAGGAAATGCGCAGTATGAACAAGCGACGGAGCGACCGAGGCGATTTGAAACAAATATTTTGTTCTTGTCGCGTCGCGCAAACATCGCTTTATCGCTCTGATCGCAGTGTAGGACACGCCTGGGAGATAACCCAGTTTGTTATTTTCGCGTCGCTCGCATCGCTCGCGTCGCTCGCACCTCGTCGCTCAGGCATTGTCCTGCGTGAGCGACGGGGTGCGAGCGACGCGATCGACGCGAGCGACGAGCGATTCGGGCGCGCGACCGTTGTGTCCTGTGTGAGCGATCTGGCTATGAAAGCGTAAATCAGAATTTACTTCTGTAATATAAAACAAGCTGTAGTGCAATCAAGAAATTAATTACATAAGAATGTACCTGTGTATGTGAAACAACACATGTATGGTATTTATTTAAAAAATACTCACTCGTATCTCCCAGTGCAGCAGCCACTCTTTCCCATGTTCGGTCTGAAGCTTGCCTATTGTGGTAGCTCTTTTCTTTCATATTCCACAAAATGCCTCTACTTTGTACTTCACTAATTAGAAGTTCGGTAAACTCAGACATGACTACCACAAAGAAAAAAACAGTGACAACTAATTGTAGATCTACTCCGTATCTGATGCACTCAGGAAATGAACAAGCGACGGAGCGACCGAGGCGATTTGAAACAAATATTTTGTTCTTGTCGCGTCGCGCAAACATCGCTTTATCGCTCTGATCGCAGTGTAGGACACTCCTGGGAGATAACCCAGTTTGTTATTTTCGCGTCGCTCGTGTCGCTCGCACCCCGTCGCTCACGCAGGACAATGCCTCACGCAGGACGGTGCCTAAACGATAGCTGCTGCGGTCGTTTACCATTTGTAGGAAGTATGACG
>JAGFPH010000115.1:23221-33621 GCA_018207615.1 Philaenus spumarius | reverse complement strand
TTTTTTACTTTCTCCACCCTATACGTAGTATATGGAGAAAGTATTGTTTTCGTAAAAATGTTCGAATTTGAATTTTCAGTTGAATTATCTGTTTTGGTGCTCCCAGAACCCCAAAAAATTGTTTAGTGCAATTATCTGTGTTGGTGCTCCCTGAACCCAAAAATATTTTTAGTGGAATTTTTTGTTTTGGTGCTCCCTGAACCCAAAAAAGTGTTTTTAACGTGGTGTCTGTCTGTCAGTGTGTCAGTATGTATACACGACCAGAGGGGACACTATTGGTCCGATTTTCATGAAATTTGGTATGTAGGTACTAAACCCTAATATCTCCAGGCGTTTTTTTCATTTTTTGGAATTTTTAATTTTTAAGGGTAATTTACCCCTAAAAACCAATAAAAAACGACAAAAATGCAAATTTCTCAAAAACGGCTCTAACGATTTTGATCAAATTTTCAGTATTTATAGTGCTTAAGATGCCAAACAAAATGACACCACCCGCTTTTATCAAAACTTCGGCGTTTCATAATTATGGGGAAATGTTAAAAAATAAACAAGTTTATGTTGTCAATCTAGCATCACGGCGACGGCCGCACGGGGTAGCACAACGGTAGCGAGGACGGCCAGTAATTCAAAGGTCGCGCGATCGAATCCCGCCTGGGACAATAACTTTTTTATACGATTGACGTAGGTAGAATATTATTTTTTTGTTTTGTTCTAAAAAGTAGTAAATAAAATGATTAAAAACAATATTATTTTGACTACAGTAAGTTGGGAGAAAGTTTGTGTCAGTTAACTGATACCGTTTATTGATGATTGTGTTGGATGAGGAAAGAAAACAAAGAAAAATAGGGACACATCCTATCAATCAAAAGCGACAAGTAGGAAAAAAAATATTGTTAAACTTAAATTTTGCATAGGCAAATAATTTTGAAAAGCATTATAATAAACAAGTTGTAGTTGTTTTTTTTTCAGTTGAAGCAACGTAATTAAAAACAAAAAATAAAACGAAATATGCGTCTGTTGTGATTAGTTCAGTATTACGTATGTCAATTAAGTATTGCCAATTTCATAATAAAAGCCAAGGTTAAAATTATCACTGTTTCTTACGGATGACATTTATAAAGACTTAGAAATATGAAGTTTTAGGTCCTACTCCAACATCAAAGAGTCAATATTGTTTTGTAGTTTGTAACAACCGAGTCCTTTGGTAAATTTTTAACAGCTTCAAGTAATCTGCATATAAAAGTATATTACTGCGTTTGATGCTTTGTTATATCTAATTTATTAAAACTATGACATATATACAAAGTCTGATACATATTATTTTACTGCATCACTGTTATTTTTTGTATGATGGTTTTTAAATTTGAGTCATTTAATTATAAATAAAGATACCTTTTCCACATAGCCAGTTTCTTAAAATGTCTTTTTTTTAATATACGTATACTGATAGGCAGATAACTTAGGGTAGGTTGGTTAGCTTTTGCACTACATTTAGAAAGTTCAGGGTGCACTTTGTACATTTGTGTTTTATTAGTATTAACCTAGGCTATTTTTTATTTGAGTTTAAAATTGTAATGTAGTAAAAAACTTTTTATACGAACATTATTTTATTTAAAAGAATTAACTATTTTTTAAATTCAACTGCCTTTGATAGTTGTGTGGTATGGGTTCTTAAAGTTACAAAATGTCAACGTTTTATTGGTGAGTTTGTAATGTATTGTTGCATTAAATTAAACATTTAGTTATACGTACATAGTCTAAGACTAGGAAATGTAAATACTAATGCAGGACTAAACGTGAAGTAAACTATTATTGATACATTGGAGTTTTTTTTTTTGTATATGGGAAATATTTTTATAGTATTTTAAAACAGCTAACAATACTTATCCTGCACACGGTGTATAGACCTCGTTCACATTATTATTATATGTAAGTACTAGGAGACCGAGCTAAAGCTCGATTATAAGCAGGGCCTAGTTCGCTCACGTCAATAACTATTATTTCAAATTTCCGTGAACATCGTTTAGGTTAGGCCTATAACATTAAACAACTAAATAAAGGGTATGTTTATTTAGCAGAAGTATTCGTTGCCATGGTAACTATAAATAGATACAACATTAGGCTTACCTCTAATAAAATACAGTTTAAAAGAAAACAGATGATTATTGTAATGGCATTGAAAACATTTGCATCAGCTGTGCTTCGTTTAAAAGAAAACAGATGATTATTGTAATGACATTGAAAACATTTGCATCAGCTGTGCTTTGTATTGTTTAAAATGGACAAATTTCACTTTTTAATTTAATAAAAAGACGTAGAAAACGAATTTTTCCAGACTGGTGACCATTTCCAATTGATTTCTCGTGGCCAAAAGCCCCATATAAAATCAAAAAATCAAAAATCCTTAGACGGAGATTCCAGATCCATTTAGCAGACAGACAATTATCTCTTGCTTTAGAAGATAAGATATGAATGTGAACTCGGAACAAGAAATCTATCGGAGTCAAATCTACCGGGGTCCTCATGGTGACCATGCAGTGGTACAATCCGCTTATACATCTTTCTAGAAACTGGCCATTGAGCGCAGTCAGCACATAAATTGAATGATATGGAGAGGCTCCGTGCTCCGTTCTAATTGAGACAGTTTGGCCTTCCACGTTTACATTCCGCAGAAACGTAAAAATATTCAAATTGCCATACAGGCTATTGTTTGTGTTTTATAAAGAGCTTGTAACAGATCATAATCCGTTTAGGCACATCATTTCAACTTTACTTTGAATTTAGTTTTCAAACTAGATCATTGTGAACCAAGCAGTAAATTGGTATATAGGCATACACATAAAAATTCGTTCCGTAAATTATTTTTGATAGAGAATTATTTTATAGACCTTCTGAGTGGCGTAAGAAGGTTTGGTGCAAAAATTGAATACGTTGTTTAATTTATAACCTAACTTTTTACTTTAATTTCTTCAGTTACAATGCATCTTTAATGGGATTCCCTACTGAAAATAGGGGTTTTCTATAATAGGCCTTTTTTAATTATGAACTATTTTTTTTACATTCATTAGAACTTAAAACGTTGTTTACACTTATAGGAATTGGCAAAAAAATATATTTTACATACCTTTTTGAGTTTTTTTCGTTTTTTTCGACAAAAAATATGTTTTTTAAATCTCTTATAACTTGTTTACTACTGAACCAATTTGGTCGTTTGATATCATGTTTTAAAGTATATAAAAAGCACAACATTTTTGGGTATAGTCATATTCTTAAAACTAAAAGTTTAGTAGTTATGACCTTACAAAAACTTAAACGTAGCCGTCGTTGGTACAATTGCAATGCATTCAATGTAAAATTAAACAAATTTAAAAAGTGTTGGATTGGATTGGCTGTCAATGAAGGATAGACGCAGTGGTAAAAGAAAAGTGGGCCTATATTATGTAATAATAGTAAACTACCGCATGTTGAAATGTAGGTTTAACCTCAAAACGCCACTTTACGGATGAAATGAAAACGAATTTACTTGTAAAAATGAACTAATATTGTTATACATCCTGTTTTTGCTTGGGATAGAGGCATGGGATTGTGTTGTGTACAGCAACCACCACACCCCTCATAAAGGCATTTAGTCCTTAGATAAGCTTGTTAGAGAATACTGTTGTTTGTTTTGTATTAACCTAATTGTTTATACTAAGGTAGGGTTTTATCTGTATGCCGCTGTCTTCATTCAGCAAGGTTTGATGCACAATAAATGCTGATGTATCTGGCACTCGAGCGAACCGCTACTAACCTGACTAAAAACATCAGTACCCGGTACATCTCTGTTTAACACGTTCACTGCTAAGGACGCACATGTGAGCTTGACACTGAACACTATGAGAAGCTGCCGACGCACAGTGCATCGCACGCCAACCCCCGTATTGGGAGGATTTTCAATACACAATACATTCCGCCGTGTTTCGCACGCCAACCCCTGTATTGGGAGAATTGTCAATATACAGAGCATTGCGTGCTTCGCACACCAATTTTAGGTGTATGTAGGCCTACTATGGACGCGTTCGCTTTAAAATATTAGTGATTATTACGTAGAAAGGTTCAAAAATAAAAAATAAAGTAATTTCTACTCATTTAGGCTATAAATATAAAAAAAAGGTCAGCTCGTATTTGCACAGAAAATACGAAAAATTTGCATAGCTGTGAACGTTTTAAGGGTAAGGTAAACATCCACTAGTTCGGTTGAAGGATGAATCACTTTAGAAAGCGCTGCGGGAAAATAATTTTTTTCCTTCACTTACGCTCTTTCCCCACACCCCCGGCCCATCGTGCCAGAGCAAGGCCAAGTGCCAGGATTCACGCCTATATCTGTAAACATGAGAAGTGAGAAAGTGTCCCGCACTGTATACTGATAGCCATAGGCGTGTCCAGGACTTCAGCACTGATGGTGCCAAAAATAGCTTTCTGTGGGCATAGGGTTTGAAGTACAAAAATACGAGGATCCGGGAAATATTTGAAAATTATTATCTAAACATTTTTTCATACTATCTGGCAGCCATATAAATTGTATTTCTTTATTCTTTACTAGCTGACCCGTACGGCGTTGCCCGTGGTGGTTGGTATTTTCAGTCTTTTTGACGTAATTGTATTCTTTTTAAGTGTTCGTTGAATACCCGTGCGTATCCTACTGTGGTCATGAAAAAAAGGCTACGCTATTTAAGAAAGCACTGAAAATTGTATTCCTGTAAACTACTATCTAACATGAAAAAGCTTTAAATATATCGTTTTAATTTATAGTTTTTACTAATTTTGACTTTCACTTAATTTCATTGTCAATGTTGCGAGCACCTACAGCCTAAAAGGAAGCTACATACCAAATTTCATTCCAATTCGTTCTTATAGGGATTTTTAGTAACTTTGACCCCCCCCACCCAAACCGCCCTAAAATTTCGAATTTCTTTTAACCCTTTTTTAGCGAGGGTTTAAATTAGCTGGGGGTCGTAGAAAAGATATTTGAATCACTTTGTAACATCCGCGTTAATTTAGGATGTAACAAACTGGTTCAAATAGAGTTTGTAATTTTAAATGTATAGGCCTAATTAGTATAAGATATTGTTTAGTATTTAAATATACAATTATATATCAAAATATAGCTACGAATGTGATATTTTAATGGCATTTAGTTTAATTCAGATTGTTTGTTTAGTTTTTAATATAATATGTTTAAACACGTGTATGTTTATGGTTATGCATGGTGTAAAATAATTTGTTTGTTATTATTATTATTGATAGCGAAAATATGTTTTGAAAAGTATTAAAAAATTCATAGTTATGATATATTTTATATAAACAATATTTTAAACAGCATATCTCTAAGTAGGCCTATATAGATATTAAAAAATGTTTGAGTTGAATTATAATTCTGTAAGCATTTTTCGTTAATTTTTCCTTGTGTTTGTTTATGGTTTTTCAATCTAACCTTAAAAATCTGTTAGTTTTGAAGAGTATTAAAGTGATTATAAATTTGCTAAATAATGTTGCTATGGTAATGATTGTAAACAAACATAACGTGTTGCTAAGCTTTTTATACGAACAGCTGTTTTTGTAAGCTATGGTTTTGAGTTCATATAGTAAAGGCTGTTGAGTTTCTTTCAAATTTGAATTTTTTTCGGGAACTTTTCAAATTTTTCTTTACGTATAAACCTTCTATGAACTAATGCTAACATTTTAAGACCAAAATTAGCCAAATCGGTCCAGCCGTTCTCGAGTTTTAGCGAGACTAACGAACAGCAATTCATTTTTATATATATAGATTTAGTTTGGATAACGAATGTAAAGAACTGTGTTTTTTAGAATTTTTGTTTACATGTAAATACAAAGAAGGACTACAATATTGGTAGGAACACAGAAGTGTAAGTTTTATCAGTGTGTATTGTAAAAAAATCAATACAAACAAGGTTAAAGTTTATTATTTTGTATTTGATAAAGTCTAAGTCAAGACCAAAGTGATTCACGTCACTTGAACATGAAGTATTGCAAGATATAGAGTCAAAACTGAATGCAACACTGTTCTTGAAGTTGTCAATTATATCACATGTTCTTGCGTTATTAGCCAGTTCTTGTTCCACAAACGGAATCATCAAGTTTTCTAAACGGTCTTGACGCATTGTAGATCTGAGCTTGGTTTTCATGACGCTCAGTTTAGAGAAGACTCTTTCATTTGTGCTGCTGGTTACAGGCATTGTACAAAATCTATTAACAACAGCACTAAAGTTTTCATAGGTTGAGCCTCGTTGGAACGTCGATAACCATTCTATCCATTCCGGAACACTTTTAGGCGGAAAGTTTGTATCAGTTTTCCCATGCTTCTTTGATTTCAACAGCTTAAATTCGGCCTCTAGTTCTGCAAGAATTGACATTGAATTGTTTTGCGAGAATTTCAAAGTCCTCATTTTCACACTTGTAACAGTCATTAAGATTTAATCCCATCAATTTTCCTGAAGCTGAGATCACTTTTTTTGTTCCTTGATCAAATCGAGTATTCAGATTTTCTACAAGGCGGTCCAAAACAGGATAGTAAGTACAAAATTTCAATTCTTCTTTTTTTTTTGGGAGCGTAGAAAGGGGAAGAAGATGCGGCGGCACCAGGAAGTTACTAGCGCTGAGTAAGGCCTGCGGCAACAACGGCAACTACACTTCTACACTACGGTGTAGCTGCTTCACAAATCACAACGTAAACGTAATGGCCTCCGATGGCACATTTTTTATTGCGGAAAATGCTTTACGAAATTAAATTAGAACAATAATGAAGTGGCTTTTAAATAGTGCCTCTACGTTCTAACTAAAAAGCACATTCTGCAGAGACCCAATCTCAATCTAGTGGTGGTGCCACGGCACCGGTGGCACCTCCGCTGGACACGCCTATGTTGATAGCTTTGAAAGTTTTCTATTAGCCCTACAAACCTAAAAGGGTCTCGTTTTTTTTCTTTTAAGATTTGGTACCCTAAATTCAATAATGCTGTTTTTATCCCCTTTTCCCAAATGTAAGTAAATTATTATGTATTCATCAAAATCGGTTTAATATTTTTCTAATCTTAACAATAACGCCTACATGTCTCAGAATGTCTGATATATTATTATCCTTCATGACAATTTAAACGCTAATTAGATCAGAAAAGTTTTGTAAATCGGTGTTTTCGCAGTTTTTGTACGTCTCCCATGTTGGATTTCGTTAAACGTCACGTGGCATATAACGACCAAAAGGGCCTTATTTTACTCAGCTGCTGATTAGAATTGTTACCACTATTTGAAAAGTAATGAATTAGTAGGTGTTGTATACAAACAATACCCTAATTCTCACACATATACGTTTAATAATCAAACGCGTTTCAACGACAAAGTCGTCATCTTCAGTGGTACATGAGCTACAACTAAAACCTTATTGTTATTGTAGCTAATAAAACAAGTAGAAACGCGTTTGATTATAAAACTTATGAGTGTGACAATTAGTGTACTGTTATTATTCTTAAATAATTCCTTCTCACTCGTCAAACTCAAAGTTTATTAATAGGTGTTATAGTTTACAAAATGACTAGGGCGGGAACATTGCAAACGATCAACCTATATAATTTATACCAGTGGATTAATCAATCATTTCTAGTAACGCCTCTTAATCTCCTCTCGTCTGTAATCTTTTTGAAAGTAAAACAATGCCTATCATAAATCACTATATCCGGTAATTTTATTGTATACTTCTACTCCGTGCTATTAACTTTAGTAATAATAGCTGTGGGGCAGTAGCTACTGTAAAGTGAAGTCAAGTAGACCTTTAACGCCCACACGTTACACTGTACTAACACGAGTAGAAAAGATAACGACCCCTTCTGATATTTAATATAAGCACAGTCCCCGGTACACATCGAGGTAACTTGCCGTACTTTCCACCGAAAATTTTAGTTTTCTTTATTTTTTAAGCCTAAAATGTTTTAAAATTACAAAGAGTTCATGTTTTACCAACCTACATTAGGTTAGGGTCTTAACATAGATCTTGGCTTAATTTTATATTTATATTATACTATAATATCAAAACATTAATTTATTAAAGGATTGTTCACATCTTCATGGCTATTTATTAGCACAGTTGTCATAATTTGACTGTACAAAAAATATTCAGAACGTTTAGAAAATATGCATTAATTAACTTCCATTGTCAACAAATAGAAATTATGAAATTGAAACAAAAACAATTATTATACTTTGTCACAACAGACGTGCGCTCTAAGTTATAAAATTGACCCTCGCTCCCACACGCGCAGACATACTCACACGGCCTCCCTGCTTAATGAATCTCCTATTAATCACCAACTAGCCCTTGTGCTACAAAATCACATTTTTATAACCGTTAACTTTACTTAATTTTTACTCTAATTACTGAACTCTAAATATTATTTCTCACAAAATGATTGTGTTAGTTTTATAGTATTATTTTATTGATTTATGAGTTATTAGTAACATTGCAAAATGAATTGGTAATTATTTTTATTTTACTCTTAGTATAAGTTCACTGTTATATTTATTCTGATTTTTTTAGTTTCTTTGTTTTTTGCATACGTTTGAAATCACTTCTAGAATTACTGTAGTTATGTATGTTATTGTTATCGTGCTAATTCAAATAAAATGTCAATAACAATTTTTAAGTCATTAAATTTATGATTTTGTAACCTACTGACCGTAAAACCGCTTAGAGTTGTCCCAATTGTACCGTGTTTGGACTCAAATAAAGGAGAACCATTAAGCAGGTAGGCCGTGTGAGTATGTCTGCGCGTGTGGGAGCGAGGGTCAATTTTATGACTTAGAGCGCACGTCTGTTCTGACAAAGTATACTAATTCTTTTTGTTTTAATTTTGTATTTTTTGACAATGGAAGTTAATGCATATTTTCTAAATGTTGTGATAATTTTGTGTACGGTTAAATTATGACAACTGTACGAATATATAGCCATGAAGATTTGACCAATCCTTTCATAAATTAATGTTTTAACGTGTAGTAGTTATTAAATAAATTAAGAGAATGGAAGCTAAGCATACAAAATATAAGCCGAGTCTGCTAAGATCTGTGACTCAGATTTTAGCAAGCGTTCGCACTGCATTACGCGCCTGCGCAAAAATGTGTTTTGTTGTCCGTATAAAACCGACAGCGATCTGATACCGTGCTTTGAATGTGACCATATTAACAAATTTTTTGGTTGGCACATTTATTTCCCCAATACGAAATATCGATTGGTATCGTCATACAAATATGCATATTGCTTTTATGTTTCATAAACAACTTGCACACTTTTTAACCAAGCCCATTCAATAATAATTTGCGCTTGGCGAATTTTTATAGATAAACCTGATAACCCCGCAGTCTAAATGAGTCATCCGTAACATCACATCATAGCAATCTTACTATTTGTTGATAACAAGAAAATACAATGATAACACCAATGCCATCGATCATTCGTTATATTTGCTTGGAATTTAGTGTCAATCAACTGATAATGTTCGTGATAGGTTGGCGAACAAAATTCATCTAGTCCAACTTTCAAGTAAAAGTTCGTACACATACTCTCCGGTTATTGTGCTTTTTGTGCCTTTGTCCTAATCAAAACGCGCTCCTTACTGCGCAAGCGTCAGGATTCGAACCCCTTCTATCTCCACCACCCTACTCAGATTCAAGCGCCTCTGTCCTAATCAAAACGCGCTCCGTACTACGGTAGGGTGAATGGAAGTGCGGTATCCTAGACCCTGACGCATGCGCAGTAGGGACAGGTTTTTTATATGGGCATAGAGCGATATAAACCTAACCTAAAAACGGTATTGGTTATTAAAAAAAATCGTTATGGTTCGAGTAACCGCTACCCCACCACCCTACCCAATCCAAGTGCTCCAATCAATCGTAATTTCCGTGAAAATATCAGAGTACACAATAATCTATTTTCATTTGCTTCGTCACGAGTCACTACTGGGGTTATAGTTCATTTCACCTCAGCGTGAGGCAAATATAAATGACCGTAATAAAACCCTTACCCTCAGGCCTATTGTGCGACATCGGGGATGGGCACTTGTCGTCTGCCTTTGTATTAGAGTTATTGCTGTTTGTCCCAGTGCCATTATGCAAACTTTTTTAATTGAAAGAAAAACTTAAAACAAAATATATCATTCGCTGTGTTTTGATCGCGTGATTATTTTTACACCAAATATGAAGGAAATCGGTTGATTTTGGGGAAGGCAAAGTAAATAGTTAAATCCTATGTGTTTTCAAATATTTTTTATCATCATGAATACGGAAATAAATATACATTGAATAATGATGTTGAGTTTTATAAAAACCTCTTACTTACTACTGTACACAATAATCATCAC
>JAGFPH010000115.1:0-23121 GCA_018207615.1 Philaenus spumarius | reverse complement strand
AACACGTCCTCAGGAGATGTCTCCTATCTAATTGCTTTCGAACGATGCTGGGTGATGATTCCAGCACCATTGTTTTGGTATTAGCGTTTCTGCATTGTTGAATCTGGTTGTAAATATTAGATACACAACTTGTTTGTTGACTATTTTTGTTTGGGTGTTCTGAATTGTTTTTTGTACTTGTGTGCTTCAAGTGCTCAACTTATGAGCATTAATTGAATGTTTTTGATTTTCAGCCGATGATGACCATTCGGGATTGTCGTCTTCAAAAATTACTTTAATTAGCCCTTTGAAATTTTTTAATCTGCTTCATCCCATTGATCCAGAATTTTGTTCAAATATTTACAACCTATAAAGTTATTTTCAAATATTTCTTTTCGTATAATTTATATATATTTTTTATATATAGCCCTAATTACTGACACATTTTATAATTTGTAGGCCTGTTTATTAATAACCATAATATGTCTGGGATTTTTATAATAAGAAAACAACTTCGGGTTTTACTAACAATGAGAAGCCAAAAATCTGAGAAGTGGGAAGAGGGAGTGTGCAGCATATTTGAACAAGTAATAGATAAAGACCACAAAACTGTAAGTAATTATCTGTAACATTGCCCAAGAAATAAAGTTTTTGGAAAATCTGAAAAAAAGGCTCAAATGTATGATGCGGCTATATGGGCCTATCGGTGGTCTTTATCTATTTCTTGTTCAAATATGCTGCACACTGCCTCTTCCCACTTCTCAGATTTGTGGCTTCTCATTGTTAGTAAAACCCGAAGTTTTTTCTTATTATAAAAATCCCTAAGTATGTTTTTTATAATTTAAAAAAGGAGAAATCGTAAAAAAATACTGGCATAGTTTGTACTGCCAATAAAATATTTGTGGTTGCATTTCAAAATTTAACTATGAAAACTGTGGTGCAGGAGATATTTTTAGTTATTACAATTCTTGAAAATTTTAAAGTTTTTATGTTTATTGTGCTCTGTTTTCTTGGTAAAATAGTTTTAAGATTTAGTTTTACAGTACTTCTATTATTAATTACTTTGCATCGTATCTGTAATTTTATTTTTCAGTTTGTCGAGGTTTCATTTTCGTTAGCTGTTTTATTGCTGTTGCGATCTGTTTGTTTAGTTTTGTTTTCTAAGCTACGCTCAGCTCTGTGGCTTCCTTCAATGATGACATACCGGGTTTTCTCTTTTATGAATAACTTCTGGCAAAATTTAATGTTTCGTGGGTTTTCCTACTTTTTATTACATTCAACATCAAATCAAACACAAACAAAAATAACGAAAAAAGCTTACTGTGTTCAAACATCTGCAGTGGCGTTACTAACGCCGAGGCAACAGCGGCGGTGTCTTGGGGCGGGGTAAAACATTAATAAATTAAACAAAAGTAATATTTAAAAATCACTGCAATCAAAATTCCATTCCTTTGTCACAATTAGAAACACTTTATAGCAATTTATAGTACAGAAACAATATTAACTAAGTACAGTACATAACATATTAGGTTACGTCAAAGTTAAACAACGTATGTCAGTGGAAACACAATCTAGAGAGGCTAGAATGATTCACCTGTTATGTCCTGCCTCCCATACTTACTTTGCTTGGAAATTAAATGGTCGTCAAGCTATTATGATGCTAAATTACAAGTGAAAAGCATGGACCAAGAGCGGGTTTCGAAAACAAAATCTTTACTATCCCGTATAACTGTCAAAACAATCGGATGAAGGATAACAGTTAAGTTATGTGTACAAATTGGTTTGTTCAACTCGGCATCCTATACAAACACAGTAAATACTACAATATTGTATGGACATTTGTTGTCATTACCTTTTAACTTAGCTATTATCCTTCATCCGATTGTTTTGACAGTTACACCATCCGATAGGGAATCAAAAGGGCTACAAAAAAGGTATCTTGACATTTTTCGTTAAAATGTACGGTTTTAGAGTAATTTAGGTTTGTAATGTTCAAACAGCCGCCATTTTGAAACGCATGATTGGATTTAATCGTTTATTTTTCTTGAGGTATATTATTGTCAGGTTAAACTTCATACCAAGTTTGAACTCAATCAGTCAAACCGTTCTCTAGATATGAATTATTTTGTACAAAAAACAAAATGGCGGATATCTGGAAAACGAAGCGTTTTCGGACCTATGTTTATAGGAACTTTTTTCATTATTTTCAACAGTAGAACACGTCCTGCAATTCTTTCCGTTTCTTCCTGATACACCCTGTATATATTAAAAGAAAGATAAAAATATTATCTTTTAATTGCTGATTATTATTATTTCTTACTGATAGATCAAATGATTTAGAAGTTATCAATATTATAAGCTATATTATTGATTGAAGTTGTAAACATAACCCCAAAGTTTAGTATAATCTACGCTAGGTTTTGTTTGCGTATTACAGATGATGGGTGAAATCAGCTGTTATATTATTAAGTTAAACGAATATTTATTTCTTCTTTAAATGATACTCCACGTACGCTCGTACTTACACTCTCTTTTATATTAGTTGACTAGTGATTTCGATCAAAATCATAACACAATTTTAGGTTAGGTCTTTAACACTAAACCAACACACATTTCTTGAAAGCATTTACATTTACTACGTACTTACATAGTAAACTAATTTAGAATCAGTTTTTTTTTACAACCATCAGCGTTTTTAGGTTACATTTATATCGATCTATTATGTAACAAAAATCCTGCCATTCACACAATAAACCTGACCCTACTGCGTATGCGTCATGATCTAGGATACCGTCCCCGATCCAAGTGCATCTGTCCTAATCAATCATCATTTCAGTGAAAATATCAGATTATACAATACTGTAATCTGTTTGCATTTGCTTCTCCGCGGGGGTCGAAGAGAGCGGGTCGAACAGTCTACAATAAACTGACATTTTCGCGCTCACACAAATGTTGTTAGAAATCTGTGATAGTTTTGCTGTAGGCCGTTAGGTAGTGACAAAATGTTTATAGGAAAGCTTGTTTCTTTTTTACAAACCAGTATCTTTATTATTGCTAGTTTTGGAAATCTGTTATAATAAAGTAAAACAATACCGTTAAGCAAGGGGAACAATGTTATACTGGTTAAAATAATTACAAACAAGACTGTCTTCAACAAGTTATTTTCACACTATGGGCGAGACAGACGCGGTACATACAGGCGACGATGTTAATTATTCCACCTGCGGACTATTGTACGATTGTATCTGATAACACCAATAGCTTTATTAAAGAATCGATATGTTTTTTGTCTGTCGAACAATAGAAAGGAATTGAGAGGCGGCGCCTTTCAGACATCATATCCTTGCGTATAGAATTGAGTTACATTGATAACGCAGTGTTTGTGTATGTGCTACAATTCCAGGTTATATTATTGGTAATTGTGCAGATGAGGCTGACCAAAGGTATTTGGAAATTATTTGTATATTCTGAAAGTGCACGTTAAATTTGTTCTAGAAACAAAAAGAATTTTCGCGGATAGTAAATAGCATAGAAATAAGAGAAAAATAAAATTCGGGTTAAGTTTAGAATTTTTTTATTTTTAGTATCTAACTTTTAAATATGCCTTCTCAAAATGACGGGAAAAATTCGTGGTTTCATAGATTGTTGTTTAAAAAGCCCTTGTCTACCTAGGAGCGTAACACCTAAAGACTAATAGGTCTAAGCACTGGGAGTCTGAATCGATTCATGTTGCGACTCTGAATCCACGCTGCGTAAATTCATGTTTCGACTCTGCTGGGACTCAGCTCGGATTCAAATGAATCATATCCACAAACATGGACAAAACGATGGTGGGTCCGAAATTATTTCAAGAGGGGAACCGGTACGCGTGAGAATTTTCCAAAATTTTAAGACTTATATAATTTTTTTTTCAATTTCTACGGATGATACGTAATATTTGGTAACCAATGATAACTAATATTTATTTTTTATTTCCCGGTTTCTGTATTCTACGAACGACGGGTCCCACAAACACCGATTAGAATGCAAGTCCTGAATAAAATATAATGATTGAGCACTGTTCAACTACATAATTTAAAAAAGGGTGGGGAAATTATTCAAAAAGGATAAACAAGAAGAGTTCCTCCTACTCGGCTACGATTCACGTCCACATGTTGAGACATGTTTCGCAACTTGTGTCAAAGAGAATCCCTTGTCTGACGGGACGCAAAAAGAGTCAGAAATACTAAACCTCCGAACACCAAATTCATTGACTCAAGAGTCGACGCACCCCCATTCTGCCTAGACTCACGCGGGACTCACCTCAGACGCAGAGTCGATTCAAAAGAGTCCCAGTGCGCTACCCTGTCCGCCATATTGAATCGGATTCCCATAAGAGCAATGCTAAGAATAAGTAATTTTCCCCGTTAATTCGTGCAATAAATTTTAAAATTTGTTTCATTTTGAAATACTGTCGTATGCAGATGCTGTTTGCTGAATACATTTTCAAAAACCGTTTTATTGTTTTCATAAACGTATGATATAATTAGTAAAAAATAGTAAACTTTATTAATTAAAAAAAAAAAAATTTACTTAGTTGCAAAAGGAGATGTTGCCAAAAACCTTAGCAATCAACACCCACAATCTATTTTACTTAAAGAAAAAAAAATACAGTTTTCGTTTTTTGACAAAAACAACACACAAATATGCTTAATAGTGAAGGCATGTTTTGGTTATTTAACATTGAAATTGGTACCCAACTTCGCTGTTTTGAATTTAGGTAGCCGAGCCTTAAGTGATACATATATACTGAATGTCGAGTTCGTAGTTATTTTGTTAGTTTGTAAAATAAATAATGTTTCTTAATTTGGATTATTGACTTCCTATATAGTTTTTGTATAGATAAATAGATAGGGGAAAAACTGTCGTTTACATTTGATTTGTTTTATGTGTTGTTTTATAGAGCATGGATAGGCTAAACCTTGAACACACAATCTCACAACTAATACTTTTATTAACTCTAACGCGTTTCAACGACAAAGTCACCATCTTCACTGATGCACGAGCTACGCTATAACTTAATCGTTTGATTATTGTTTCATTGTATCAAGTATATCTTCTCACAAGTCAAGCTCAATATTTATTTATATAGATAGAGTATTGCTATGCATTTTTACCTATTTGGGAACCTAACGTCACAAAGTTTCATACGATCTATGAAAATGCTGGATTTCTCGGCTTCTTACAAACAATAGAAAAACATATGACATCTTATTTTAAGGAGTAAAATCGTAAAAGTTACAGTAATCCGGTACAAATGCTTTGAGCACCAAAAATTCAAAGAGAATGTCAAAGTAAGCGTGTACTTACAACTCGGGTGATAATTCAGCCTGGATAAAGTATGGATGTGGATTTCTTAGCTGATGAGATCGAAAGTGCAGTAGAGGAAGAATCGGATCTATTTTGTATTACGTTTTCGGATTTTATAAGGGCCTAGTATAATTTTAAGATTTTTTTAAAAGAATTGACGTTATCATGATTTTAAAATCATTAATTTATAGGCTACTAAATAAATATGTAATATCCCACTGTACGTTTTTCCGTATTTAAATATATTTTTTGTACAAAAAAAAATAAAAATAGCGGGGAAAGTAGGGAAAGCTGGTTTTAGGAAATGAGAAACTACATCCAACCTCGTTTCCTCGAAAAAAGTCCTGACAATTTCACCGTACTCAATATTTGTGAATGAATTCTTTCTCGATCCAAGTTATGACATGGTGACTTTTCCCGCCAAATTCTTTGTTAACATCGGCAACACCGCGCAGTGCCTAATTACACAGATTACGGAGCAAGTCTGGTCATGAGGTGTATTCGCTCCCTCCCCACCACATCTTCTTGTCTTATCTAGCTGATGATGTAGGCCGCATAGGCATTGTGACAGTTATTTTTGCGTAACGTCTTATCTACAAAAAATCTGAAATATGTCGTGCGTTATGAATGACGGAGTAGAATGAGCTATTTTTAATTTGTTCTATTTTAAAATGCGTTAATCTAATTATAAATTACAAAACTTCCTAGTACTAAACAGGTTGTAAATAGTTAAGGGCAGAATATCCAGTTGGACTCCCATGGTAAGAGTTACCGAATTTTAGTAAAGTTTTACTTTTAACAAGGACTCTCTCGTGTACAGAGTGTCTAGAACTGCTTCGTAGGTACTGTAAAAGTAAGACGAAGTTCCGATAAACATTGGCCCAAAAACCTTTCGTTTCCCTTTTATCCAGTTTTTTTTTCAAGAACTTAAAATCCTACAAAAACCAGAATCTTCTTTCGTATATTTCCTAAATGGTTGCTGTTTAAAATTTTTAATAGTGTAATTTTGAATAATCAAATGTCAGGTTCACCCTTGATGTTTTATCAAAGATGACCGGCGTCGATTGTTGATGGAATTGCTTCGATATCAGCCATAGGAGTGCTCATATCATAATCACACAGTATATAGCCTTCAGAGAAGTATGTGCTCTTTGGATCCGGAGATTATCGACTGAAAATAAAAAGAGGTCGGATTGTAAAATTTGAACACCCTCCGAAAGTCCCAGATGTTATTTTTTGTTTGTGTTTTTACTTTTGAAAGAAGAAGCGCTGGAGGTGAAAGATCTGATAACAATCAAGAAGTCAAGGATCACGAAAACTTTGTTGAGAAAAGTAAAAGGTTTTTGTGATCAATAAATGTAAATAATAATAGTAGGTTTATGTTGACTCATATTCGTAAACTCTTCAAACATCACACATTTTTGTACCTCTTATCTGATAAGTACAATAATAAAACAATCGAAAATTAATTTTGTGTTCAAAAAGTGACATTTTTAAATCAGTCATCAAATCGTGACCTTCATGACCGTACTAGGTTTTCATTTTGCCATTGATGTTGAGTTAAAATTCTTCATATTTCAGCTTTATTACTGATCTTTTCGATCTTCAGTTCTCAGCTGTATTTGTAACACAAATACAAAAGAAATTATAAAATTCTAAATATTTTCTATTTTACCTTCAAATGTCCGCCGTAGCAATTTTTTCAATTTTTTTTAGGAAATCGTTACTTTGTAAAAATTATACAGAAATAAAAATCTCATCTGCTTTGCTGTACTCAGTGGCACGGTATCTCTATTGATGCTTTATTTTAAATCATACTTTTGTAATATGCGTAGGCCTGCTACAATGAGCCACGACTATTCATTTTATTGTTTTTATATTTATTATAGTTGACATTTAACCTGCGTATCTAGATCAAACTCAACAGGTCATGTAGCTCAGAAATCAAAATTTAACACTCCATTATTTCATTTCAAATATTATTTCTTAAAATGCAAATAATTTTAAAAGTTCTGCTCTCAAAACTTGTACTGACAATCCGCTTAACTCAGTCATTAGATCTTTTTATATACAGAACTAGCTGATCCGGCAATGCTTCGCTATTGCATAATTATTTTGGTGAAATAAATGCGACAAATGATCGTGATTTAGTAACTTTGACCCCCAAACCCCCCCCTTAAGATTTCGAATTTTTTAAAACCCTTTTCTTAGTGAGCACCTATGGCCCTAGAGGAAGCTACATACCAAATTTCGATCCAATCCGTTCAGTAGTTTTGGAGAAATCTAGATTTTTAGTTTCTTTGACCCCCCCAACCCCCCCCTAAAATTTCGAATTTTTTAAACCCTTTCTTGGTGAGCACCTATGGCCCTATAGGAAGCTACATACCCAATTTCATTTCAATCCGTTCGGTAGTTTTTGAGAAATCGTGATGAGTGAGTGGTATTTCGCTTTTATATATGTAGATTCGTGACTGTCGTGTGCTTAACACACAAACTAAATATAGCCTAGAATTAATTACTTTACAAAAACAATCCAGCTTGATATTCAAGCAAATTTTAAAGGTTTTATCGTACAGAGCGATACATGTATTCTTACAAAAACTACTACCGTACTGACCACTTTGTTCCAATTGTTTTAATTTCTTATCCATCAATTACTTTCTTTTGGAGTGTGTATGATTGAAGCATGTCCGGAAGAGGTTTCTCCTACCTAATTGCTTTCAAAAGATGCCGAGTGACTACATTGTTACGGTATTAGCGTTTCTGCATTGTAAATATTTAGATTTGCAAGTCGTTCGTTGACTATTTTAGGCAGTGTGTTGTGAATTATCTGTTGTACTTGTGCGCTTCAGTTGTTCAGTTTACGAGCACTAATTGAATGCTTTTGAATTTTAGGCGTTGATGACTTTTCAGGGTTTCGCCTTAAAAAACAAATAATAATAATAGTACTATAGTTAGACATTTGAAACTTTTAAATGTGGCGAGAATTACTTTTCAACTTATTACTAGGAAATGTTTTTTTTTCAAATATTTCACCTTTTTGCCATATAATTTTCTCGTTTAGTAATTTTTCGCACATGTATCCCTAATTACTAAAATAGCTTATTAATGACCATCACATGTGTATACACAACAAATTTCAAGGATTACCTGTAATAGTTCCCAAGATGTGTGTACTTTAGTTAAAAAAAGTCTAAAATTTTTTTGAAAAAAACCAAAATTCGTAACTGGTGTGCCTAAACAACACTAGAGGCGTTTGTCTTGCATACCTTTTAAAATATTTTTCTTACTCTCTTACTTTGTCTTGGAATGGGTAGAGGGTTACTACACTAATTCTATAGAACAAACTTCATTCAATAAAACAACTTCAAAAATACAACAGACTAACCTCAACTCTATCCACGAAACTATTAAAGCATTACAATGTTCAGCTGGTAATAATAATCTGGTGATCAATATACAAACCAGTATCTAAATTGTTTGAGCACAAATTCCTAAGTTTGCTCTTTACACACTGTCAAAGTACGTGGTGTGTTGTGAAAGGTAAATAAAATACAGTTACATACTTGGCATTAGTTTACTGTATTATGCATGAAGTTTATTATGCAACTTTTAAAATAAAAAAAATTATACATCTGTAACCATGGTATGGTTCAGAAAAGGGGAGCGTATACAATATTACAATCAAAGAGAGATGTTAGATTTTGACTTGTCAACTCTCCTTAATGCTAAAAAGTCAAAAAATACAATTTGTAGTAATAGTTCTTAAATCTAATCAGTTAAATATGTGTGAAAAAACTATACGTTATTTGTAGGTAAACTTTAATACGGATTTATAACAGTAGCCTCAAATCATATACCAAGTGTTGTGCTAGGTGATAGTATAGCCTACTATAAGAAGCGCAATCAGTAATTAAAAGGTGGTCCTTTTAATTGATATTCAATTAAACTGGAATGATACATTTACAGTATTGGTGGCAAAATTAGTTGAGGTATAATTTATTTGATACTGTTTATTTGATACGCGACGTTTAACAGCCTATTATGGGCTGATTGTCTGAACTATGGAATTCTTGTTTGGGGAAACTCAGTTCTAGAAATAAAAAGAGCCACAAGGCTTATTGTTGGTCTTAAACACAAAGTTGTAAAAAGGCTTAAAGAAGCTCGGAGCACCAACACCGTGTATTGTATGTACTTGAAATGTTGCTTTAAAAAAAAATCAAATGTGATCATGACCAAAATATGGAAATACTCAACTACATCTCCAGGCAAGCTTGCGAATATCGTGCCGGACAGCACAGGTTAAACTTACCTCACAAGCTGCTGCAAAATTCATGTATAAGCTTCCTAAAAGGATACAACATTTAGAAAATTCCTAGATAGTTATAAACAACCGTAGACAATTTTTATCGTTTGAATCTTTGTACTCGGTGTATGAGTTTTTGCTTCATGATCTTATTATTTCAAGACAAATGTGATCTCCGTCTTTGTAATATGTTCTCTTGTTTTTATCCTGAGTGTACTGAATGCAGGTTCGTGTAAAATTTATTCAGGTGTATTTATGTCATTCGTTTTGTATTTTCGCTTTTTTTAAGCTTCTTGTTATATTGTAATTCTGTTATGTGTTTCTGCATGTTAGACTTGTTCTATACAAATTCTGATATTTGTCAAAACAACAAAGCTGAATAATAGTTATTTGTGTAACCAGGGTGCAAAGTCGAGTTTGTCGCCTGAGACGCAGCCGAGTGCGTTAAAGTTTATTGAGGGTGACAAAGTAAACTTTGCACCAGTAATAACTTACGCTCAACGTTTTTCCTACAGCTGTATTTGAAATTACTGTTTTAGCTTTTAAAAAGATCTGTTTCGCAGAGATTAAACCCACAACAACCAAACTTTTAGGGCGCAAAATAAACAGCTGGAGTGTGAAAAGTATGTACGAGTAGTTTAGTTTGCGCACTGCTGGGAGTGCCATAATGCCCCAAACGGTTGTAGGTTTTGTGTTTTTTTTTCTCAACTTTTAGAAATAACTAAACAAATCTTTATTGAAGTAATTATTATTAAAATAAAAAAATAAAGCTACTATTAAAAAAAAAAAACTTAAGTAACTATTGATTATTAAATCACTATTTTAATTATCACTAGATTTGGCCTATTTAAAGTTATTGTCTCAAATGAAGAAATAATACAGTGTTATGGTAAAAATAAATCTGCTTACATTTTGACAAGAAGTATTGTTTACACCAACGATAAAATCTTAAGGGTCGGCTCTAGTAAAACAGAAAGCAACCTGCGACTCCCTATAGCGGCGGTAGGTTACGCGGACATTGCTCATCCTAAATCCATTTAAAACCCGCAATTATTCAAATAGCGTTTTTTTTTTAAATACCAAACTCTTGGGGACAAAATTCTTCATCAGAATGGCTTGGTAATTTTTCGCTATAATTAATAGTTACAACGTAAAAAATATTTAAAATCACCGTTTAGCGGCGGTAGGTTACACGGACATTGCTCAGCCTAAATCCATTTAAAACCCGCTATAATTAATAGCGACAACATAAAAAAATATTAAAAATCAATGTTTTAAATTGTTAATAATTATTAAACAAAATATTTTTCTTAGTTTTTAAAAAGCCATTTGCATGCATATTGACCATAGCTTTAAAATGACACATCGTTTATAATTTTCAGATCAAAAATAAAGGAAAAATTTGGATTTTAATTTAACATTGGTCTTATGGAGTGTCAGCCAACATGGCCGACAGCTAGAGCTGACCCTTAAGTTAACAAAACATAGTATATCTAATGAAACTACGTCCAGTAAATCTACTGTTAACTTAAAGGATTTGATTGTTGAATACCGTATAAGAAATGTAATGTAAAAAATACTTTCAACCGTACATTAATTGTTTCACATTATTATGTGTAGATTATTGTTTAACGTATGATTTATTTACACCTTCTTACAAACTGTTCAAAAACATTAACTGCTGTTTTACGGGATAAAAATAGAAATACGAAACTTTTGGACAATATGATATATTTAATAACAAAAATGCTCAAAAATTCATTTATAAACTTGTCTGGAATATGTACACATATAGCCTATATAAGGAGGCGAAACTTCACTTTACGATAACCATATTTTTTGGTTTAGAATTTGTTTACATCGAGTATAAATGTTTACCCTGAATAAACCTATGTAAGTTATTTTACACTTGACTTAGGCTACTATCAAAAAGTGATGTTTTAATTTATTTAAACAAATTATTTTTTCCATTTCATACGACAAAATTCATTCCAGGTGGACTAAAGCGTTTCTAAAAACCCTTTAAAATCGTAATTTCGGATTATTTCCTGCGCCTTGTTTCTTGTATTACTGTAAAACTATTTCTGTTTGCTCAGGGCGTAAAATATTCTTAAAACTTTATAAATATGTCTAAATGTTTCACCGGCGAATATTTATTTATTCATATGTATAGTTAAATAAACGGTACCAGGAACTGGCACATACTTTCTCACGAACATATTTAAATTATTAAACAGACTCACTGTGACTTCATAATTGTAGGGGAGGTGATTTATTAAAGTAGGGGATTAATTGATGAATATTATTATTATTATTATCTAGAGAGAAAACTATTCGATCGATTTCGAAAAAATTTACACCAAACACGTCAATTAGGCATGTATAGATGCAAGAAAAAGGGTTTTGAAAAACAGCCCCTTTTATGGCCAAAAAACCCCCAAAAATCAGTTATTATTATTATTATTAACGAGAATTTTTAGAAAGATGCGGTTTTTTGCATATGGTAGGGTACATTAAAGGCTACAAATAAGCCAGCATTTATCAATATTGTTAGAGCCGTTTTTTTATAAAAATAACTGTTTTTTGGGGTTTTTTTTTGCCAAAAGTTGGTTGTTTTTCAAAAAATTTCAAACCCGTTTTTCGTGCATCTGTACAGGTCTACTTGACATGTCTGGTGCAAATTTGTTTGAAATCGATGGAGTAGTTTTCGCTCGAGCTTTGTATACATACAGACATACATACATACAGGCATACATACGTACATACATACATACATACTTACATACATACATACATACATACAAATACATACATACTATATACTCTATAGTATAGTGAGAAAGTAAAAGTTGATTCTTGGTTGCTTCGAAACACAATATTACGGTTGAAATTTGTTGTGTTTTTTTATCTTGTCTGTAAATGGGTGCCTCTAACAACACTGTATCCATATTGCAAGCGAGAATAAAGGGATCGAAGAAACGGTACTGTATATTCAAAAAAGTCTTATCAAAATCTTAAGAGTAGACTCGTTATAATCACACATAAATCTTTTCTCTGTTTTAAAGCATAGAAATACAATTTTAAAAATAGTGTTTTGTCGATTAATTCAAAATTTTAATAAATACTTACCAAGAGTTTTAGAAAATCCATAAAAAAATAAACACACTATAAGTAACAATTCCATGTTTAAAGAGTTGATAATAGAGTTTTACACACTACACACGCGCATTGTTTGGTCGATATCGTCAGTACGCGAGATCAGTCGCGGTACAACTGAACAGGCTCGGTGTTTAGTCGTGAGGCTTGAATGGATTCGCTGCGCTCTGCTGTGTAGAGAGAGGGGGGGGGATAAGCGAAAAGTACGAGTTTCTTGTCTAGCCGGCAGTTAGTATGTGATGGATAGTCCAGGTGAATGCGATGGTGTATTGTTGAAAGGGATTTGAATTAATCGACCGTGCAAAGTGCATATGTGACGAGCGTGTTGTAGAATGTTAATGGAAAACTAGTCGTACATGGAATATATACGGATATTTGAAATATTAATACGTGGTCGATCGTACTTTTAACTTGATTGTGTTCATTCCAGCGTTCTTTAACTATATATTCGACAAGAGGGCTCCGCGGCGAAGCAAATGCAAACAGGCTATTGTATAATATGATATTTTCCCGGGAAGGATAGAGATTGATTTTTCATTTTTTATATAGAAGAGAGACAATTTGAAAGTTATAAACTATGACCAAAATGTGATAGGGTAAAGCAGTATTTCAAACTGGTCAAATAGGCCTAGTAAAGAATAAAGTTTGCGTTATTTTAATAGTGGTAGGTAAGCCTTTTTCGTTGTTTTTGTTTGTGTTTGCTATTACCTAAACGAAAGAAAACAGTTGGTTGTGAAGAATACTGTAATTACCGGATTATAAATTTGCCAAATTGGTTGCTACGGTAATGAATCCAAACGACTTCAAGAAACGTGTGTTGGTTCAGTATAGGCCTAAAAGCTTCCGATCCAAATCAGCTGTTTTATTTGTAATATGTAACAACAGGTGTTTTAATTATAATGCAGTAAGCCTTTTTTGTTTGTGTTTGTTTATATTTTTTTAAACTAACCTAAAAAATTTTACTGTGAAAAATAATTATTAACTGATTCTAAATTTTTGAAGTCAGTTTCTATGGTAATGAATGTAAATGAATTCAACAAACATGTGTTGGTTCGTGTACGCCGCACCTAGAATTGTGTTGCTAAGCTTTTGATTCAGAACAGCTGTTTTATCTGTTATGGGGATGGGAGTGTAAACCTTATTTTGACCATTTTCTACCCTTAAAATCAATATTTAGCAAAATCCCTTATTGTTCAATTTTAAGGCTCTAGCTATAATATTTTTAGTTGTACGTTGATTATGAATCAGTTTGTCGGGAGTTAGGTGCAGGGATTGGGAGTAATGACTTACGGGCCTCCTTTACATAGATACGGGGCCCAAAGGGTCAGAACCTTTCAGAGAAATAAAAAAATGTATAGCAAACAATTAAATTACAAAAATATGAGTAAAGGAATAGTTTGAAACCTACTAAATAGAAATAAAGAAGCTCATTTGAATAAGAAATGTAAAAAATTAAAACGCGTCGCTTCACACACTGTATTATTCTTAATGAAATAACCAATGTTTTGAGATCGTTTAGGTTCGGCTGTGCTCGGCGTGTGTGTATGTGTATTCGATACGCACTCCCAGACCATTTAACGGGTTAAAAAGAGGTAACTATAGCAATGAATACTTAACTTTATTAGAAGCGAAACCTTATGCACTAGTTGGTAGTTTACCGAGAAGTCACTCCGAGCGCCACAAGTCTTTTTTCGGGCTGACGAGCGGCGAATACATCTGTCTCTCTCGCCAACACACACAAACAACTTTCTCTTTCATCCCCAACCAGCCCAACCCCACTAGACAAATATCGTAGTATCAAGAGTCTGTTGGATTTTGCCCCATAAGGCCTAAATAGACCGACAAATATAATTTAAGCCCAAAAATAAAGTAATTCCGACTGCTTCAGCTTTGCATTTAAATAAAGCTCCAATTTTTCAAAGATCCAATATTGTGATAGGAGTGTGATAGGCTACAATATTTTTTCTTGAAATTATCCACATTAGAAACAATATATAAAATTACACAATTTTATTTTAACGTAAACACCAATTATTAATGAAAATAAAAAAAATTATGAGATTAATAAAAACATATTGTCTAAAATAAAGCAAACTCAACATCCTCTCTTGATTCTCAGATTACTAGAATAGCAAATTATGCTAATATTAAAACCATATTTTTGTAAACTATTATTGAAGTTAATCATGGTTTCTAAAAAAACACTCAAGTCATCAATTTAAAAGCACAATGATTGATTTCTATAATTTCAATTATGACTGAAAAAAACAAAATTACAATACACAACTGCAAATTTAATGTCTATCTCAAATCAACTACCAAAACAAATTGCACATTTCTACTAAAGTACAATACAACCCACTGTAATTCAGAAAATGTTGTTAAATGTTTATGAACAGGATCGTTAAAATTCTTTTTAAAATACAAATTACGTGTTAAGAATGCATGTTTCAGTAGGCAAAACAAAGCCATTCTATATTTACATTTAATTAAATTCCAAATAAATCAATGAATAGGCCTACAAATTTAAAATATGTACATTTTGAAAGTTTATAAATCATTGGAAATAGGAAGTAAGAAAGGCAATTTATATTTACAGCAAATTATATGAAAAACAAACAAATAATTTTGGCTTTAAAATATTTTAGTAGTAAAAGTTACTTGTCATTTCCAAAAGAAAGGCAATCTATGTTTACAGCAAATTACGTACAAAACAAACAAATAATTGCAATTTTAAAATATTTTAGTAGTAAAAGTTACTTGTCATTTCCAAAAGAAAGGCAATCTATATTTACAGCAAATTACATAAAAACCAAACAAATAATTACTTCTCTTTAACATTTACATTTGTAAAAGTTAAATATCATTGGGAAAAGAAAAGCAATCTATATTTACAGCAAATTCCATACAAAACAAATAAATAATTACGGCTTCAAAAGATGTACATTTGCAGAAGTTTAATATCATTAACAAAATAAAGGCAATTTATTTTTACAACAAATTACATACAAAACAAAGCTTACAGCTTACAGCTTTAAAGCTTACAGCTTACAGCTTTAAAGCTTACAGCTTTAAGATATGTACATTTGTAAAAGTAAAATATCATGAACAATATAAAGGTAATCTATATTTACAGCAAATTACATACAAAACAACAAATAATTACAGCTTTAAAATATATCAATTTAAACTGCTGCACATTAAGGATTGTAATAAGGGAAGACTTTCTTTAAATATTTACAACATGTTGTACACCAGTGAAAGTGACGGGGTATGGTGGGGTGGGGTGGGTCAACGTTCCAAAGTCCAAGTTGGGGAGAACTGTACAGTACGAGTCTGGGAAAAAAGTACAGTCCAACGCGTTGACACTAGAGAAACCTGTTGGCTTCTCGGTGAAGTAGGCTTTCTCGGTGACTCATAAGCGTAACCCTCAAAAGCACTACGATTTCGCTTCTTATAAGTGTTAAGTATTCATTGAATATAGTCTGTCCAAACATCCAAGCGCTCTAGTCCATAAAATCGACCCTCGCTCCTACACGCGCAGACACGGCCACACAGCCTACCTGCTTAATGGTTCTCCTATGAATCACCAACTAGCCCGTGTGCTACAAAATCACATTTTTCTAACCGTTAACTGTACTTAATTTTTACTCTAATTACTGAAATCTAATTATTATTCCTCGCAAAACGAGTCCAAACTTGAGACAATTGTGACAACTCTAAGCGGTTTTACGGTCAATAGGTTACAAAATCATAAATTTTAATTCTTAAAAATGGTTACGGTATTGACATTTTATTTGAATTAGCACGATCACAATAATATACATAATTACAGTAATTCTAGTAGTGACTTCAAACGTTTGCAAAAAACAAAGAAAATAAATCAGAATCAATATAACAGTGAACGTATACTAAGAGTAAAATAAAATAAATTACAAAATCATTTTGTAATGCTACTGTAATGTTATTACAATAAGTAATAAATCAATAAAATAATATTATAAAACATAAAACTAACACATAGCAATATCGAAAGTAAAGGAGATGAGGCTTCTTAAAAGTATCTTCTTATTAAAATTCCAATGTATGCCAAAAAATAAATCAGAGTCAATGTAACAAGGAATGTATACTAAGAGTAAAATTATCACGAGTATATTTACTCAGCCATCTAATATTAAGCCAAAAAACTATTTTTATAAAAATGTAACTTAACTATGTCAATAGGAAGTTAATTTAAAATGAAGCTAAATAAATTTCCAAACAAGACGATAGTAAACAAAAATGTCAAAAACAATAGCACTGTCCTATTAAGAAATTGGAAAATTTAAATACAGATGAAAGACGCAACAGAGGAAATTTTATGGAATGTGTACTTTGGTAATTTTAGAAGACACTTAAGAGGCCTTATCATAGGATGGCCTAAAAAGTAATACGCCTTTAATCATGAGAATAGAGAGCTGATATTTACACGGTTGCTTCTCATGTGGTACGTAAAAAGGTGTGAGCCTCATATTTTGATTTTTTACGTTTATGGAAAGAAACCTGGGTTACTAACTCCTAAAATAATAAATATTCATGGTTTTACTTTACTTCCCTCGAAGCTAGAGAACATTTAAGTTATGTTTCGTAAATTTTACATGGAAAAAGTAAACCCATAGAATTTCGGTCACTACTGTGTAAGGAGTTGAAATGGGGTAACTACCCCTATAAAATAAATATTAACTTCATACAAGCTAATGAGAGTTGAGATTTCGTACACATTATTGTTAGGTGGTATACAAGAGATAACCTCGTTTACATTTTGATTACTTTAGTCTAAGGGGTGAAATGGGATAACAAACCTTAATAATAAATAATAATTCCTACACTTGCAATTAAGCTAGGGACCTGAACTTTACACATATTACTCTTATACGGCCGGTACACGATCAATATTATTGAGAAGTACCCTCTCGGAATTGATGGTTTGACGAAAGTTATTGGAAGTAGATCTAGAAATCCTGGTGGGGTGTCCCGTCACGCGCTTTCTTCAACTGCAATACATGCCCGCATATTATATTAGTACTTTGTTTTACTGAATGTGGCTCTACCATTGAAAGTAACAACTTGAACTTTTCTTCTCATTCTCAAGTAATTAATTGTGGTAGTCACCAGGATCACTCAGCGATATTTCTGTTAATAACCTTAAGTGTGTGTGTAACGTCTGAATTACAATTCGTAGATGACAAATTGGTAAATTATCAAAGTATATTGATCGCAAAAAAATCGATGTAGAGATTTTTTGGAAATATCTGTTTTGGGACCCCCTGAGTCCAAAAAAGTGATTTTTACAAAATGTCTGGTCCGTAGGCTATGTCTGCCTGGATGTCTGCTGTATACAAAGCTAGAGAGAAAACTATTCGATCGATTTCGAACAAATTTGCACCAAACATGTCAATTAGACCTGTATAGATGCACGAAAAAAGGTTTTGAAAAACAACCCCCTTTTTGGCAAAAAAATCAGTTGATATTTTTTTATTAAAAAAATTGCCCTAACGATTTTGATAAAATTTGGCTTATTTGTAGCCTTAATCCACCATATGAAAAAACCACACCTTTAAAAAAAATTCTCGTTTAGCTAATAATAATAATATTTATTAGTTACTCTCCTAACATAGGCTAAAAATTGGCAATGCTCTGTGTATTGAAAATTCCCCCAATACGGGGGTTGGCGTGCGAAGCACGCAATACATTGTGTATTGAAAATGCACTCCATACGGGGGTTGGCGTGCGAAGCACGCAATGCATTGTGTATAGAAAATACTCCCAATACGGGGGTATTCGTGCAATGCACTCTGCGTCGGCCAATTCTCATACTGTTCAGTGTCAAGCTCACATGTGCGTCCTTAGCAGTGAACGTGTTAATAATTTAAATATGTTTGTGAGAAAGTATGTGCCAGTTTCTGGTGCCGTTTATTATCAAAGGTGTTTGCTTATAAAAAAGAAAAAAAGTACGATTTTCAGTCAAGACAGAAGAAAACCGTAAAACATCGGGGATAATTTTGTTATCTACTGATTACACATTGGAGATTTCTGTAAATTTAAATGTCATGCGCATACGGCGGAAATCTACACTGCTATTAGTAAAAACGTTAGTGTATAAAAGAGATATTCCAGTCGCTCTCGAGCGTCTTACCAATGTAATGGCGTAAGCCAACCTTCTCAAGACTATGTTCATTGAATGCGATCCATTTACTCCCGTGGTATTGCATACCATTAATCCTATTCTATTATCTCAACAGTAAATGCAGCGGAGTGGCACAAAATACACACCAGCTGATGCGAAGTGAATCAAGGGTGCCAACTTTAGGCTTTAAAATATTGATTAATCTCGCGTTAGTTTATAACAAACAGAATGTGTAATCATCGTAGTTTTGCAGCTGTTTGCCCTGAAGCGATCTTGTGTTTAACGGAATTGCTCGTATTTCACAAAGGATCCGTTTTACGTAATTACCGTGTTGTGAGCCCGCGCATTATCGGGTCAAAGCCCCTCTATCCGATCGACTATATGACGGTATATGCCCGGAAATTTCGATCTGTTTTTCATGGCTTTTCGTGTTGGCAAATATGAAATATCCTTACATATATTTTAGTAGAAAGTCTCCTTTTCTAATTTTACTGTCGTTAGTTTTCTGTAAACTTAATTAATCAAATCCTTATTTTTTTACTGTCTCTATAACCAATACATAACCAATCCCGTCATTCACGCAGAAACTCTGGCCCTGTACGACAGAACCCAGTCCCTCACTACCCTACCCCTGTATATATGCCCCCTCAATTCATAATTGTTTTATTGCTGTGGTAATTTTTGTTAGCATAAAATTGACTGTGTTATCAACAATGTGACTACCAAGATTAGTGTTGACAGAGAAAGTGAATGAAAAAAAAAAAATAATAATATGAATCAAGGAACAAAATAAAATAAAACAATAATAAGAAACAGATTAACGAAATCGATTAAGGAACAGAACACAATTTTCCAATATATAAAGAGAAATATTAAAATTATTTCAATTTTCATTGTTAGAAAATTAAATTGACAGTCTCATTACATAGCATACCATACATCCATACATTAAACTAAACAAACCCAATCTCACAAGTTAAAACGAAGTAACACATAGGCCTGTAATTATTTTGTTCCAAGATACTTTTAAATAATGTTTCTTTTTCATAATTAACAAGTGAAAAAACAACAATAAAAATTGTTTATTATTTTTGTATTAATAATAGAAATAGACGTAAATACAAATAACAATAATATTACAATACATCTAATTATATTATTATACAATAAAAATTACAAGTACAGTACTACATAAACAACAAAATCATACTAGGTCTGTAAACCTCCAATCAAATGCGAGAAACAACTTATGCTGCCAACTGCTTTATTGGCTCTTTTACTTTCTCACTATACTACATTATAGAGAAAGTATAGTGATCGCAAAAAATCGATGTTGAGAAATATCCGTTTTGGAAACCCCTGCGTTCGAAATAGTGGTTTTTACAAAATGTCTGTCTGTATGTACAGAGCTAGAGAGAAAACTATTCTATCGATTTCAAAAAATTTGCACCAAACATGTCAATAAGGCCTGCATAGATGCACGAAAAAAGCTTTTGAATATTTTTGAAAAACAACCTCCAAAAAATCAGTTATTATTAAAAAAAAACGGCTTTAACGATTTTGATAAAATTTGGCTTATTTGTAGCCCTTAATGTACCCTACCATATGCAAAAAAACCGCATCTTTCTAAAAATTCTCGTTTAGCTAATAATAATAACTTATGTTTGGGGTTTTTTTGGCATTTATACAGGCCTAATTGACGTGTTTGGTGCAAATTTGTTCGGAATCGATAGAATAATTTTCTCTCTAGGTAATAATAATAATAATATGTATTAGTTAATCTCCTACTTTAATATCACCTCTCTTACCCCTCCTACAAAATTATGAAGTCACAGTGAATCTGTTTCATAATTTAAATATGTTTGTGAGAAAATGTGCGCCAGTTCCTGGTACCGTTTATTTATATTATTATTGTATATGATTTTACATTTAATTGTTTTATTTTTTATGGATGGATGTTTTTAAACACCGACGCAAAAAGAGGGGTTTTATAAGTTTAACGTGTGTGTCTGTGTATCTGTCTGTGGCATTGTAGCTCCCAAACTGGTAAACCGATTTTGATTTAGGCCCAGTTCTTTTGTTTGTTTGGAAGGTGTTCTTTTGATCGAGAGTGTTCTTAGTTATGGTTCAAGAAAATCTGTTCAACCGTTCGAGGGTTTTGTAAATGTGTAATCTCATCTTATTAAACTAGCAATTCTTGTATATTTGTATATTTATAAATTTATTTCGGGGATCTCGCTAACGGCTGTAAAGATTTTGATGAAAATTTGCATATAGGGGATTTTTGACGTCAGGAATCGAATGCGCTAGTTCTTATGTCTGCAAAAATGCGCTGAACTCTGAACTTCTTTTTATACCACCTTTCAAGTCACTTAGAAGGCGAGTAGACACATCTTCTTTTTATACCACCTTTAAAGTCACTAAGTATTCGAATACTGTAGATACAATCCAGATGTTAAAAATAGGCTACTGAGCGATGCTCGGTCGCCCAGGTACTATACCTGTTGTAGAACCTGGGTTATTCTCAAAACTCCTCTTGGTCACCTGATTGATCAGTTCTAAGATCCCAGTCCATTAATTTATAATCCCATACTCATGAACTGAGGCATTACACCGAAAGTATGACACATTTTTTTGTCTATAAATTAAACATTTCATAATATATATTGATGGAAGTGGCAGAATGCATTATCTCTTAAATAGAGATTTACTATGGGTCATCCGTTCCACTCCAAATAGTAATCGAATTATCATCCTTTATAATATTAAAAGTCTTTTTGAAGAGGAGTCATTACCCCAGAGAAATAGTTCCATAATGTAAGTGGTTGAGGATGTGTGAAAAATAAACCATTCTCAGTACCTTCAAGTCTACTGAGAAGTACAATTTCTTTAACATTTTGAAAACATAATCTATGTGCTCTGCCATTTTAAATTTGATTCAATATAACATCCAAAAACTTACATATTTTCCCACCGGAGGAGCTACATCATGTTTATTAAGATTAATTTTTAAATCGTATACCTTCTCTTCATTAACTAAGAGTTAACTAAATCCAGTGTTTTATTAAATTATTCTTGCTCTCTAAAATATTCTTTGTTTCAAATTCACTTTCTATTAGTCGTCGGCAAATAAGAAAGATATTGCATTTTTACCGATGATGTAAGACAAGCCATTAATATAAATCACAAATAATCCAAGTATAATACGGTACTTCAATGAGTCTATTATAAAAGTTTGTGTTGCAGCTCTGAGGCCATACAAATAATTCCCCTCTCTGCTACCGTCACAACTTCTAATGGAAACGTAATCAGTAGTTTGTTGGAATCGCCATTTAGGTTGTCGAATGCCGCTCGAGTAAATTACCGAACTGTGTTGCATAAATACCCCGGTAGACATTACAGGTCGCCATCATCGCTTGTAAAACCACCGCAGGTACCTCTTCTGCCTACATCTCCGGCTTTGCAATGGCAGCGGCGCACAATGGCCCAAATCCACCGACATCATCGAGCTCTAATCATTTATTTACACGCTTTTGGGAATAAGAAAATACCGGAACATTCCAGAGACATCAAGTGATAATGTCATGTTTGCAGTCAGTTTGTTGGAATCGCCATTTAGGTTGTCGAATGCCGCTCGAGTAAATTACCGAACTGTGTTGCATAAATCCCCCGGTAGACATTACAGGTCGCCAATATCTATTATAAAAACAACCGCAGGTACCTCTGCCTACATCTCCGGCTTTGCAATGGCGGCGGAGCACAATGGCCCAAATCCACCGACATCATCCAGAGACATCAAGTGATAATGTCATGTTTGCAGTCAGTTTGAGGCATATGTATTTAAATCGACAACTCGAGTCTTGATTTTGTATGAAATCATTTTTTAATAGCTCCTACAAGATTCTCTTGTTTCATAACGTAGTCCCTTTCTAGCTGCTATTGAGGCCTATTTGAACTGAGAAAAAATGATTAAATTAAAATAATGCTGTATTAGTTTGTAGCCCTTGATGTTTGGTAAAGTTCTTGATATTTGTTGCGCGTTACAAAAAGTACTAGGGTATTTATTAAGATGGATGTACAAGAATTACGGTACACCCGACTTCGTCTGATTTGTCAGCAAGCGGATTATTAACATAATATGTAATAAACGGTACCAGGAACTGGC
>JAGFPH010000114.1:1035808-1058913 GCA_018207615.1 Philaenus spumarius | reverse complement strand
ATAAAAAGTGTACAGTTCAAGTGCAAGTGATTTTTCTGTGGCAATGACTTTAATTACAGTAAAACGTCGATTAACTGTCATCACCAAGACCAAGGACATGCCGGTTAAGCGAATAGAGGGATGACAGAAATTCCATTAGAAAAATACCTGAACCTATAAATAGCACTCAATTAACTCTAATTTTGGTATAAACATAAATTAAACCCGTTTGAAATATAAAAATAATTTTTATGAAATAAGTACAAACGATTTATAATAGAAAAGTAACGTGTGCAGTATTTAAAAACAGTAACATGTTATAATTTAAGGTTATAAAGTGATTATTGAGCTTGAAAAGTACAGTAATCAGTAATTTTATTTTGTCTCTTTTTTGCACGAGCTTTCAGCGCGGCAATATTCCGGATCTTGCAGAACATTCTTCTTGTTCTTCAAACCACTCAATGCACTAAATAGCATTGTTTCGGCAGCTGAGTGGCTAACAGTTTGTTTTTCAACACAAAAGGTACATTCGTCATCATCAGCTGCTTCTTCTTCCACCGCATTCACACTGCCAACAATTTTGTCATTTAAAATTTTGACTCCTCCATCCAATCTGTCACCTTCTAACCACTCTGTTACCGTACTTCTTCAGAAGTTAAATTCGCACTGTTTGTTAGATGATTACACAGCTGTGCACGATTTCATAAACTGTAACATCCTCCATGTCCTCAGATTCTTCATCTTTAGGTTTAGGCCAGAGATTATTCCATCCATTTTTTTAGGTTTGACCCACCCCTTTAGGTCTAGCCTGGCTGCACCCCTTTAGGTCCAGTTGAAATGGGTTGTAAATCTCACCTATTTTAGGGGTTCTACTGCACTAACGGTTAACAGAAACTGACGGTTAATCAAAGTTTCACTGTACTTCAATTTAAGGCGAACTAGAATTTATTAACATAATAATAACATCAAACAATTGTTTAGACAGTATATCAGCCAATGAAATAATAAATACAATTGTCACAATTCAATGACTAAGTTAATAATCTTCAATGAACATTATAGAGACACAAAATTGTAATTAATTCAAATTCTGGAATGTAAAATTTCTGTAATTTTATTGTAATCAACATAATTATTATGTAGATGATCAAAACTTTGGCAATTTAATACCAATTATATTATTTTAAGTCTTTTAGAAAGAAAATTGTTATTAAGAAAAGTGCTTAAGCATACAAGTGTTGTATTGTACACGAAGTGAGAGAAAGTTTAAGGTGTTCAAATGCTTTATCTTAGTATAGTTCATACTTACTAAAAAAATTGGATCCGTCCTCTTTCCTCTGCAATTTTCCATACTGTCTCAAAACCTCCTAACTTAGAAGTTGCGGCAACAATAACACAAATAACTGAAGAAAACATCAGTATTGACTGAAACATAAATGTATTTTAATAGAAAAAGATTAGCTTTAATAACTTCAAGTAGATTTTTTACTTTTTTATTCTTTGTGCTTTTTTTATACGACTTTTAGTTGGGTATAACGTTTAAAAAACGACCTAACTGAGCAGGAGATATTTTTGTATTAAAACTTTTTAAACCATTGAAAACGCTCTTAACCAACAGTAATAAAGCATTGTTTAGACAAACAAATATTTTTTAAATCGAGAGCAACTTTTTTGTTAATTATGTAAACCTATGATACAAAGGACAAAACTACAAATTTGTCATACATGAAAAATGAAGTTGGTGACAGGATGGTCATTATCAGTTGTTCTCATTATTACCAAATCCTTCTTTTTATAAAAACTTCCTAATTTAAAATACAGTTTTCAATGTTTTTACAGTTTTAAGTTATTTGTGCATAGTCTTTTATTTTCATGAGAAGTTGCAACTTAATAATAATTAGCTGATTTTGAACATCCTGTGTCCAGTGAATTTAATGATTTATTTACTTAATTTTTAAACATTTTTAAGTGCCTTCTACAGGTTGCAAAGTCAGCACCAGTCTTTTTGAACAAAGAATTTTTAGTAAAAATCTGATAGAATAAACAAACACAAAAACTAGTCAAAAAATGTAAGACAAAGATTGCACTGGGTGCAACACAAAGTTGCATCTAGTCCTGCAATCATCCCCACCCAACACTCACAAAAGTGGGGTACAGCCTTATGTTTCTTGAATAAGGCTGGAATACATTTATAGGCAATACATCTGTTAGGATGTTAAATATTATGGCAACAAAGATCTGTTATCAATAGATCTGGCCTTATAACATTGTAAGGAAGTAGAAGTGGAAAGAAGTATATAATCTTAATGACTCTAAATTGGCTGAGTGGCAAAATATAAATCAACTTCAAATTTCATATACTTACAGGAAATATAAAAAAGGCTGCAGAATTCGACCAAAAATATTGTCTTCCAGTATTTTTAGGTCATGGTGCCAATTTTGGAAATGAGGAGAGCAACTAATGTAATAAGGCAAGTGGGTAATAACAAAAAATAGTTGTGTGTGAGTTGTTGGCAAGTCCTTGCAATGGCGTGGAGTTTTGTTGTAAAAGAAGTTAACGGGGCGAAAGTAGCCTAAATGTATGATGAGGGACCTTCAATCAAGATTAAACAAAACTAATATCATCCTAAAAACACTACTTCAATATATCTTTCTAAAAGATACAAAATGTTATGCAATATTACCTGAAAGACATCAGTGAATATAACAGCTTTCATTCCACCAAGAGTAGAATAAAATGTACATACAAGCCCAACGGAAACTATTGCCCATTCTGTGCTAATTCCAGTTATAATAACAAGTGCTAGAGCTGGTACATAAAGAATAATTCCTGTGTATGCCAGAATTTGAAAACTGTAGAGTATCGAAGCGAATGTCCTTGAAGTTGTGCCAAACCTTATTTCCAAATACTATAGATAAAACCAAACATTTTATTTTAATTTCAATTAATTAATAAACTTACACAAACAGTAATATTTTTAATAATGAAAAAATAATTAAACTTATGTACAATATTATAATACTTGTAAAATTAGTTAAGTTATAAACTAACCATAAAAAATTAAAACACAATAATAATGTTCATGTAAATTTTTGCTATAGGTGCAAAAAAATTTCTGTGCTTTTTTTACTAACAAAATGTTAGTGACGAAATCTGATTTAGAACACTATAAAAAGCTGTCACTTCACTATACATAGCTGTTATTAGCTATGTAGTTAGGTATATCTTAAAAGACTTGCACCTTCTTCAGGCTAAACATCCCTGAAAAAGTTGTGTTTTTGGCCCGATAGATGGCAGCACCTCTGCGGCAAATTTGTACTACGAATAATTTCCGTAATTATTAACAGATTTTTGTTTTGTAAGTTATTTTGTAAATGATATGAATAAAACATTCACGCTATTGTGATGTTTTTTTTTTAAATTTATTTATAAAAAAGTTTTATACAGATTTTTTTTTGCTGTAATATTTTGTTTAAATCGCAGGTAGTCATTTTGTAAATACAAATTTTAAAAGAATTTTGCCGTTTTCAGATATTAACTCGGTCAAATGGTCGTATCGGAATCGTTTTTTAAAGATATTATCATTATTTTTCTCACGCTCCGGTCCCCTCCTCCTGCCGCGTAGCGCACCATCCCCCCATCACAGCCCAGCCAGCCGCTCTGCCCGGCCCTGCAACTGTAGCGTTCGTCAACTCACTCACTACTCGCATTCATACTCTGGCCGGACACACTTACTAGACTAGACTACTGATTACGACAGGTGTTTGTTATCTGTTAAAAAGTATTTTCTGTAAGTCGAAAAGAGATATCTAGAATAAATATAGAAAAATATACAGTAGTTCAAATTAAAGGATTTATGAAAGTAGGCCTATATACAGGTTCTTTGGCCATACATTATTCAATAACACCAGGGTATGAATAATATTACCCTATAACGTTAGTTATTTGTTTCAAATAAAACTTATATTTTAATACATGAAAACGAGAAATAAATAAAAAATGAATAGTGCAAAATACCATTTATTTAAAGGAAGCTTGAAGTGTAAAAAATAATAATATAATATAATATAACTCAATATATTGCATGTCAAGTTGAAAAGTTCTACTTTAATAATTGTTTAACATTTTTAGCAAATTTTGATATTTGTAATTAGTTTAAGTTCTTTGTTCTGTGAGTATCAACAGCTATCCTCCGGAAATGTTTTTTCTGTGAACTTAGCAGCACTGCAATAAATATGAAACAGCTGATCTAGTGATTGAAGTTGCTACAGAAGATAGCTGAAAGACTTCTCTAACTATTAATGCCATAATTTAAGATAATATATTGTCTTTTCATTTGTAATTTGCCTTTAAACTTAAGTAATACGTGATGTGACACCCGTTACATTTTGTTTACAAAAGTTAGTATTACAAAATGAACAAACACCTTAGGAAAATACTTTTACTGTAAAAGTAAGAGGTTTTGTTTCCCTAATGTTTTGGTATTATTATTTTAATTTTAGTTTTATAATTTAAATGAGTAATTCGCGTAACGGGTGTTACATAATTTAATGTATCGGGTGTTAAAATTCAACACAACTCACAACCATTCAGTGTTTAGTATATTTATATTCATTTTAAGTAGAATTTTAATACATAGCCCTATTGAGAGTTTATTAATTTTGGTAGCAACACTTAAAAAGTTAAGAATGATATGTTATTTTAAATAAAATTGATCACGATAACACCTTCAAATTTCATACTGCGAATTTCCTATTTGTAATTCCAGAATCAATCTTTTAACATATTTACTGGGCAATGAATGTTAGGCGTATCAAATGATTTTATTTATCTTTAAAGTTTTAATTCTATTACTATTACACCTCATAAATTTTTTTCCCACGATAAAATGATGAGTGACGTTGTAAAGTGTCAGCAGCATTTGCTAAAAGCCAGAACGTGAGATAAAAAAAGAAGAGAAGAGAACAATACACTAAAAGAAGAACAATTTGAAAAGATCCAAAGCAGAGTAAAAAAATGTAGGGAGAAAAATAAGAAGCGCAATTATCATCAATATATCAGATTTCGCTGGGATATTAAATATCATATTCTGAGAGATGACAAATTTAAGAATATTTTTGGCAAATTACAACAACCTACAGTAGCCCAAAGGACATTTTACAATTCTTTACGAGTTTAAACTAGCAGTTGATATTTTTGAAAAATGTATGAGCTTATGAAGTTCCAAATTGTTAATTCTAGAATTTGATTTAGCGATTATTTTGTTTTTATTTAAAGTTTTAGGCCTATTCTATTAATTCTTGATAGGGGCATATATAAGACTAATCTTTAGTAAGTCTAATTCATAATAGGCCCTAAGGCATGGTATAAAAAGTACTGAACTATATCCATGTAATGTATTAAGTATATATATATTTGTTAAATATAAGTTTTTTTTATGAAATATAAGTTTTTATTTCTTATAGTGATCAAAGAAACCTCAATTATACTTCTTGTTGTTATTTGACACCTTATTATTATATAATATATGTTAAAAATATTAATTTTAGCAACAGCGTAACACCCGTTACATTTTAATGTAACACCCGTTACACAAAATTTAATTTTATGTTTAAAAAAATTGAATGCCAATATCAATTTGAATTACAGTTCCATTACATACATTTACTGTGGAATAACTCATATTTTTTTCAAAATTTTACAGTTTTTAAATTCACAGAGTTTTAAGAACATTTACATGAAGTTCAACTTCACTATCCATTTTCAGTAACACCTGTTACACTCCTTTTTTCTATATTTTAGGCTAACTAAGATATAGTTAGCCTTCGTTGAAAGCCGAAGTTGCTTTTTAGATTTTGTTGTTCCTCGGCGATCCATTGAGAAAACAAATGTTAAACGAAATAACGTTCTCAATAACATTAATTACAAGACGACGCAATCGTACAACAAATAAGAATCGCGGGAGAGCACATGGATGGAAACGCGGGAAACCGTCATGCAACTGTATACAAGCAACATCTGAGACGCGTGGTGGGGGGATAGGTGGCGCGAGTGAGTCACAGCGGCACTGCACCTGCTTCGTGTCACTCTCGCGTTTGTTCTCATTACTGTAAATGTATAAACAACGATACCGACTAAACCAGCTAGGCGATTTTAAAAATTAAAAGTGTAAAATTAATTAAAAATTATTGTTTTTAAAATGACTACCTGCGATTTGCATTTTTCGTTTTGTAACACAATTATTTTATTATTATTTTTAAAACCAGCAACTTAATTAAAATGTAGCTTCATTGGCGTGAATTCTAATCTTATTTCGTTCACAAATCAGTTTTGCAAATGAACATCGGACGAAAATTCCACCAATAAACACCTATACAAAATGGCTCCATTTTGGTGCTGCGCCGTGGTGGCAGAATTTGGAACTAATCCTGGGATGTTTAGCCTTCAGCTTACGTTGGTGTTTGATCTGTCAGTGGCAATACTGCATATTATACCGATAGCTACTAAAAGTTGTTTCAAGATTTCGAAGATCTTTTTTATATGTTTAACCGTTTACACTCTGGTAGGATTTTTAATATAAGTCCTCTGGGCTCGGATGGCCAGTAGTGCTGGCCACACAAATGATCTGCATTAATTTATTTTTAGTAGTTTTATTTAGCTGGATTGTGCTGAAATCTAGAGTCCAAATCTTAAACTAATTAATTCCTGCTTTTTTTCTGGTCTGTGTTGTATCAAAATGTAGCAATATTCGTTACATTATAACCTTACCAGCAGTTTAGTTTTACGTTGTGGTGGTCTAGGCTAGTGTTTTTAAATTTTGAAGTAATTTAATAGAACAAAAGTTAATTAGTTTATTATTGCTTTTAAGTGTTTTTTTTTTTTAACAAGTACTTGATTTTGTTTTATTTTAAATTACCTTCCAAAAATTTTGTTGGATAAGTTGAATACAATGGTTTATTTTATTCATTAAAATATATTATAACTTTATATTTGCAGATAAACCAAAAACTCACCAATAAAAATATAATATATCTACTTTGTTGTATGGTAAAATAAAAGAGTTACTAAAAGCCCATGATTTTGTTAAACAAGAAATAAATACCCACTAACAACATTTCAGATTGTAATGGAAAATAATTCAGAGCTGTTGACGCCGCAAGCTCAAGTTGACGGCAGAGCGGACAACTGTATCGTAAGCGGCCAGTCAAGCTGGCCATCCGAGCTGTGAGGATGTCTAATTCGGTAAATATTCAGAACTGACTGAGAATATCGTAGGCCAGCAGTACTGGCCATCTGAGTGCAAAGGGTTAATTGTATTAAAATGGCTTACTGTCACAATAATCACTATTTTCTTTGTTATCGTATTACGGCCATTTCGGCTATTCCGCCATTATCGAGTGTTTACTGGGGTGTTCCCGTTGTTCTAAAAAATGTTTTGTGTCAAGCAAAAATGTAGCTTTTTGAGAACTGATCTAAATTTTATTAAATTAATTAAAGTGTGTAAGAGAATCTATAAAAAAGTTCTTAGATACCAAATTGGCAATTCTAAAAATAAAACCAGAAAAATTTTAAATCAGGATCTAGGTATACAACAGAAATCCCTAAGTCTAATTAAATTTAAAGTTAACAAGTAGTGATGGATTTTTGGAAGGTAACCAGTAGTGGCAAACATGTTTTTTGAAATAATATTTTGAGAGTATTCCTGAGTATACACTGAGAAGGAAATTTTGTCAAACCGAGACATGCCACCGTTGCAATCATTTGTGAAAGACAGTGTATTTTTTATCGCCTCAATGAGAGAGAAGTTGAAAATATATTGAAACTCTTAATAGATCTTAAAGTCAACCTATTCTGCAGGTGTGGGAGACATCCCAACTTTCCTTCAGAAAGAATGTAAACTCACTTTGTTAAAGCCATTGGTACATTTTTAATTACATTAATACATTTTTCTTTTAAGAGTGGTGAATTTTCATATGACCTCAAGGTTTCTAAAATAAAACCACTTTTTAAAAAGGCGTCAAGATCTCAAGTATGTAATTATCAACAAGTTTTTCTCCTACCTTTATTTTCCAAAGTTTTTGAACGAACATTTTATAACAGAATTGTTTGTTTTATTGTAAAGAAAGATCTGAATTTTCCAAACCAACATTTTTGACTTTGTTGCGTTGTTGAAAATAATGCAATCCTTTGAATGTAAAAGCCAAATCGTAAGTGTTTATTCATCTGTCTAAACCGTTTGACTGTGTTGACCACAAAATCCTACATAGTAAATTATATTGTAATTGGATAAGAGGCAAATCCCATGAGTTTTGTCATAAATCTCACGTGAATAATAGATTAAAATATGTTGAAATGTAAGGAGTACAATACTTTTTCTGCAGGTAGTAAAGCAGTTCCTCAAGGTAGTATACTGGGACCTGTATTATTCATATTATATTAAGATATTAATAATTTAGCAAAAAATACAATTTAAAAAAGTAGTTTTTTATGCTGAAGTCTTTACTCTTCAAACATCTTCTTTTATTGAGAAGGATTTAGAGATTGAAACACAAGATGCAATTACAAAGTATAATAAGATAAAGTAGGTAGTTTAATGTAAATAAATTATCAGTAAACCTTGCTAAAAAAATAATATAATTCAAAATCCAATTTAAGTATGTATTTAAAGGTAAATAGTAATGGAAACTTTTTGCATTTTTTAATCAAACTAAATTCTTGGGTTTAAATACAGATCAGAATAATTGAAACTGGAAAATACATGGTAATAGTGTTTGCACTAAGTTGAGGAGTGTTTGTTTTGCATTAGGAATGGCAAGAAGTTCTTTTGATTTACAAACACTTAGGCTAAGTCTATATATTATTCACACATGCGGTATAATATAATTTTGTGAGGAAAGTCTTCAGCCGTACTTCACATATTGCGGCTTCAAAAGTGGATAGTTTGTATAATTATTCACCAAGAAAGTATGTTTCCTGCAAGAAAGCTTTTGCTAAATTGCAGATTTTAATGTTCCCAACCGTTTATAAAGCTTGAACACATGATAGAGAGAATGTGAAATTTTTATTACTCATGACATGCTCCAAAATTACTCCACCCATAATAAAAAATAAGTTCATTCATAATAAATAAAATTTGTATTTGTTTAGAATCGATGAATTGTGAAAGTGTTGTGAATTCTAGTGTTTTATTAAATCTTAGTGACGCTGAAGTAAATGATGACTAAAACCTTTGATCTTGGTAGGTACATATTGACTTGTACTTTTTTAACTAAGGGATATATATTATAGCATTTAGAGTTTGTACTTAAGCCATTTTTGTTTTAACCGACTTCTGTTTTCCAAAATTTCTGTGATCTAATAGTGGTTTTTTATCTAGTTCTGTGAGAGTAGAATCTGAAGAGACAGTCTGCTATATATAATTTTACATAAGCCAACTCAACAATTAAGTTGCTTCCTTTCTAATGAGTTCCTAAATGAATTTGATTAAATGAAAGTAAAATTAACTATCAAAAATAATTCTCTAAATTACAATATCTTTAATACCGTATACAATAATTTGTCTTGTTGAAAATAATAGTCGTATTTTAACTACCTCTAATAAAAAAGTATAAAACTCATAAAATAAAAATTTAATACAAATTTTCATGAATAATAAGTTTATTTACTCTAAACCTGTTTCATCTACAATGTCACCTCTTCAAAGATGCATGAGCTACAATAATCAAATTATAATTGATGTTTTTGCAAAACATTTTTTAGTAATATTTGAGTATTTGGTGTAGGCCAATTATCTCTCAGAGTCAAGATCTATTTATAATTAATTAATACAGTGTTTTAATACAATTAATATTAATATCTAACCTCATAAGCAGACACCTTTTGCAGTTTGAAAAATACGGGAAGATATAGATAAGCAGCTAATGGAGTGCATATTATGTAACCCAAGTTAACTATTAAATACTGGGTTCCATAAACATACATTTCACCTGAAGTTCCGAGAATTGCAATGGCTGACAAAAAACTTGTCATTAATGACAATGCGACAGGAATAATTTTTTGATTGCGGTCTCCAAGAAGATATTCCTGAAACATAATATTCTTAATTAATCCAAGGTCAAGACTTTGCAAATTCAATATCAGTATGATTGCGGAACTTTTAGCCACAAACACAGTGCAACAGTGCTCTTGAACGGCAACAGAACGTGTCACTTACGTTCTCACCAATTCAAGAGTGCTACAGAATATTTAATGCCATCCCATTCTATAATTACTTCTACAGAGTATTACAGTTGTGGTTTTTACTGTCTAGAGGTTCCTCCACTTATTGAAAGGAGAAAGTGAATTGTTTTCCTGTAGACTCCAACACACTGATGTGGAGTAATCTGGAAATGAATGGACGAATGAAATATGGCTCCAGTACAAACACAAGGTGTGATTAAAAAATAAGGTGAATAATTGTATTACAAACAAAGCAATAAGCTTACATAGAATTAGAATTAATCTCCTTCAAAGTACTGTCCTTGGCTAGCGATGCACTTGTTCCAACGTTGATCCATGACTGGCAGAGTTTCTGGAAGGTCTCTTTCAAAAGGCCTTTAAGCTTCTGCGTTGTGCCCATCTCAATGTCGGGAATAGTGTCAAAATGTTTTCCTTTCAGCACGTTTTATTTTTATTTTTGGGAACAGCCAGAAGTCGCATGGTGCTAAATCTGATGAACAAGGCAGATGTGGACAGACAGGAACACTTTTTTTGGCCAAAATCTTGCGAAACAAAAGCGACTTGTGGCACGGCGCATTGTCATGATGAAGAAGGAAGCCATTGGCCCATTTTTCTGGTCTCTTTCTTCGTACATCTTTTTATAAATGTTCCAGTACCCTCTTGTATAATTTTTGAATTTACAGTTGTTCCCCTTGGAATGAACTCTGATCGCACTATGTCCTCACTATTGAAACAAACAATGAGCACCAAACTTGATGTTTGACTTGACTGACATGCCTTTTTAGGACGAGGGGAGTTACTGGTTTTTCATTGAGAACTCTGAATGTACATCTCAGGGTCAAAGCCATAGACCAAACTTTCATCTCCAGTTACAATTTTGGCCATGAAGTCCGGATCTGCATGAAGACGATCCTTCAAACTGTGATACAAATTTCCTTCAGTTTATCAGTCAAAAGTCTGAGAACAAATTTTGCACTCACTCGTCTCATTTGCATATAATCGGTTAAAATACTTTTCATGGATCCATATGAGATGTTAAGTTTTTCAGCAAGATCTCAAATAGTCATTCCAATGTTTGATCGAACAAGTTTGACCACTTTTGCATGTTTTGATCTGTTTTTGAGGTCGAAGGACGTTCCAACCGTTCCTTGTCTTCAACCGACTCATTTCTGCTTTTAAATCGCTCATACCACTTGTAAACAGTTTTCAGAATTACCACATTATCGCCATATACTAATTTTAACATTTAATGAGCTTCTTTGGCACTTTTTTGCAACATTTTACTGTTAATTCGTTGTTCGGAACCATAATGCACGATAGAAGCTTCACTCTAGTGGCTCAGGAAGCTGACTGACAGGTCCAACTTAACACTGCCTGTCTCAACAGATCAGGCTATCGGAAATATTAGATCAAATGGTTGTCGCATCAGCAGTTGCTGCTATAATTTTTTTTTTTTTATCACACCTTGTAGTTCAATACTCTATACCTCAATGGAAGAGAGTAGGTGCAAAGTAATCTCTGAGGAATGGTGAGGTGGATACGGGAAGTTGTCTCTTGCAGATTCAATCAATACCTGTAGATAGATATTTTTATCTCACGAACAAGAGCCACATTCAGTGCTATAACTAAAATAAAAGACAAGTAGTTACTGGCCCATATCTTCACCGCTTCAACTTGAGTAACCAATTCTGTTCTGCCTAGACTTCCAGGAACTGAAGTAACCGTTTGATCCCAAAAAATGCATATGTTTATATAATATACAGGATTTTACAGACCCGGTTTCAAACAGACGAAGAAACAAGGAAACACACTGCTGAGATGCAACACCTTCGACCCAACAAGCAAGAGACTCACTAGAAGCCACAATAGAAATTTGTTTAACAAGATCCTGAAAAACAAATCCTACCTTGTACTTGTGGCAACAGAAAATTATGGACTTCGAGCCATCAGCATCACCTGATGCTGGAGGCCTGCTCAATTAATTAAGTTTATTACTTTACAAAATAGTTAAAGTTATATAAACTTTTTTGTTATAGCACAGTTAATTATTATCATCTTACATGTGTTTAACTTGACTTATATTCTTTTAATTAGTCAAGATGTAGTTTTGTCAGCTGTACCAAGTTTTTTTTTTGTGACTAAGTTTTTTGTCATACATTTCAGGACATTACACAATTTTGAAAAACTATTTCCAGGATTTATTCTAAATTATTTAACACCATAATAATGTAGATTACACATATTTGTTCATTTTCTTCAAATCAACTCTGCAACCATTGTTAAACCCCCTAAAAAATTTCAACAATGGATTTGATAACAATGATAAGGCATAAGTAGTAATTGTTATTGAGTAGTGAGTTATATTTTCAGTATCCAGCCATTTATTTCTAATCACAAAACAGATCTACTGGAAAACTTTTGGTAATATTCAAAATTACTGAAAATCACAAAATTGGATACCTGCGTAGTTTTTTGTTTTCCTCCAGAAAACCGAAAATAGATTCCTATCCCTGCAGATATCAGTAGCACAATTGCCAGTACAATAAAGTCTAGAATTTTAAAATGACTCTCTTCGGTTTCCATAATTCAATCAAGAAGTAAATACTCTGACTGTAACAAAAGATACTATTAAAAATTAACAACTAACAAAAAAGCATTGCAATTAAATTCGAAAAGCCTAACATAAAATGTATGGCAATAAATAAGTCAACCAATATAAACTAAATATTATTACGTAAATATATTTTTTTTTTAAATATAAAAATTATAAGAAAGGCGTAAGACCGAGCTTCGTTAATTACAAAATGATTCTATAGTCCTCAGAAAATATGCCTGAAGTGAGGTATCTCTTTGTTTTTGTCAGCTAAAAATTATACTTTCATCCCTCTTTCTTCAAAATTTTGTTGGTAACAGCAGTTACAACATGTCATACAACCTCTTCATCCCATGAAATTCTCAAATTTATGAATTAAACATTTAAACAAAATAATACTTAAACATACTTTATTACTTTCTTAATTGATTGGTAAACTCATATAAAATACACTGTAGACTTAAGTATATTCTACAAATTCAAATTACGTATTAAAGTTTTATCTAAAATATAATTTTCCCTGACAATGTTTTACTAATGAGTACCAAATTATCATGGATTAGTAAAACCCATAAAATGAATGTTCTAAGAAAATTAATATAATATCGTAATATTTAAATTTCATAACAGAGTGTTAATCTATACACAACAAATCATTATAAAAATAAAAGCTGATTATAAACATTGATTATAACACACCATTATAAAAATAGCAGCTGATTGTAAACATTGATTACAACACATCATTATAAAAATAACTGATTTGGTGAAATATTAATTTATATAAATAAAAATGTAAATGTTCGATTGTTCAAAATCTCAAATCTCCGAAAGTTCTTCACCGATTACTTTGAAATTTGTACACAACATTACATTCAAAAACAAGCAAGTTTTTATATACTTTTTTTTTAAACAGCAGCATCTTTTGATCATAAAAACAACAAAAAGTATACTAAATATATAACAAAAATGTGAGCGCCATTAAATATATTTATTGACTATAATAATAACAGTATTCAGCTGTTTGCTATAATATTTCCATTAACACCTGATTTCAAACTTTGAAACAATTATTTGTATTTCTAACTTTTAGGTTAGGTTTTTGTAAAGAATGCCATCTGTTGGACGTAAAAACAACACAAACTATACTAAATATTGTATGGAAACTTGAGCGCATAGTAAATAATTATTAAAATATTTTTAGTGTTGATACAGCAATCATCTGTTTGCTCAAATATTTCCACTAACAGCTGATTTCAAAATTTGAAACAATTATTTCTTTTTCTAACTTTTAGGTAGATTTTTGTTTAAGTAAAGACCTGAGCATTGCTGAATTTTTAAACCTTTATTATAACTGATGGTATAAAATGTACGAAATAGTTATTTTATTTGGACATTTAACATTATTTACCATCTTAGCTTTGAGATTATTATTAATTCTAACCTTAATTGTAAAGAAAACATTACTTATTTATATAGAAGGGTCCAACGGAGTTGGCGTGCGGAGGACGTAGGGGTCTCCCCTAGTTTAGATTTTAATAATTTATTTCTAGGTAATTGTAAGAGATAGAACAAGATATTAAATACAAAATTTGTTAATTTTAAATAGACCTTTAAATGTCACGAAACCTTGCCATTTAAAATGTTTGAGTTACAGCCATTTTTATTTTTTCAAAATTGATTTCGAGTGGTTCAACCAAATACTCCCAAATATTGTTGTGTGGCATATCGTTTGAAAGCTTATTTAATTCTGAATTCAAAAAGGAAAAGAAATTTTTTTTTTTAAATAGAGCAAAATGGGGCAAAATTGGGTTGGTTTTTTGGCCGCCATTTTTAATTGGTTAAAGATATGGATTAGCAAATTTCACCGTGGGTTTTGAAATTCTACATCAAAATGATGTGTCACATGACTACCTTCCCGTTTAAAAAAACAAAGTTAAATTCAAGATGGCAGATAATTTTTTTGAAATCATAATAAAATATTTTTTTAAATTTAATAGGTTCCTGAAAGTACGGAGTTGATAAGTGCAACAATTTTTATATTATTAAGGGGTGGCCTGACTTTTGTATCACTCTGTATATTGAAACGCATTAATGAAATGATATTCAATCAGAACTACAAAGCTAGAATCAAGTCAGACAGTTGATGAAAGATATCAGGTAACTAAGGATAAAACAATCACAAGTGTGCCGCATTGAATTTCTCCAAACACTATATGCGGCACTATTGAAACAATGAAAAACAATATTATAAATAAATAAATATGCTTACCATTAAATAAATGCAGCCAAATGAGTCAAAAAATAATCAGTCATTGGCAAATGAAAAACTAATCAGATGAGTTGGAGTAAAATCGGCCAATAAAAATAAAATGCTCAAAACACGTGGAAAACTATGGTCAAGGGAATGAGAGAAGGGCACAGGAAAAAGTTCAGGCTTACAGTTTTGTTATAGCAATTATTTGTGTTGTAAATAAGTTCTGTAAATTAAATTTTAATTAAGAGATGGTTATATTGAGTCTAGCCAATTTATGAGATTTAATAGTTATGTATTTTTGCAGTTTATTTTGTTGAGCTACCTGCTTTGCTTTTTTACGTTACCTAAACTCAGCTCACTTGGTTAAAAAAAAACTAACTGTAGTTCCTTTCACAACAGCCAGTTGTGCGCATGTGCCTATGACTCATTCTAAAAATCTTGCGCTTGACTCCTAATGACAGATTTAGACCACATGTTGCATCATGATAAACAATCTCAAAAATAAACCATTCCCCCGAGTCCAAGCGCCCTGGAGCGGTTGCTCCACGCCCCTAGCATACCCCTTATTTGGTTAGAGTACTCTTGTAATGTATGTGATTTCACAAATTAATAGAAAATTATATTTAATTTAAATCATAAATATTCAAAGTGCAATGTAAAGCAGACAACATGTGTATAATTTAATTTTGAATACACAGTTTGATGGCCTTATTGATAAAGATGCTTAGAAATTAACAATGATGCGTAATATCTTGATAGAAATATGTGTGGGAACACAAGGTCAGACACTATCTCAAGCTAGTTTGGAATGTGATGATATCAATTGCTCTCCAGAACAAGGAGAAAAGTAGGGGCGAATCACCAGTCTTCCATCCGACTCAGCTGCGTACGGACGCATATAGCCGTAGTTCTTGGTTATATTGATATAAATTATTATTTCTTCAATACTTCTTCACATTATTTAACCTTTCTCGAGTGCCATGATTTATTTCGTTGTCGATAATTCTTCATATAGTATAAATAGTTTCATAGAAAACTCTAGCGTGAACTGACTTTTTGCTTTGTCTCTGAACATTACTTTGTTTAAAAGTGATTTGAAATGATTTCGTCAATATAAGTGTATTTAAAAGTATAAATAGAAAGTTCTTTAATTATTTTTGAGATAAATTAATAGTTTTTTACAAAAATTTAAGTTTAAAACACATTTTTAAACTTTGTGATTTGAGAATGAAACAAACAGATAAAACGTCTCATCAAAATAAATTGAATTTATTTATTTACCTTCTGATTAACAATGAAAAAGTGAAAACTAAGTGCTGGCACGAATATTTGGTTTGGAAGTATCTAAATTTCTTCTTAAAATTATGCAATTCTAATAAGTTTGTCTGTTATTTGATATTTTTTACATATGAGGTCTGTCTAAAAAAAGTGAATGACCGTACTTGTCCCCTTCACCAGAAGAAAGAAACTGATGATAGAACTCCCCTCTATCAATGGGGTCCGACTGAAGCTTTCGGGGGAGGCTAAGTATCTTGGATTAATTCTTGATCGAGGGCTTCTCTGGAATGCTCAGTTGGAAGCAGTTCTAAAAAAAGCTACCAGGGCTATTTGGGCTAGTAATCAGCTCTATGGTAAAACATGGGGCATTACCCCCAAAATGGCTGCATGGTCATACACTGCCATTATTAGGCCAATTATCACATATGTGGCCTTGGTATGGTGGCAGAAGGTCAAACAGACTGGTGCCAAAAACAGGCTGCAAAAACTACAAAGGCTAGCGTGCCTAGGGATTTGTGGAGCCATGCGCTCTTGTCCCACATCAGCTATTGGTACTTCTCAATCTGCCTCCTCTGCACATTTATGTGCGGGGTTGCATTGCGATCTGCCCTGGCGATGATGGGGACCCATAACTATAAACCCGGAGATCTGGTAGGTCACCAGATCATATTGCAAGAGCTTCATGGGCTCAAGGTGGACCTTATGGTGTCTGATGTGATGAGAAGGACACTTAATTTCGACCACTCCTTCACTTAAAATAGATGGTCTCCAGGAGGCAGGTAGTGCTGGACATGGATACATTCAAGAATGGTATATGGATGGCTCCAAAATGGCCAGCGGAGTTGGTGCAGGAGTCTATTGTCCTAGGTGTAGTTTATCTAGGGCTATGGGATCCTTACCATCAATCTTTCAAGCGGAGGTCGTTGCGATTGATCTCTGCGCCCGTGAAATCCTAAAAAGAGGGATTAAGGGAGCTAGGATTGACATCCTATCTGATAGCCAAGAAGCCTTAAAGGCACTTGAATCATTCGCCTTTGAATCAAGGCTAGTTTGGGACTGTTTTAAAGCAGTGAATGACATGGCTAGACTCAATGAAGTTACTCTTAAATGGGTGCCTGGCCATGTAGGTATCAAGGGCAATGAGGCAGCAGATAGACTTGCTAGAATAGGAGCTTAAAAGCCCTTCATTGGTCTAGAACCTTTCTGTGGGAGGCCTAAAAGCCATCTGAGAAATGTTGTTGAAGTCTGGACGGAGAAGACTTGGTCCACACATTGGAACAATGCTCCTGGGCTTAGCAAAAATTTTTATCTGTCTCTCTAAGTCAAAAGAACAGAAGCTTTTATTAATGGGTAGGAACAACCTTAGACGGATTGTGGGAATCCTCACTGGTCATTGCCCGGCCAAATACCACCTCAAAAAAATGGGGCTGGTCTCGGAAGACTCTTGTCGATTCTGCTCCCTCGGAACTGAATCGGCTCAACAGCTTTACGGAAGATTTACGACTCTTGGAAATGCTTTTGTTAGCCCGGAAGAGGTCCGTGGTGTTGATCCCGGGACCCTTATTGGTTTCGTAAGAGACCTGAAAGGGATCTGGGATGATCATTAGAAAGGGAAGTATTCCACAATAGATCTATATGGGTCGCAGTGGTGAGGAGGCTTATTACTCCTCTATCCCAAAAAAAAAAGTGAATGATCTAATAAATCAGTATTCAACGCTTGAAACAGCGCACGTGCATGCGTACGCAGGCATGAACATGTCTTTACCTGAATTCTGTCGGGAATTGTGCGAGGCTTCTATTGCAGTACTTTTACAGTCATTGCAATAGAGTGTTCTGAGTAGTGTGCTTCAAAAAGCCATGGAGCAACGACAAAACATTAAGTTCTGCTTCAAATTGGGTAAAACGGCGACAGAAACCCATGAGATGTTGGTGCAAGTGTTAGGATGCTGTGAGTAGGAAATGTGTGTACAAGACGACCAACCGTGTTCGAGAAGACAATCCACAAGCAAGATGCCGGAACACATTGAATGTGTGCGAACAATGCTAGCAAAAAGTCGACGTATAATAGCAGAAGAAGTGGGTATTAGCAAAGACACAGTGGGGGCCATCGTCCATGAAGAATTGGGCAAACACAAGATTTGTGTCGCACATCCTAATAGATGATAAAAAAAAACGTTTTGAAGCCAGTGGCAATTTTATCGATATGTGAGACCGGGATCCGAATTTTCTGGGTTCTGTTTGTCATAGGAGACGAGACTTGGTGTTACCAGTACGACCCCGAACAAAAATACAATGGAATGGCGGTCACCTTCTTCCCTGCGACAAACAAAAAGCCACATGGAAAAATCTAAAGTGAAGACCATGTTGATCACATTTTTTGACAAAGAAGGAATCATCCATAAGGAATTCTTTCCTGCTGGAAAAATGGTGAATGCCGCATTTTATTTGGAGGTTCTCAAACGTTTGTTGCAGCGCATCCGGCGTGTTAGGCCACAAATGTTGCAGACCAGAAATTGGATGTTACTGCACGACAATATACCATCGCATACCAGCATCATTGTACGCCAACTTTTGACTTGGCGTGACAGTCAACACCCACCGTACTCTGGTGCCTGCCGCTTTTTTTTTTTTTGTTCCCATGTCTTAAGAAGGCCTTAAGGGATCACTGTTTGCGCTGGTTTAAGAGATTCAGAACCATGTGACGGCAATTCTGAAAATGATTCTACATGAAGACTTCTCCAACAGTTTTGAGGGCCCATACGGACATTGTCAGAAGTGCGTTGTGTCTGGTGGAAAGTATTTTGAAGGCCAATAAAGGTATTTTGAATGTACATTCTGTTTTTATTATACCATTCACCGAACTTTTTAGAAAGACCTCGTATATTTCATTTTTCTGAAATGTTTATCTAATTTTAAGGTAATAACATTAAGGTAATAATTGTTCCAAAGGAAACTTTTTTGTCATTATTAGTTTCTACTCAGTAAAATAATTAATAATAATAATATAATCTTTATTTATTAAGGCGAAGTTAGGACCATTGGGTCCTCTCTTCCACTTAACCTCAGTTAGTTAGTTTGAGTGTTTAGAGTTAAAGTGTTGAATTAATGTGTTGTGAATTAGTAACTTACTTTTTTCAGATGAAAAGCACCAACAGGGTATTTTTTAATAGCATCACCTGTAGCAGTTTAAAAAAATGTGTACTACACTATCATCCTTATTTTTTCCAGATTTAAACTGGGAACTTCAAACTACGGAAACAGGTTATATGCAAACCTCTCAGGGCCAAGGTCGACAATAGCAGGTATTAAGTACATACAATACGTGCTGTTATTACAATCAGCATCTTTATTGATTTTTTAAACCTTAAGATAATAAACAAAACAAAGAAATGACCAATAGTAAAAAAACAAAAAGAAGTTTGAGAGAGGAATCAGCTTACAGTTGAACCGTTAACAAGCCAATCAGACCAGTACTGCATTGTATGACTGGGCGCTCGTTGCTTTAACATAAGATTGAGTCAGCGATGTTTTTATTAATTAAACCTTAGGATTTGGGGGATAATATGGTAGCTGCATTAAAGCTTATACTTTCAGATTAAAAGTGTAAAAATATAAAAATAAATATTTGATTTTCCCGTCAAATTTATTATTTGTTAGTTAACTTATTAAGTGGCTAGAATTAAACAGCTTATAGCAGGGTCTACAAATTACTTGAGACTATCTGTAATTAAGAAATTTTGCTCCTACTCAATGGATTTCTTTCAAGCACTTTGCATACATATTAACTTATATGAAAGTTTTTTAGTTGTTACTCAGAATGCTAAATTATATAGGAAATGTTTGATAATTTTGTACCTATGCATCAATGGTTCTGTTCTATCAGCCATCTCGAAAGTGTTACTAACCTAATCTAACTACAACATATTAATTAACAGGACACATACTCAATATGCCGGATTAATCTTGTAATAACAATTCTGTAGTTATGAATTGGATAAATTATACATTCATGGTGGGATCCAGATAAAGGAGGCGGTGGCTCCTAAGCACAGTATTAGCATCTGAAAATATATCTTCCATCACATTTTCACAAAGGTTAGGATCCACTATAGTTTACCTCTCAAATATGTAAGTTCACTTCTAACCTAACACCATTAGGAAATGTTATCAATAATGTTTGCTACAGTACTTTGGGAATAGAATGGAAATGGATTTTTTAGCAACATGTGGGGAAAATCTTTAAAAATATTTAACAAGAAATTATTTAAAAAATTGTTTTGATGACCTTTAATAAAAATCCTTTGTAACGATACACAGTATTTTAAAATATTTATTTTTTTATTGAACCAAACTATCACCCACAAAATGTACAGTAAAATATAGTTTTGAGTTCTGATTAATGGTATAGGTGCAATTTAGCTGGATTTATAAACATGTCAAATTTTATTGATACCGTACTTTTTTTGCTACAGATATAATCGACTGTGACAGACAAACAAGCAATCTTAAAACAAAGTTTTTTTGTTCAGAACCCTAAAACAACAATTATTATCAATAATAATAAAGTCAGAGTTTACGGTTAAAGGATTATTGCATGAATGATTAAATAGCAGGTAAAACACAATCAATAATATCTTGCATCTATTTCAATTTATGAAGTAACTTGGATACTAAAAATAATTTTAATATAATATACTGTAAAGATAACAACAGCATAAAATTCACCTTTTCAGTAGTTTAGTATTAAATCAAATTTAATAACAAATAATTTATTTATCTTATTTTATTTAAAAGAATATAAACATTAGGCTACCTGTTAATATTTGGCCTACGTACCCGAAATAACATGAACTAAGTTTGCACACAGAGTATGAATAATTGACTAACTACTCATCCGCATAATATCTTAAAATTAATCTTTATTTATTACTGTTTTGAAGATTTGACTTAATCCACTTAGAACATTTATTGACAGTACGGTATCCAAAATAATATTTTTTTTTTAAATATCCTATCTTAATATTATGTAGATAAGATATAGCAACTCTCATCATTACTTAACTCAGAAAATAATAAAGACGTAAGATAACAGATTACATGATTTAGAGCACTTGCGTTTTATAAGCCTAGGATTTATAAGCATAATATAGTCTTTTGGTTTTTTTTAGTGAAGTTATACACAAAATGTTACTTTTCAAGTATATAGTAAAATGTTATAACAAATGATGATTTACGATACATACAAGGGCGATTAACAAGTCGATCTTTAGTATAAAAATTTTTTCCTTACAACATTTTTACAATATATGCCCATTTAATCAATATGCTTTTTCCTAGAAAAAAAAGCAATACACTTTGGGTAATGTTTCTTGGAACATACTTTTTGGGATGGGTTGTTGGTTCATAATCAAAATTTTATTTTTTCACCTCGATTGATTATTTAAGTTTTAATTAAATTTAAGGAATAAAAAAGTCTGTTTGAGGCATACCAGGAGAATAGGGTAGGTGAGAAATTACTAATTAAAAAGTAAGCAGTTAAGTTTTAATGGGAGCGTTGTGGTGTAGCAACTAAATTAGTTTTTTCCACTTCTTAGGCAGTTTCTTGGATTCAGAACACCTTTAACAACACAATACCTTGATACAAATTTGTATAGCACCTTTGGTTGTTTATGATCCAACCAAAGAAAATCATCATTATCAATTTGGCAATCTCAAACAAGCTTTTTTACGCCTTTGGTAATCTACTCTGATGATTGTCCCTTGGTTTCAAAATTGTAACTGTACTTTCCCATGTTTCATCTTTGTTACTGTTTTTTTTTTACAAACTTTGCTTGCCCAAGCAGCTCCTTATTGACTGACGTTAATAGGTTCTTTTTTTATCATCTGTAAACAGCTTGAATCAATCTTTGCAGCAATGTGCCACATTTCATTTTCTCAATAAAAAACACTTGGCATGATCCTACAATAATTCCTACTTCTTCAGCAACTTCTTTTAAGTCGAACAGCAGTCACAACGAATCAATCTAACTGCATTAATATAGTATTTTTGTATTGATGTAGATTTTCAGATGGTTCTCAGCTCTTCATGAGTCAAAGTTTTCCCCGGATTTAAAATGAGTAAACCATTAAAAAAACTGCGACCAAAAAATCATTTTTTGTTCTTTTGTACAAAGCATTTCTAATGTCTCTGTAAAGTTTTTACCACGTTTTATTACATTTTACTCAAATACATTGTTCTTGAAGTTTATTCTTGAATAAAAAATGGACGAGAAGTTAATACATTTGTTTCATTAATACCTGTAAAAAATTAGTTGGCCGCGACAAAACTAAATAATCTTCACTCAAATGACCAGAACATCTCTTCAAACTTTCTTGGCGTACATCACGTTAAGTTCTTGTTAATTCCGAGCAATGCTTCACTAGCTTTGGAACACCGAAACCTAGCAGCATTGCAATTTGCAAAGCATCTCAAAGCGCTTTCTTTTTTCGCACCTCTTTGCTGGTAAATTACGGCCAGAAATAGACCAAAATTCAACAGATCCTGCCTGGAGACTGAACCAGCCAACATCAACTCAACTATACCTTCAAGTTGAACCAACAACTAAGAACTACATCAAGAGCGGGAAAAGTGAAGAATAGCCACAGAAGCGAAATTTGAAGATGTGGCAGGTAGAGCCCAGCTTAGAGAACAATGCCAGAGGAGTGAGGCAAGGAAAGTCGCCAAGTTAGTGAGGAAGTTTTGCCGATCGCCAGGTTGTGTTTTAAAGGAATAATAAAAT
>JAGFPH010000114.1:1009969-1020588 GCA_018207615.1 Philaenus spumarius | reverse complement strand
TACAACCTTTATAATTAATATATATTCATTTATACAAATTTAAAGAAGAGATAGGCTACCCATTCGTTTAACTTCGGAAACATTCGTATGTCTTCGTATTCTAGTAAGAACAATAGTTTTATAATGCTTATAAAACAACACAAAATGTAAAAAAGTTTATTGAAATACACTGTAAAATTTGATTTGTACAACAAAATACATGTTAAATAACATTTTACTCAATAAACTACCTTTTTTAGAAATGTTTTGAATTATTTACTAAACCTGGTGGAATCCACCGTGTGCGACTCCTTACGTAACTATTATTGACGTGACCAGTGGAGGGTTAAGTGATGTTATGTTGTAGGAATAGCGGAGTCCGTCAATCGTGTTTATTTAGGTTCGCATGTGTAGTCGTTGAAAATATACGTATCTAATAAGTTAAATTAAATAGTTAAATAAGTTGTTAATTGAAGTTTAGGTAAGTTTTAAGTGTATATATTTTCTGTTTAGGCCTATAATTAGTTAGCCTATATTTGTTAATTATATTTTCTGTTTTCATTTATTTAAGACGTTTAGAAATAGAATTGAATATGACAACTAGGCCCTATGTATCAGAGCATTTTCTTGCATTTACGTTGGCACCTCTGCCGCAATATGGTGAAGGGCTGTAATGTAAACTTTCGGCATTAGGCTAAAAATTTGTTTCTGTTAGGCCTACCTTTGATTTACTAAATCAACTAACATTTGAATAAGTTAGGCTAATTATTCGGTTTTCTATATGGACTAACTCATTTTAGGAAATGTATCTTAAATTATATTCATTTTTTGCTTAATTTTAAAGTTAGTTTTAGGTTATGTAGGCCTAGGTATTCTATATTTGAGGTTAAGAAATCTGCTACTTACTTGCATTCTTCTAAATCTGCAAGTTGTTGAATTAGTCGATCCAATTGTTCTTCTAAATTTTGTTTTAATTTTGCAGTTTCAATTTGCCCCTTGGAACTCATTGTTTATTTTGTACAACTAATAATTTATTACGTAACACGGTATCAAATAATATTAATTGTTATTGTTACTATTGACATTTGAGTATTTGACTTGACAGCCCTCCCCACAGTCGACAGTCCCCACCAGAGATAATAATACCAAGAGGTCCCCACCAGGGTGGGATAACTAACATAGGGAAACGTGTTCCATGTTACAGTTGTAATTTCAGTTGTGCTTCAGTCCCACCAAAAGCGCTAACATTGGTATTATTATCTCTGAGCGCACCATCGCACAAACTGAGTATGATGTCATTAAGAATAAATCGTTTTGTTTATTTTTATTATTTGAGAATTAACGGTTAGCAAAGTGGAACGATTTTGTAAGAAATGGAAAGAATTAAATTGTACTACGTTAAAGGGTGTTTTAAAGTCTCAAACTAATAACAGAAGAAGCACTTTTTTAAATTTCCCATTGAATAAACGGTACAAGGAACTGGCACATACTTTCTCACAAACATATTTAAATTATTAAACAGATTCACTGTGACTTGTAGGGTGGGGTAGGAGAGGTGAATTTTTATTAAAGTTGGAGATTAACTATTAAATATTATTATTATTATCTAGAGAGAAAACTATTCGATCGATTTCGAACAAATTTGCACCAAACACGTAAATTAGGCCTTTATAGATGAACGAAAAAAGGTTTTGAAATTTTTTTAAAAACAACCCCCTTTATGGCCAAAAAACCCCCAAAAATCAGTTATTATTATTAGCTAAACGAGAATTTTTAGAAAGATGCGGTTTTTTGCATATGGTATGGTACATTAAAGGCTACACATAAAGCCAAATTTTATCAAAATCGTTAGAGCCGTTTTTTTATAAAAAAAATAATAACTGATTTTTTGGGGTTTTTTTCAAAATTTGTCAAAACCGTTTTTCGTGCATCTATACAGGCCTACTGTCTGTATATGTGTTTGAAATTGATCGAATAGTTTTCGCTCTAGCTTTGTATACATACAGACATACATTCAGTCATACATACAGACATACAGACAGACATTTTGTACAAACCACTTTTTTGGACTCAGGTGGTCCCAAAACGGATATTTCCACAAAAATCTCAACATCGATTTTTGCGATTACTATACTTTCTCTATACTATAGTATAGTCAGAAAGTAAAAAGTAATGGAAATCGGTCACTGTAAGTATGATTTGTATACCGGTACTAATAGCACAGGAATTAATTTGTATAGACCTATAGCCTTTTATTCTAAAAAAATGAAAGTCGCCAAAGCAGCTCAGGTTTTAAGTCACTCTGTAGCAGCTGCTATTATGTACGCAGTTCGATTTGGTAAGTTAGTTATAATTATTTAGGTTTTTTTGTGTTAAACATGTGTAAGAGAAAGTATATATTATAATGAATTGATTAATTTTATTTTTTGTGACAGAACTTTCTATTATTATTAGTTTTTATTTTGCAATAATTTTTGAGTATAACACAAAATAAAAATAAAATCATTTTTTTCCACTTGTAATGTAGTTAGAATTTTCTAGTTAAGAAAGTAGTCAAACTGTTTATGAAAACAAGCCTATCTATCCTATCTATATATAACATTCAAATAAATATTGCCATATATAATTCAAACTGTCATTAAGTATGACATAGCAGGCCTACAGGCAATAAACAATGTCAACATTAAGATACAAACACTACGTTCAAGGTATTGAAACATTTTAAGCCATTAGAAATTATAAAAGGGGTTAATTTGAATGTATATATTGAAACATAAGATTCTGTTTTTTTTTTAGTAAAGAACAGTGAAATGTAAGTCACAAAATTTGTGAAATAGCCTAGAAGATAACATTGCACCTAACTATCAAATTTTGATCAATGCAAACAAAAGGTTTATTTACAACTCAGGAAGTCGCCTGAGCTTGAGCCTTATTCTCAAAAAGCACAATAATTTCACTAATTAGGAACTCAAATGCATATGTAGTTGATTTGTTCCTTCAGTATACCAATGAAGTATACTATACAAAATTTTAACTTATATCTAGTAAAAGTGTTTTTCTTTATATGTTATTTTAAATTTTAGTAAATGAATTAATTAGATTAAAAACTATTTTTTTATTCTCAAACTTTAATGCAGCATTATTTCAGTTTAACGTTATTCAATAATTCTTTATATTTATTCAAAGCCAAAGTGTCACATCATTCTACCTTTTTATCCTTTTGTTTCTCTCTTAAATTAACCTTCTAACAACATTTTACATTACATATAATACCTTGTTTGAAAAAAATTCTAATTGGCTGGTATGTTTGTTACAGGTTCTCTACCGTCATCGGCTCTGGCAACTTCAACATTTGTAAAAATGTGTGATGAACTTTTTGATTGCTTTAATGGCAACTAGTTAAATTTTGAAGGAGATAAAAAGTTAAGAACTACGAGGGTTCATACTTAAGAGTAAACTGAAGATGATTGGTAATAATTGTAAACCTTTCAAGATAATTTTATGTGAATATTATCATAGATCATGTTATCCAAATACAATGATATTATTGATTATATATCTAGGTGATGTAATGTTTTAATAAATTTATCTTATCTAAAAAATGTTATTATTTGTTTACTATCCTTCTATTGCTTTCTTTACTGGCAACAAAAATCATGCATTCTTTTTTATTTTTATAAAGAAAAATTATGATTAAAAATGTCTAAAACCATTATTAATTAAAACCCTTGTGAATCCACTTAATAAATTTGAGTGTACATTTTAACAAATAATATTTCTTTATCTACAAGTCTACAAGTGGTAAATAAATTTCAATAATACTTTTACCAAAGCTATTTTCAAATAATAATATGTTAATTTATAACTGTTATAAATTTAAATAAATATTACATATATTTTCATTTTTACAGCTTAATATTATGTGATTACTTTAGAAATTAAGTATTTTTCTTAGACTACTACTGTGTTTTAAATTATGACACTTTAGTTTCTTTATTCTAGTCATTTAATAAACTTTTGTTTAAAAAAATAAATTTCACAGTTAGTAGTCAAAGAATATTGCTTTAATATGCAAAAGTAATGATTTAATAGTAGGCCTATTATAAATTTTAAACTACAATACTGGTTAAAATAGAATACAACGTACTACGTTTAGTAAAACTTTCTTTGTTAGAGTGCATCAGTCCCACCAGAAGCGCTGAAGATAGTTTCAACTTATAATATTGAGTTACCTATCTCCTCTTGATATTATTATCCCTGGAACTAACTACGTAACATGGTACGTACATCGTTAAGGATTGAAAACATGTTATATACCACTGCCACTTACGTATATACCGATTATAGATAACCAATTTTTGGCAAGATGGAATGACCCTGTCCTCAAAATTATGCTGTCAAACTCATTGCATTGCATTTGAGTCTTCTTTGCTATTAAATATATGGCCATGTCACAAGACAAAACTTGATATTCCTGGTTTAGCTGTTAGTTTAAGTTTAAAAATTTTTTCATGGCAGAATATACACAATCTTGATTTGTGGGAGGTGCTGTACCATAGGACAGAATGCTACATTTATGACCGACAGGAGCCTTGTAGTAATGGCCTGATTGAACGGTGTCCATCCAGGACATAAAGCATTTTGAGGGGGAATGGTTAGCGCTGATTTGGTGTGTCCCACTCGACACATAACCCATAAAAAGTCAATCTTTTTATACCTTTCAAGCTCAATATTTATTCCTGATACTAAAATTTTGCAAGCTTCCTCTACTGATATTTTTGGGATAAAACTTTGGATTTTCTGACAATTCATTTGGCAAACATTTTTTCTTACCGTATGGTTAGGTATATCTTTAATACAAATGCGATCATTTTCAGAAAAATCGTCTTTATCGGTTTTGGTTTGGTACAAAACCATTGCGGTGATATGGGTGGTCTTTTTCCCGCCAAGAGTCTACTCATTAAAGTCGTCATTGGCCATGGCGCCATGAAAAAAATATCTTCATTTCTTATTATGTTAGAAGGCATTGGCACAGGACCATCTTCACTTTTTGCTAAATTAGCAGCGGCAATATTAGTGTCAAGTTAATGAGTTGTTTATAGCTTATTTCATGGCCCAACCTGTTTAACAACGTTATTAGGTGTTTAGATCTAGTCACATGGTGAACGGTTTCCGACAATGCAATGTGTTTTGGCGTCAATCCACCATTATTTAAAATATGGTATATGTCTATACAAACTGACATAAGTTTTCTTCTAGTTTGATTTGAGAGCTGGCAACGTGGCCTGATAATTTTGTTAAAAAAATATCCCAATGTTTAGGAAAATCAAATGTTTCTAGTTCATGCTTTAAACTTGTTTCGTCACACACATATCCTGTTAAATTTAATTTATAACTTTTAGCTTCACCCTTAGTGAATCGAGAAAACTATTTACATTTTCTTGGCTCGACACTTTTACCTGTTCTACAAGATCCTCAACAGGAATGTTTATTTTAAAAACAGTTGCTGATTTAGACTTGTCTTTGGGATGGGAAAATAAAATACTTTCTCCATAGTGTTCTATTAATAATTTCTTCACTGATCTGTTGTCAACAGTAGCGTCCAGGATCTAAACAAAGTTGCTTTAACCTCAATGACTAATGAGTCAAAGAAAAACATTTTGATTGCAGATCAGTATCAATTTCTAAAATTAATAAGTCAAAACGCCTTATGTATTGGTGACTCAATAATACTTGAGTTATCTTGTATAGAAACTGACGATGTACGAAAGTATTCTTTTTTACAAATATCATGGTACAAAACATCAGCTGCAAATATATCATTGACTGATGTACACATACTTAATCTCCTAAATACAGAATCTTGATTATGTCTACTAATGTCTAACAGCTATTTGACAGTGGGACTTCCGAAACTCTATACAAAGTACCTACTTTTTTCTTAGTATTTTTTTATGCAAAAAATATATTTAAGCATATCTGTTTTATTTAATAAGCTTCGAGTGGTACATCTACTGTTATCAAGTATGTGCCTATCTGATTCATCATTATTCATAATTAAACCTGTGTCCTGATTGTTTATAAACTTTGCCTCATTACTTTTAATGTTATTTTCGCTCGTGTACGTACTGTAACACAGTCTATGCCATCTAAGTAGTTTTAAATCTTCACTGATTAAAAAAGGAGATAGCCTATCAGAGACCTTGTCGTTTCGTCTTTTAATAGCATTTGATAATGTTTCAAAACTTGTTGCTTTGGGTTTATCTACTAATATCGTAATGTCACTCACCTGGCATATGGCACAGAGTTTTAAATCAAATGCTTTTACCCTTTTACTGACACTTGCAATAGAAGTCAGCATGACTAACCACTTGATAGCTGCACTGCACACTACAGAGCACTGTTATCTCACTCCTATAACCAATTGTTAAAAAAAACTAAAAAAACAACTCATTTACACACAGGCACAACAAATCCCAGCGCACAATACACCACGTCATCACCGAAGGACAGTTTTACTGGAACTAAACAAAACAAATGACTCATGTGTTCAAAAGGCGCCTGACGAGACCTTCATGTTACGACCGGCTCGGAGCACGGCGTTTCATGTTACGACAGGACTCTGGCTCGGAGCACGGCTATTATTCGCTAGACATGCCGCACTTGTTTGGGATATTTAAACTATTTTTCTCACTAAAAAAAGATTATAAGTTTATTGAAGTGTAATAATATTTTATTACAACGTATACTGAACAAATATTGTTTATTTACCATAAAAAATGATAATATATTCAAATAATTTAGAAAATAATTTTTATCTTGAAAACTAATAAAAATAAAAGAATATTGTTGAAAACATTTTTTTTAGGTAACATTATTATCTACAAATTAAAAAAAAAAATCATTGACTTTCGTTCAATAACAAGAGAGTTATAAGCGGTTTGCCGATTTTCGTTTTTCGAACTTTGCGCCCTCACCCCCAAGTTGTCGACCACCCCCGGAGGCGACGACATGGGTTTTTATACTCTCCTAGGTCCCCATTACCAAAATCCAATTCTCTGACTCTTTTCATGCATACTCAACTGCACCTAGCGCCTGTACTACAAATTTAATGTCGAATTGGCGATAAAGTAAGGCTCCCACCTGTCGATAGATGGCACTGATGCCATACTTGATAAATATAAATACTTAATATAGATACAGTTCGATATTTATATTGAAATTAAATAATATAAATTGCGTCTCTTATTGATAAGTGTATTCAGTTATTTCGTGCAAAAAATTAATATAACAAATAAAATAGAATATAAACATATAAGATTTTAGGTTAAACATGACCTCACTACTTGATCACATTGTCTCTATCTAGTCACTGTATGAAAATCTGGCGGCAGCCTTGTTTAATTTAAATTCTTATACTGTAATATGTTTATATTCTATTTGTTATATTAATTTCTTGCTCGAAATTACTGAATACACTTTTTATAAGAAACACAATTTTTATTATTTAATTTCGATATAAATATCAAACTGTAACAATTAAATCACATGTTTTTCCTTTATACAAAAACAATATTGATTTTTTCACGATACTACCACAATATCAGCTACTTTCTCACCTTGTATACTACCTGTGAAATTTTGTCATTATACTAGGTACTATCGGAGAAAGTATCATCAAAACAATGAAGAAAGAATCATCAATCAATAATACTTTCTCATTACTCCGATTTACAGCTGGATGCACGTTGCTAAGCAACAATAAACAAAGCCAAGTGTTTACTCAATTTTTCAAAACATTGCGTTGTTTTTGTTTGACTGTCATAATTTAATTAAGGCTTAACATAATTTGTACACAAAACCAGTCTATCCTAAAAAATTTTAATAATTTGCCAAGCAAAGGAATAAACTTCTCAAACAGTCACAATTAATTGAGGCATGTAAAAGCAAAACCCGATAAGTGACTTTTTTTTACAAATAGACTTTTATACATTATTTTGTTTGTCTATTCAGACCACACCTATCTATTATATTAGTAAGAAGCAAAAGCAAAAACCTACATTTCTTCATTAATTTCTCTGTTGTTTATATCGTATTATTATGTTATGACATATTTCAAAAAATTGGTACTGTAACCACCAATATTTCCCTAATCAATTAGTACCTAAGATTTTGAGTATTTGATTGGCGTGAGTCAACTGCAAAGTGTTTCAAAAACCTGCTAATTTGCACTTTAAATTTTATATTTCTAAAAGGTTCATTACAACCCGTAACCAAGTTAACAAGACAGTATTATTAAGTGCAGAGCAAACTTATCGATCGGATATTGGAATAAATAAATCTGTACTAAAACATGGAAAGAAAAAATAACGATTTTTGTTTGCCTCCTTGTAAGGAAAATATCTTTTGTATTTAAACACCAAAAGAAAATCAAATGTTTATTTTTTTATAAGTATAGGTTCTAAAAAAAATTATTTTGTATTATTACTAAGCAGAATTAAAAGTTTTTTGTGTTAAAAAGGGTTTTTTACTTCAAAAATTCAGAAGCAAAAACCGACATTTGGATCAAGGCGAGGTGCAAAAAACGACATTTACCAAGGTGAGATGCAAAACCAACATCTGTTTATTTAAAAGTTAATTTACGACTTTGTTTATTATTTCTCAATTCCAGGCTTTGTTTTAACTGGGAAAACAAGCACACAGCTTTTAGTGAAAAAATAACGTTAAAAAAATAATGTTGACTTATGAGTTTTTTCACTTTCCTGAAAAATCAACTATGATGGAGATATTTGTTTTTGCTTTTACACACCTCAATTGTACTTTCTACATAAATTTGCATGGAAAAAAATAGCTTTCCTTAGAATGTTTGGTATAATATTGTTTTAATTGTAATATGCTTGTAAGTTGTTTAGTGTAATATCGTTTCTGTTTTTTATTAAGATTGGCAAAAAATATTTGACTTTTTTTTTAGTTTTTTTTTTTTTTTTTTTTTTGTAGAATTGCTTTTTCATTAGTTTTATTGTGTAGTATCGTGAAAAATAGCGTTCAAAACTCGTGTGCAAGTGTCTTTTCAATATTCATCGATTTAAAGCGCTCGTCATGCGACTCAAGTTTCAAACATGATGCATACATAGCCCACTTTCTCCACTAGTTGTGAAATATACTATTGTTTACATACAGAAACTACAAAAATTGCTAAAAGTTTATGGGTTTTAATAATCCCCCCACCCCCCACTACTACTACTAGGCTTAATAATAGGCTAAAAATAATCTGCACAAAATCACTTATTTATCTAAGCACTTTAGTCTGGAAGTGAATTCATTTATCGTATTTACAATCTAGCTCTTTTACATTAAAATGTAAAAGAATCCATTTTTAAAATAAACAACTCATTAATATTAATTGTGAGCCAAAATTGCCTTTACTATCATGCACTGAGGAGAAAAGCTTTTTGTACTCACTTACAGGGGTGCAGAAAATGTTTTAGCACACAAAATTTCCCCAGAACACACTTTTTTTCATTAAAAATTTCCCCAAAATTTATCGCTATTCGCTACAGATGCGCCATACATTAACACAGTTTCTTTATATATTTCAACATATTTATTGACCTTATGTTTTAATAATTTTTATTATATTCATTATAAATTCCAATATAAATCTTCAAACAAATAATAATAAAGTTATTATACAAATAATAATATTTGTATAATAACTTCAAATAATAATAGCATTATTTTTACTTAATTAACTACGGTGAAATTAAATATCTACAGTGAAATATCTTCAGATGGTCCCAAAAGGTTTAAAACCAAAAAATACAACTTGATTATTGCAATTTTATTATGTTTAAAAGTAGGCCTAAAGTTAATTTATAAAATATGTTTTATAAAAGTTCTTTGACAAAGATCATTGATAGTGTAATGGGCCATCTTTTATAACATACTTCTTTTATAACATTTCTTTTATAAAATTTAAGAGGTTGGCATTTTACCTTTTATAAAATGTTAGACATTTAAACTTTTTAGTACAAGTCCAAAATGTTTTATAAAAGAGAATCACTTTTCAAATCTTTTATATTAGGAGGATACCATCTTTTATAAAACATATTTTATGAAATATTTTACACTGTAACACGGGCCTAATACTTAAGTGGTTAAAACAAAGTTAAATGTTATGTTTAATTAGTTCCAATTGAATTATCGAATTACCTACCACAGTCACTACTGAAAATCGTCGGGCAGATCACACGAATTGAAAGAAAATGAAACTTAACAATTACTTTTCATTTGTTACATTTGGTAAAAAAATAAGTGATCCCGACACGCTATGACTTTTTAACTGTCAAAAATCGGTTTTCACGTACCCAAAAATATATAAAACGATACCCAACACTGAATTTTCAAAATGTTGATCCAAAAACGTGATCCCGACGCGCTACGACTTTTTAACTGTCAAAATCGGTTTTCCCGTGTCCAAAAACATATAAAATGATACCCCACACTGAATTTTAGTTCAAAAACGTGACCCCGACGCTTAAATGTCAAAAATCGGTTTTCCCGTACCCAAAAACATATAAAACGATACCCCATACCGAATTTTCAAAATTTTGAACCAAAAACGAGACCCCGACGCGCTA
>JAGFPH010000114.1:963390-982552 GCA_018207615.1 Philaenus spumarius | reverse complement strand
CGTGTCTCTGTTTATTTTATAGTCGACGGTGAACGTGATAGGAAGGGTACACTATAATGTTTGTGAGAAAGTGTGTGCCAGTTCCTGGTACTGTTTATTTTTCTTGTATTGGGATGTGAACGTCAAGTTTGTGGTAAATTGTAAACCCTACTATAATATTAGGCCTACATATGGAAATTTAAAATTATTTATGTAACTTAAATTTTTAAAATAGCCTTTCCAGGGAAATCATTAATATTTTACAGAATGTGTAACTACCATAACAACAAATAAAAACAATGCTTTATAAAAATTTTTGCCTTTTCAAAAACAGACTCAGTAGAAAAAATTTTGTTTTGTTTCGTGAGTCGGCTGAATGGTTCAAAACAAACTCCTTACAGTATAATATTTTAGGGTTACCTCAAATCACCTAAACACAAATTGATGAGTAGACATTGTCACTCTATAACAAAAAGAAGATATCTTAAATTTTCATCATGAAATACTTGCCATAATTTATGGAGATCAGAGTTACTTTTTATTCTAAGTTCTTCTTTTCTCCAAGATCGACCAACTTTAACTTCACTTTTTCCCCAATTCTTCTTATCATCAAAAAACTCCATTAGATCAAGACGTACACATGATGTATGCATATTTGATACAGGAAGAAAATTCAACCTAAAACAATATTTTTTCCTTACTGAAGATTTGGTAAAGGTATATTATAAATATATTTATCGTAATTAACCTTCTGTCGGACGCATCTGATCTGTCAGACACAGAGGTCATTGTCACCTCACCATACCATGATGTTAGCATCATGTGGTACTTACGTAGCTGATTCTTTTAACACACTATAATATGTACCCTTCCCACTTTGTTTGTCATTGAACTTCACTAAGGAAAGTTGTTTTAAGTTTTGCTTACTGAAACTCATTGCTCTTGAAATCATCACACATTTTAGGGTACATATTTTTAAAATTAATGTATACAAATCATTTATTAGGCCTATCTTTACTTTAATGGTGTTCAATCATTTTGTGAAAATACCTTGATTTATCAGTTTGACCTAACCAGCACATTGCGCCCGAACATGTATTTTTTGTCCCTTTCATTTTTTCCAGATTTTTTGCAAATATATCCCCAGACTCTACAGTTTGAATAACCCAACAGATTTAGAAGAAATACTGGGTTTGCTAATGAATGATGACAATGATCGAACTGGAATGAAGATTCTGGAGAAAAATCTCATGATGCTGCTGCAGTTACCAGTTTCTTTTTTTGAGAAAAAGTTAAGATTACCAAGTGGAATCGAAAACCACCTTCACGAAATACACGTAGAGGATTTCACAACTTGATTACTTACAAGAAGCCAAAGGGAACGCGAGGGCTGCTAAAAATGCTGTTGATTAGCCTAATCCAAAGAAATGTTAGACATAGCCGTAAGGGTGTCTATGAATACCTCTACCAGTACAGAGAAAATATCAGAGGAAAATTTGTTAGAGTGTCATCAAACTAATGAATGTAATCAACTAAGAGCTTTTATTGAATTGATGTATCTAGCACAAGTAAACAGAGGAAATTGATAAAGTCTAAAGGAACTTTGGGGGGGAAATGGTTACAGCTTTAACAAATTCGGACTTGTGATGAATATTAAACAGATCAAGAGATTTATTTGTTGTCTTTGTTTTGAAGAAGACAAAATTACATACATGCTCAAGTTCATGAAATTTTCCATAAATTTGTTCGAAATTTCCAGGAGAGTTACATTCATGGGGAGAATTTAACAAGAATTGTGAAATGCTTCCAAGTTTTCGAAGAAAGTGCCCTTTTCGGCAGTAAATACCACTGAAACCAAAATATGGTGTAAAAGGTTTTGCCCTCGTTAGCACAAAAGTATATTATACACATATGGAAATGTATGCTGTGAACAATTGAAGGGCCTTTTCAAACCAGTGAAGTAGTGAACAGAATGGCTGATTCCTCATTTGGATCTGGATACAACATAACAGCTGATAATTGGATCACTGATATAGATCAAGGTGATTACCTGATAAAGAAGAAAATGTCCTATGAGAAGAAGAAATGTGACCCTATCAGAAAAAATTTAAAAACCTACCACCTGAATTTGTAGCTACTAAAGGAAGAGCACAATTCACCATTTTGTTTTTCTTTAACGATGGAAAAGCTTTTGTATCATATGTTCCAAATCAAAAGCAATTGTTTTCTCGTGTTAAGGCTTCATAATGACAACACAATAGATCCTGACTCTGAACAATTCAACTAAAAAAAGTGTTAGTACTGTAGGCAAAATATGTGCTCCATTCAAAGAGTTCCAAAATATCAAGCGTTGGCCAGTGGTAATATATTTTCTGGATGTTAATGTGTCTGGCATAGTTCTCAATTCATTTACCACAGTAATGATTTAGAACCATTGTATAGAAAACAGTTTCTGAAATAATTAACCGATAAATTGGAAAGCTAAGCGGAAAAAGTTGTAAAACTAAAAATGGTTTGCTGGCTGACCCCCAAAACCAGGCAGAAGCAAACTGGAACATACTGTGACTAGTAATAAGTTATTGGTCGAAATTTTAAATACCATTACTTCATCTATATATCATTGATGCAACCTAAAAAAAAATAAATCTAAACTGGCTTACAACTCCAGTTACAATGTTTCTAGCCAAGGGAATTTTGTTTTTCCTGCTGTGGGTGGATAAACCTGCATACTATTTTGTCTTTCCAGCAGTGTCCCTTATTAGTCAGAATAAACTGCCAGTGCTATTATAGTAAGTTAAAATTGTTTCAATTAATCACCATTTTGAACTAGTTTGGGTGAATTTTCGCCCATTGTACTATTAACGGAAGTTTTTTTGCTTAGTGTTATTAGTGCTTACTATATTGTGAAACTAATTTATGTTCAACTATGGATCCATTTATTGTTGATAGGGCGCAAGTTTACTATTCGACTCTTAACCTATGGCAACAGAAAGGCAAGAATAATAAAAAAAAATATATAGTATTTAGTCACAGTATGTTTACCTGTATTCGACTTTTAACAGTAGAATGTAAAACAACGTCGTTGTCTGCAAAAATGTTAGGCTAGGGTTGAATAGTAAACTTACGCCGTTGATGGAAATAAATTAACCTCATGTGAAGGTGAAAGAATATTTGATACATTTTTTGATGACTGGGATAGTGAAGTACTAAGCGGTTCGGAAGAAGATGTTTGTGAAGCAGATAATGTTGAAAATTAGGTTTTGGAGGGATCCGAGTCAGATGACATTGACTATAATCTCAATAAAGATGAATTTGTATTTAAAGGAATTCACAAACGTATTTAATTTTTCCCACTAAATTAAAATTCTATATAGGTTGTGGGTGAAAATTCACCCATGATACCGTTTAGGTATGAAAGAGGTTTCGTACCAGTTAAGGGTTAAACTTCTTATTTTCCTAAAAAAAGGAAAGCAAATCTTCCGCAGCAAATGCTATTTAACAGCTAGTGTACCCTATTCGCTAAGTACTGTTAGTTCAGGTTGTTTTATATTTAGGTTACCGGTTCAGGTTTTTATTATATATTTAGGTTACCATTGTAGGTTAGAAGGCGTAAAATGTAATTTAGACCGTTATTTGAAAACAAATTTATAAATTGCCAATAGGCCTAAAGGTTAGAAGTCAATCATAGCCATTATAGGTTATATTGCTTTTAAAAGTAGGCGTAAGTTTACTATTCAACCCTAGCCTAATATTTTTGCAGACAACGATGTTGTTTTACATTCTACTGTTAAATGTTGAATACAGGTAAACATACTGTGACTAAATACTATAAGTTAGAACCTTTTAAGTTTTTTTTTAAATTATTATTCTTACATTTCTATTGCCATAGGTTACAGAATAGGGTCGAATAGTAAACTTGCGCCTAAAAGTATTTTCTGAAGCATGATAGCCTACTTAAGAAATAATATTTTGTTTGGTTAGCCTATATAAACTAGCCTACCAGTACAACATCAAAAATATAACTCAGACTACTTATCATAGGCCTACCTCACTCCGTTGCATGTTTTTAAGTTATTAAAATAACTGTTACTCGTAAACTTTGAAAGTGTTATGACTGATGTTCTTATTGTTGGTATCAAATTTAAAAAACCTTTACAGGTCATTTTTGAGCCAAATACCATAACCTAAAACTACAAAATGTAACTCTCTAATTCTCTGCCATCTGCCACAGAGCACAGATTCCACCTTCCACAGATGTTTGTTTGATATTATTATCTCTGATCGTTCCTCTCCCTTAAGCCAGAAATAAGTCATAGGGGAATATAAATAAGTTTAGTTAACATATTATAATCAGAAGAGTGCAGTTCAAAGTGTTTAGTTACCAAGGACTTGTTCTTTGCTAGTTTGTAATGGAATTGGATGAGATGATGTTGCTCGAAAATACCATAGATCATGAATAATTAAAATATATCATGCATGCATACGGGGGCTGTGTGCCGAAAAAAAGGTTGTCGCGAAAATAGTGCATGATCGCGCCGCAAGGTAGCGCTAGGGAGAAATCATTGGTAGCATTGGTGTTTCACACAGCTTCCATAGTTTCCCCAATAGATAACACCACTATCGTTGAATTTCCAGAGGAACAAAATATTTCATTCGATCGGAGTTCTATTAGGTTATCCAAATACAATGCTAATAGAGACATCTGATAGGTTACAAACAACTTGTCCGTATTTATGAAAGTATACAGTATTGGACTTGGCCGAATTTTGAACTAAAGCTTACACTTTAGATTTCTAATTTTAAATGGGTTTTGTCCGCTAATGTGTTTCTAAGTGTAAAATTGTCTTCATTTTAATGGCCAACTTTTTTGTTTCAATTTGAATACATGTTCATTATTCAGGTATTTACAAAAAGTACAGGAAATGTAGTTAAAGTTGTGTGGTGCAACAGATTCGGCCGAATGGAACCGAAAAATCCCATTTATTTCTGATTCAGAATTTCATCGTCCGTGTACGGCCGAACAAATCTGTCGCAAAGGACGGAATTCATTCCGTCGAACACGGCTGCAGTGGACGGTCTGGCTAAAGCTGCAGTGTATACCACAAGAAAAGTTATTAACTAATTTTAAATTATACAATTAAAGCCCCCCCCCCCCCCCCCCCCCCCCCCCCTAGCTCCCAGGGAAAGTAAAATATTATATTATTAATTATAGTCAGGAATTTTTCTTTTAAGAGATTAGCATTAAAATATGTTTTAAAGGTTATGTGCTGTTTGATTTTACATATACTTAATGGGGGATGTTAAAAATTTCCCTGGACCCTTTTGCCGAAGGAGGGGAGGGTACTCTTTAATTCCCATACCCCAGTCCAGCCCCATCCCCCCTGGAAAATTTCATATGGGCGCCCTTGCCTAGGACTACTTCTGTTGAAACTAAGCAGTGGAGCTAAATACAGAACCCTTAATACAATCATAAAACAACAAACCTGGATAACATTTCAAAAGATAAAAAAGCTTTATCATTCTCTGAAACTTCTATCTCTAAATAATAGAAATTTATGTTTATAGTAACATTTGTGTTCATACACTTTCTGATCAGGACAGGGATTTAAGGGAAACTTGTTGCAAACCTCTATCCAAATTCAATCACAGAAACCGATTTACCTCTCCGACTCGACAATGTGCCATACTCCAAGTAATAGACCTTGAAACGTTTATGATTGGTGTAAAGAAAATCAAAGAATGACTTAAACATCACTTGGGCATCAATATTTGAAACGTATCTGATAGAACTATACTTTTTAGAAGGAAGCGTTAACATGCTTTAAATGAATTTGATTTCAACTGCAGTTTTACAACTAGATGGAGATACACAGTAAGGAACTTGTTTGATAAACAAAACATGATCAAGAGCTGTAGATTGGGAAGCACGCCGAAATTCGTTGGCAGAAGGACTTATATTAGTATCCCATAAGAACTCCCTTTGAGGCATAATGCAAGACAAATTTGTCATTTTTATTAAGGAATGATGGTTGAACAGAGGTTATATTTACGATTTCAATTCTTTAACATGAAAGAGAATGAAACGTACCTGTCGTCTGACAGACTGTTTAAAGTCAATGGGCCCCTGCAGATGCAAATAAAATTGTTCGTAATAAGTTAGTATATAAATTGTATTCAATAATCTAATTATAGCCCAGTCAAATGTTACACAAAAAATGCGTGCACTTACATTATTTGGAGTATTAATGATTTTTGGAGAGGTGTTTCGGACCATTAACTAGGCCTAAAAAAATCCAGATTTGCAACCCTCAGAAACCTGTGCTCGCTGAATGGCGGTCAAGAAATTGTGATTTTTCGAACTTTTTCTGTTTTTGTAAAATATCTTCTAAACTTTGAGTTTTATGGAAAAATGTGTTCCTAGCTTTTTAAAATTATAATAAATTTTCTACAAAATGAGATCAAAATCGTTTTTGTAAGTTACGGAAATACGGTTTTTCAAAGGTTGACCTTTCTTTCCAAAAAGTTAAAATTCGAAGTTTGCTTTATGTTTCGAGATGGATACCGGCAAAATGACACATCCTACAGAAAAGTCAAGAATATGGAAGTTATAGGGAATTCAATAAGCTTTAATTTGAGCTAAGGCTGGTTCTTGTAGCTCAGATAGTCTTGTAGGAAATAACAAAAAATAAAAAGATGGAAAAATGCTGGTTTTATTTGAAAGTTGAGTAATATCGTTTACTCCACCATCACCTTAATTAATGGGTTTTGTTCATAACATGTTGGCGGAAAATATTGTATTAACAAGTTGAGAAAGTTTACAGGGGTTTTTACAGTCATTGAAGAACTATGAAAAGGGTCAGCTCAGACGAAAGGAACTGGTAGGGAGGGAAAGACAACTCACCCCAAGATCAGCAAATGTTTTTATTTATTTTGTTAACCCTTTCAGTCTAATCGAACCCAAGAGAAGTCTTTGTCTTACGACAGTTGAATTGTTGAAGCCGTTGTGAAAGTATGTAATAGTTTATTTTATAATAAGTGAGTTTATTTTATAATAACTGAGAAGTTTATTTTTATAATGAGTGATTGTGTTTGTTGTATGACAGTTTAGTTGTTGAAACCGCCGTGAAAGTAAGTAACAGATTATTTTATAATAAGTGAGTGTTTAATAAGTGATTTTATTTTATAATAATAGTAAGTAAAAAGTTTATTCTATAAAAGATTCATTTTATAAGTGAGTGCATCTTCAAAAATACAAGTGTAAAAATGACAGTTCCACTGGGCTTTTATTTCACCTGTATGATATCACTGGAACTAATGGTCTACGAACTGTCGTAAAAAAAAAAAAACGAGAAATCATCTATCGAATTTTTGTGAGTGTGAAACGAAAACTTACATAAAACCAAATATACCTTTCATCCTTGAATGAAGTAACAGTGCATGATGGATGTCGTAAGAGACTCTTCCAAAAAATGTGACAGCTCTGAAAGTCGTGGAGGAGAGTCTGTTACCTAAACTCAGCCAACAGCAGCCATGCGACCATCCCGTGAGAGTTGTGAAATAGGAAAAATCTGTATTCTGTGTGGAGAGGATATTACAGAAGATATTTGTCACCCCTCTATACGGCGGGTAGTAACAAACATATATAAGGAAAATTGTATATCATTAGATTCACAAAAGGCTTGGCTAAAAAATGTATATGAAGAATTTTGTCATATTTTGACAAATAAAAAACATGTTCGGTAAAAATCCAAATTTGTATAATAAAAAAATAGATTTTGCCGCATATTTTTAAAAATTAATCAAAAGTTTCAAATCTAAAATATACAAATATTTAATAATATTGTAACCCATTTAATAACAAACAAAACAAAAAAAATCGCGATATCATCGGACCTTTTTAAAGGGAGTTATTAGAGTTGCCGTGCATGTTAGCGTTTTGAACCTTTGAGGGGGGGGGGTTGGGGGGGGAAACTCCAGGGGAATTTTTGGGGACTTTTGTAAAAATGTTCCTCTAGTGACATTCTATCAACTGGGTAAAATTCAGCTTTACCCTAATTTTTTCCCATCGAAGTCCTTTATTGACTGGGCTATATACCAACACATACCAGGAACCTCACACATGTGTGTTTAAATGTACCTGTTAGCCTGTTCGTTTAAATGTAAATACATTTTTATGAAATATTCTGCTTAAATATTTTTTCTGACAAAATCCCATCTCCCATAGACTGTAATTTTTGTTAAATATATAGGGATACATAATTTATAATCTTAGTTCTAGGACATTTTCCAGGTGTTGGTAGAGGAAACAAAATTACTCAACTTTCAACTAAAAAAAGCATTGTTTCATCTTTTTGATTTTTGTAATTTCTGACGAGACCACATGAGCTATAAGGACCGGCTTTAGCTCAAATTCAAGCTTATTGAATTCCCTATAACTTCCATGCTCTTGACTTTTCTGTAAGACGTGTCATTTTGCCAGTATCCATCTCAAAACATATAGAAAACTTAGAATTTTAACTTTTTGGAAAAAAGTTAAATCTTTGAAAAGCCATATCTCTGTTACCATTTAACTTACAAAAACGATTTTGATCTCATTATGTAGAAAATTTAATATTCTTTTAAAAAGCTTAGATCAATTTTTTCCACCAAACGCACAGTTTAGGAGATTTTTAACAAAAACCGAAAAACGTTCTAAAAAATAACAGTTTTTCGACCGCCATTCTGCCAGCACAAGTTTCTGAGGGTGCAAATCTGGATTTGTAGTCCGAGTAATAGTCCGAAACATTTATCCAAAAATTATTAATGTTCCATTTAATATAAGTTCCGATGTAACATTTGACTGGCTATTACTAAACATTCTACTTCTATGAAAAAGGATTTTGAAACCGCTCTGTACCGTACTTATAACGCAGGTTTTCTCTGGAGTTTTCTTGCGCCATTTTACTTGGCAAAAAAATTTTAGTTAAGGTTTATATTTTGGTTTATAGTTTTGTCAGAGCTATGTATCCAACCGTTGCCACCGTCATAACAAACAATAAAGCGGGATCTTTGAGCTGTTGCTATCTTCTTTCATTTACAACAACGTCTTATCAACCACTGCGACACCACAATACTAAACAAGATGAAAAGAATAACTTTTTCGAGACTTCGTCTCAGGGTTTTTTTTAAAGTACTCAAAAATGTGACGTTTTTGTCGCGCACGTCACGTTGCTGTCAGGCTAGAAAGCTCAAAAGTTTTCAATTCTCCGCAATAAAATTACGAAGATTTTGGCATCACTAGAATCTACGACGCGACGTCTGTGAGTGCATATATCATGTCCACAGACACAATTTTTTGTATTGCTTTGTCGTATTCAGAGACCTCAAAAAGTCGAGAAAAGTCATAAAAGTGGGGGTAAAATTTTGAAAAGTTTTGCAAGATTTCAATATGTTGGCATTTTAATGAGAACAGAACCTGAAAACGTCGAGAAAAGTCATACAAAGTTGGGGTACAAATTTTAGAATTTTCGCAAGATTTCAATACTTCGGCATTTTAACGTGAGCTGAAGTAACATTTATACATGCGGAGGATATATATATATATATATATATATGCGTTGGTTTAAAATGTGTTTTTCTAACAATTTATATAAAATTTTAAATCAGTCCTAAAACCAAGGTGACACCAATAAAGTAAGTATGCAAATTCGGAAAATATTCGTTTCTTATTTTAGCATGTGACAAATTATTGCCTGGTTTATAATAAGAACTTATGTTTTTCGTTTGCTGATAAAACAACTGGAAGAAAATATTCTTCTCCGTGAATTATTATTATTATCAGTGGGTGATATCTGAACATAGAAAAATACTATAAATAAACGGTACCAGGAACTGGTACATACTTTCTCACAAACATATTTAAATTATTAAACAGATTCACTGTGACTTCATAATTGTAGGTGGGGTAGGAGAGGTGATTTATTAAAGTAGTAGATTAACTAAGAAGTATTAGTATTATCTAGAGAGAAAACTATGCGATCGATTTCGAACAAATTTGCACCAAACACGTCAATTAGGCCTGCATAAATGCACGAAAAAAGGTTTTGAAAAACAACCCCCTTTATGGCCAAAAAACTCCCAATAATAAGTTATTATTATTATTAGCTAAACGAGAATTTTTAGAAATATGCGGGTGTTTGCGTATGGTAGGGTACATTAAAGGCTACAAATAAGCCAAACTTTATCAAAATCTTTAGAGCCGTTTTTTTATAAAATTTTTCAAAACCGTTTTTCGTGCATCTATACAGGCCTACTTGTCATGCCTGGTGCAAATTTGTTTGAAATCGATCGAATAGTTACATACATACATACAGACAGAAATTTTGTAAAAAACACTTTTTTGGGCTCAGGGGGTCCCAAAACGGATATTTCCACAAAAATCTCAACATCGCTATTTTTGCGACCACTATACTTTCTCTATAGTAGGCCTATAGTGAGAAAGTAAAAGTAAACGAATACTACACATACATTTTATATACCTACTATGCAAACTGTAACTATTCCTAAATTAATGTCTAGAATAATGTTTTGACAAAAAATGGATCAAGAGTGAAGCTTTCATCACTTATTTATTTTATTATTTTTGTATCTATGCATTAATGTTTTTTGGCTATGGCCGTTCTCTAACCTAATTAACAATCAGTTATATGAGTCTTATTGTGGATGACTTTATGAACCCTTTATTTGTTTCATCAGTTTTTTCAAAACTATTACCTTACAAGATTCAACAATCGGAAATCGGCTTATATAGTTTGATAAATTTTGTTTTACAAAGTTTTTACTTTGCCTTGATTGTTTTAGTTTCTCCTTATTAGAATGTATTTGATACCTTACGCATGTACTTAAAATAAACAATATTTCTACACGTTTGACCCTCAAACGTGACCTTTAAAATTCGTTTAGAAAATCACGATTAATGCCTAAGTTTAATAAATACATCTTAAGCCAAACTTTAACTCTTTACATCAAACTCTAAAACAAAGCTGTTAGGCAATTAGGTTGCAAGTTGATATAGCCTAACAGTTCCGTTTTTAGCGAATTTTCATAGGAAAGATGAGCTACTGCAGTGACCCTTATTATGGTAAGACCTAAGGTCGGGAGTAATAAATGAACACCGATCGTGGTTCGCAGAACACGTTTTGGGGGTCATTAGAAATTACATACATGTATATATGTGTTCGCACTCTAACGGCCGCATTTTAAGTCAGATTTGATCCAAATTGTGACACACGTTGGTTGTCGCTCGGACCAGTTTCATCAGCCATAAAATCCAACAACCGGAAGTAACATAGGCCTATATGTATATATATGTGTTCGCTTTCTAAAGGCCGTATTTAAAGTCCGATTTGGTACACTGGTTGTCTATGTCGCTCGGACGAGTTAGTTAACAAAAAAAAAAACCAACAACCGGAAGTAAGTTTTTTGACCTTAATTAACATATATGTATTAATGTGTTCGCACTCTAACGATTTGGTACAAATTATTATATGTGTATTTTAAGTCCGATTTGGTACAAATTTGGTACACACGTTGGTTGTCTAAGTAAAAATGTCAACAAATAAATGTAGGATATTATTATGTACATTTAATTTTTTACACTACCTTATAGCTAGCTTGGTTCCCCCAAAATCGATCAAAACATAAAATACGATAAAAGTACTAGTTACGCTTTGGTTGTTTTACCTAGGTATCTTCTGTGTGAAGCGAAGCAGTCCATAACCCGAGGCCGCAAGGATCGGAGTTCAAACTCCCCGAGGTTTTCCGCTATGTGTGAAAAAAAGAGCGCGTGAGTCTTAGAAGCTGGAGGCTTATGTGCAAACAAATTCTACTAATATATTAAGTTATTTTGTACACATAGGCAGCTATTCAGCGCCTTCGTGAGTAGATTAATTTCCCAAATAGTTGGTTGAAATCCTAAAACATATAAACTTAATTTTGGAAATTCGCTCAACTCATGTCTGCGGTTCAGCTGCGTGGTCGAATTATTTATAATTTTGTTCGGAACAATATTAACTTATCTGAAATTTCTTAACTGCTTATTCCCTAAGAAGTAAGTTAATCTTCTTTATTCTGTGCTATGTGGACATAAAACTTAGTTTACGCCTTAAAAAGGTCTGTGCATATTCTATCATGAAAAGTTAAAAGTAAATCATACGAAATACAATTAATTACAGTACTCCTAATTGACTTTAATTAAGACCTAAATGACACTCGCTGGATTTCTAGTGTACAGTATTAACTTTCTTTCTTTGATAAATTCAGGGGAGAATAACTGTATTTTTGTAGTTTGACTATTTTATGTTATACATTTAATTTTGATGTGTAGATTTAATTTGTACTCAACCTTCCATAATTTTTTGGAGTTTGGCTGACGTAAACCAGACCGATCTTTGTCTTCATTAGTCTAACTAGTAGTATAAAAACGTTAAGCAAAATTTTAAAAAAATATCAAATCAGTCCAGATCTTTTAAAACAAAAGATACGTAATCGGCAATAGTTGAGTTTTACGAGACAGTAAAATACTTCACTCTTCCTAAATCCATATTATCTCACTTCTCCCACCCATTATTATGAACTAATTATTGAACATTAATTCATCAGTTCATACAGTGGCGCTCCACGGCTTAGTGGTAGAACAGTGACTTACTAATCAACAAACTTGTGTAACCTAGCAACGACTTTGAGTTAAGCGCGTGTATTTGTACATTATGAAAGAAAGAGAAGGCGGGGGAGGGAGCGGAAATAATGATGTTAGGGTTTAGAAGTTGTGACATGTCGGCCATCTTTGGCAATGCATTTTGATAGTGCACCGCACTTCCTGTTGACATGGCCATCTTGGATTCTTTTAATTTTTAACTGTGATAACAAAGATGTACCGTATAGCTTTGTTTACTCATGTTAGAAAGATGTTGTTGCGATGAAATTTGTACACCGTCGTAATTGTTGTCAATATTCTGGATTTCAAACATTTATTTAGAACTCCAAAATTATGCCAACACAAATTAATAACCTAATGTTATCATGTCAGACGAAGACTAACAACAAAAATTACACTTTTTAGATGTCTGTGAATCTGTATGTCTAATACTCTATAAAGGGTCCAGAGTAATATTTTAACTTTGTTTACTTCAAACAAAAAACAACTTTTACGGCAGATAGGTCTAATGCGTTTTAGAATCATTTGATTACTTGATATTTTATTTAACGTACAAAATAAAGATGGACAAGACATGTAAGTAGACCTGGTAATTAAATAAATACAAATTTAATCTATTGTATTTTATAAATGATTTTAAGACTTTTAATTTAATTATAGGTGGTAGGTATATTCAATTTAAACACTGCAAATTTTTTGTTCTCAAAGGATTAAATATTTATTATCATTGATTGCCTGCTTGGCTGGAATGTATTTTAACTATGTTAACATGCTTTATAAACTTACTGCTCACAGTCCTTTTTTGATCCTTTTTTCTGGTAGGTTACGACGTTTCGCCTATTTGTCAGCCATTATCAAACCTTATTTAAAATGGTATACCATACGTTTCTAGATCGATATATTTTTTAAAGTACAGTACTGTAATGTTTTTACAAGTTATCATCTTATACAGAGTGTAAAATAAGTCCTGATATAGGCCTACCTCGATATAATTTAAATGGATTGCTATATGGTTCCATCTGATGGTGAATAACAGTCCTTAGATAAGATTTTGCATATCTCTTTCTGTCTTTTATATAATATAAAGTTTAAAAAAATAACTTACAAAATATAACTTTTGAACGTAGCGAACGAGTGCGTCAGCTGATTTTTATTTTCTTACGACAGAAATTCTTAGTTATTAAAGGGCTTTCCAATGATATGTCACAAGATAGGGGTTGCCATTTAAAAAATTGAAGTGGCCCTCTTTAACCCCCTTTCAAAAGAGGGCAACATTTTTAAACCTCCATAAACACCAGAAAAAGTGTTATAGTAGGTATGTAGATGTTTTACATTGATATAGCAACCCATTAAAATTATACCGAGGTGTATCAGGACTTATTTTACACTCTGCATATAGCTATTAACAGTGATAATTATATGTACTGTACTCTGAATCTCTGATGCAATACGTTGTGTGCAGTGTGAAGTGGGCATACAGTTGCTACAACATGCCGTGCATTGTGAAAGAACGTCGTTGAGTCAGTGTGTTTAAAACTTCCCTATAAATTAGTGGCTTATCCACAGCCGTTTAGCCATTTCAGCGGATAATAGATAATTGACTGTATTTTACATTTAGAAAAGCTAATAGACAGGATTGGTAAAAGAAAAGTACTGCCTGAGGTGGGAGTTCTGCCCAAAGATGCGATTAAATAGTTTGTGGAAGTGGAAATGCAAAATGAGGTTGATTTTTTATCAAAGGCTTTTTAATTGGGTTAAGGAGATTTGGGAAATATTGGTTTGAGACTCTGAAAAAGTTAATATTTGACATGATATACTTTTTCATGCAATTAATAGCAAATTAAATTTTAAACAAAATTGTATTCTTGATTTTTTTCCGTATCTCTAACGGTAAGCTCACAAAATGGCTGTAAACTTCGAATTTGTTAAAAATCGTCCAAGTTTTTGTATTTCAACCATGTTTTTATACGTTTGTTCTAAACCAATTCAAAAGTGTTCCATAGCTTTTTTGTAGATAAAGGTTTAAAGAATTCATGTATGCCAGTAAAAAAATTATTGAAGTAAAATTAAGACAATTACAAGCTCAAGAAACAATCACTTTCAGTAACGAAAGGATAATGTTTACTTTAGGCCTACATAAAAAGTAGTAAAAATTATTGTAATTTTTTTCATAAATGTAAAAAAGTTTTGTAATTTAGTTCTAAATAGAATTGCATAAAAATATTTATCAATTTCAAATTTCTTATTTTGAAAACACCAGTTTTTATGTTCCTACTACAAGACTGCTACAAAACTAGGCCTGTTTTGAATAGTAATTTAGGAATATATCATTTGCCCAAAAATAACATATTATTATAAGAAAGTGTAGAGGATAAATCAAAGAATTGAACTGTATACCTGTAGATTATCATTCTAAATTTCATAAAAGTATTTGATTTAGCTTTACTTGAATTACAAAATGAGATGAAACAAATGAAACCTCGCGGCGATAAAGGACATACAAAAAATGACCGTAGGACACCGTGGGAAGTGTTGGTACGTGGGTTGAGATCACTATCACGACGTTTTCACATCGTTTGTTTTCATTATTTCTAATATTGGATTATTATATGGAACTTAAGTTAACTTATGATACATTGTTAAGTTTGAGTTATTTAAGTATGTAAATATTTAATTGTATGTTGTCCCTCTATAACGCGATATTTTTAGCTACCTTACGCATTATTAACCTAAATAAAACACAATGCCACTAAAAGAAAATCTTTAGCAGTTAAAGCTCAAGAAAAGAAATAAAAACGAGAACTAGAAATCCCGGAATCGTAAATAATGTTTCACTGGCTAAACCTTGTGCTTACTTCCTTACTGGCACACTATTTTTAACCTAAGCTAAAAACAAGCTAAAAACCACATTTGTTATTTCAACGAGCGAGGTCTACTGTTCACAGAACTACAAGTACTGTACTGTTTTAGTAGAGGAGTTGGTCGACAAAACACTATCATCTCAATAGGCTCATATGCACTTAAAGCAAAGTTAATCTTATGAGCTCTAATAACAAGTCCATAAGATTTGTTTGTTCTATCCTAAAACAGCAGGAAAGCTGATAAGCTGAAAATTTTAGAATAAGATACACAAGTAGGCCTACATTTTGTCCATTTTTGAAGTTATACTTCTTTGCGCCCGTTGTAATCGGGATGGGGTGTCGGTCGAGAAACCGCGTCACGCGTTAGGAGTAAAATCGGGAAAGTGCCTTTTTATACCTTATCTCTACAAGAGATACCTCAAGAGTCTCTGTGGGTATCCACCTAGAATCCCTGGTTCGATCCCCGGCTGGGAAATTTTTTTTCTCAAAAATTATAGGAAAGTATAAGAATATACGAATGGCCAAAGAAGTATAACTTCCACCGTCTGGTCCGACGCAGACCCTTTTCTTAAGATGTACAACACAACAACATTTACAAACATTTCGGGTAAATGTTGAATATGAACAAATGGAAACCAAATTAATATTCATATAAATTGTATTACTTTCTGAGCAGTTCGCAGCAGGAAGTTTGAGTGGAACATACAGAGGTGGGGGAAGGACACAAATATTAAATATTATGGCCCGTGTTAGAGACGTCAATAAAGCTTCTGTACAGTTGTTACCTATATGTGACATTTCAGTTAAAATTAATGGAAAACTGTGTATTGAATTATTTGATGTGAAGAATTTTAAATCAGGACTTTTTAGTTTAAAACCTGAAAAGTCATTTACTTCTACCATTTTATCAAAAAGGTTCTCTAAATCGTTCTTATAGAAAGTATTAAAAATATATTTGATATATAAGGTCTTACTGGTAAGAATAAATAAGATACAAATATATATTTCCTTACGCTATAGGTCAGCTGAAATTAGACTTAGATTTTTCTGGCAACGTTACTGATTGCGTAGAGGATGGTGTAGTTGGAATCTCCAGGAAATCCGTGGACTTAAAACCTCTTGAAACCCATCTTTGAAAAAGGAGCAACACATTATTGTTTAGCAGCCCCCCCCCTCCCCCAGGAGTGTAGGCACCCGGGGCAAGCTTACATTGGGGGCTCCCTACCCTATCGGGTTGAACTTAGTATATGGACTCGTTTTTATAAAAAACTATACAGACTAGTAATAATGAATGATTTGTAAATAAGATTAGAAACACTAAAAATTGTCCCGGAACACAGTGAAGAGGACATTACGCCCGGAAGGCAATCAAAAATTGTATCGGCAGATCGTGGCCCCCGGGCCAACTGGCCCACTTGTCGTCGTCCCCTCCCTAGGGACGGCCCTGTTGTTTAAGTTTGGTTATAGCACTGGTGTGGACCTAAACATGATGGCAGCATTTTTAAATGCCCTAAATTCCAGGCATTAAATCAAAGTTGGACTAAAGAGCCGTTTTATCAATTTACTAACTACCCTCTATGTATTATTTATTTCAAAAGCTGATAAATGGTCTTCCAATGTGTAAAGGATCACAGAATGAATAATTTTGGTTGAATAAATAAAAATGAAGACATAAACGTCTAATATAAACAGTTTTATTGATCACAAACTACATTTCAATGACCAAGATGTCATTCTCAAATGTTAACATGAACAAGCCGAATTCCCCAATCCAATTCCTTTACAATTAAATTATTATAAAAAGACACTTATATTATAGTTTGCAACAAAGTAAATATTCAAAATTTAATTTGTGATTTTTTAAATCTACTCTGTAATATTCTACTTGCCTGTAATTCTTACCTTACCAATAAATAGGTAATTATTTATCTAAATGTACATATACACCAAGGTTGTACAATGTTTGTAAACTTTCGAGAATGTATGCAAACATCAAATATTTCTAGTGAAGACGGCAACAGTGAATGTTCAGCAATCGTTTTCAAAATTTCGGCAGTATATCAGAGTGAGTCGGTACATCAAAGGAATTTGTTTTCTAGTGTGTGGACGGTTTAAAGTAGGACTATGAACCTGCACAACTTACAAATATATACAATAACGAAAGTCAACTCACTACAAATACTCGCTTCTGATATTTTGTACATAGTTGTGACAGTTTGAAAAAGTATTTTTCACCTTGATCTTCCTCTGCAATTACTCCTATCGGAGATAAGTTATGGAGCTGAGGGCAGTGAGGATAAATGAAAATCAGCCACGTAACTGGATTTTACGAAATGTAATTATAAATCACGTCAAGGGAAAGAATTTGTGATTACTGTGGAAATAACTGATGAATGGAAATACAGCCATGACAGAAATACGGGAATTTAGAAAGATTTTCGAAGAAGAATAATTATAATTGCTGATACTTGGAAGGATAAAAAGATAGTAAAAATGTGGAATTCAAGATAGTTTAGCTGTGAGGATGAATGCGGTTAGACTAAGTACCTAGCTTTTTCAGGAGGCAATCGCACATTTGTGATTTGATTTAGGTCTTGGAATAAATCTTATGGTTTAAACATTAGGTTAGGTTGAGTAAACAAGAAACTATTCCTAAAACAAAAAATTTCCAAAGTATTTACAGAGACTTCCCCTTGAATATTAGTTTAACTATTTAGAATCCAAGCCAAAATCAGATTTAATTTTCAAAGGAATTATTCAACTTTAACTATAATTAAATTATATTATGCACCAATTGCAATTCTAAATAATATACCTAATATCAAATATCTTACTGCTGTTACCTGAATTCGCTTCCTTATAAAATAAAGCAAGGACATGTTTTATAAGTCACACTAAAAGAACTAATAGAAACCACTTGTACATTATAGGCTACATGAAAACTGCCTTTCCCATGTATAGAAAAAATTTGCTATTGTAATTTGTTGCTGAAAATGTTTAGAAAAATGAGAAACGGAAACTTCTATTTATTAAGTTTGAACAACTCTAAAGCGTTATATTTTTGTCACTGATAATAAACATTGTGAAATATGTCGAAAATTAGGGATTTTTAATTTGGTATACCAACATGTGGGAAAATTCCGTAAAAATCTGATCTGTTGTTCCCGAGTCATAAACGGTCAGATTGAGAGATACCTAGTTTTTTGTAGAGATAATGTTTTAAAAGCTCTCATAAACAACGGAATGTTAAAAATGGTCGTGCATCAGGTATAACTCATAGTTAAAAAAATAACAGGGGTAAGTAAATAATTAAATGATACATAGAAATGTCATGCAAATTTCTACAGAAGGTATAGGCCCTACATTCATCTAATCTGTCTGTGTTTTATGTCTAAGCTTTCATTATTTCAAGAATAAACCTCAGTCAACTATTTTAAAGATTGAATTTGGCATAATTTAGTAGCTTCTAATTTATCAGTCATTCTCCACCAAATATAAAAGTTGTTATATACAGATGGTGCTGAATATTGTAGTGTCTGTTCTTTATGAATGTTGTTGTTAAATTTATATAATGGTAGTGAGCTCTCTGGGTTTAAAATTCATCTATCTGACTGTGTTTTGTGTCTAA
>JAGFPH010000114.1:942923-962943 GCA_018207615.1 Philaenus spumarius | reverse complement strand
CTACTGGGTTGATCAACTGAAATTTGAAAAGTATAACAAGATTGAGTAAGAAGTTATGATAACAGACCTTTTGTTTAATTTGAAACCATCTATGAAGATTTGAGAAAAAGGTCTTTTCCCGACGGATGAATATAATTACGCGTAAGTTCCAAAAAAAGAAATAAATATTAATACAATTGCGTATTAGACATCATTCACCTACCATGACTCGTTCAGTAATAAACAATGTGGAGTTACTCCGCACTTTATCGAAAATGAAACCACTCAGAAGAAAACATTTTTTGAAATCGGCCGATAATAATTTAATTCAAATGATATGCGAGTGCGCTTACAATACGTTAAAAGGAAATGTTCCCTTAACAAAACCTCAGAAGTGTAAACTATCCCGGTATAAACACATCCTTAGAAAACTTGAAAAGAGCAGTTATAGTTGGATGAAAAAGAAACACATAGTAATACAGAAAGGAGGAACTTTATTTCCATTTTTAATCGGTCCTATTCTGAATACACTCCTACAACATTTACTGAAATGGAGCACGCTAAGAAAATGGTTATACTTCTCCAAGATTTTGTTAAAAAATTCCATGAAAAAGAAAACGTAGGAGTAATGAATGATTTAGATAAAGAAATGAAAGACATATTAAATAATTCTAGCTTTAACGATCGAAATAAATGGTCAAAATATCAACAAGTGTTACAACGTTATCTCTATTTTGCTGAACAAGAGATAAAACATAAAGAACTCATGATAAATAAAACTAGTAGTTTTAAAGAAAGTGAAAAAGAAAAAGAATATATCAATACCTAAAACATTTCGAAGAAATTGTGAGAATTTTTTTAGCCGATTATCACAAGACAAATCTATAAAATGGGATTCCTTAGGTACCATCTCTAATGATAATAATATTTGGATACCCGGATCTAATATAATCGATCTTTTTAACGATGCTTTATGACCTATAAAATAAAAATTCCTCCAGGATGGAAGCAATTAATTTATAGTTGCATTAAAAAGAAATAATGTCCCCGAAGTTATATAGGAAATCCCATTCTTCGAGATTATTTGGATAAAGAAGTTCTAAAAGAAACGGGGGCTAGAAAACGTGATCCAATGACAGACCGCCCACTAGACAACGTGTATCACCCGAAAAAAGTTCACCAAAAATAGTTAGACGATCTCTATCGCCACGAAATCTACCATTAAAGTGGGATAAACTTTCTGTTTAAAATGGACAAAAAACTAGGAAAATGTATTACAACGTGTTTCATCCTGCGGGATATTCCGGAGCTAATGCGTTGATAAAGGCTTTTAAATATAAATACAAACCAGATAAAATTAAAGAATGGGTTCAATCTCAAGATACATGTACTCTTCATAAACAAGTGCCAAAAATTTCCCAAGAAATAAATATATTGTCAACAATATAGATCAGTTATGGCAAGCCGACTTAAACGATATGCGTGAAATAGCGAAATATAATGATATAACTAACTACATACTAACTGTTTAAAATGCATTGTTCTGTATCCAAGTCACTGATTAGATTGAATAAAATGTAAAAATTATATCCGTCTATGTGACTTTCAATTGAAAAGTAATTTACTTACTTACTCAGTATGACGCGTTTCGGAACTGGTTCCATCATCAGATATCCCTCTGCTGAGGTCGTCATAACATTAAAATAACTTATTAAAAGACATAACACATATAATACTTATACACGCGCACATCAACACAAACAATCCATTTAAAAATACAACCGCGTGTGCACACGAACGACTACGTTTGACTACTGAAGCCACGGTTTCCCTTTCCTACCAAGTTTATTGTTTGCTTTTCTTATCTAACTCCCTGGCGAAGTCGTACATTAAATTAGATCTAAAATTCAGTTGGTCGTTTAACACATGATCTGGATTTTCTGATTGCGCTCTATATATTTCATACTCCTCCAGCGCGTCCATTAGCTTGCCCTTCTTACATATGTGTAGTGGACGGAAATTATTTTCAAAGTTAGTGTAAGAATGTACTTCTTCGGTTATGTGGCGTGCGAAGTTGGATTTGTCAACGGCTCCACGGTTACTTGGGAGATGTTCCTTATATCGTTTTTTAAATTGTCTCCCGGTTTGCGAGATAAGAGACTTAAAAGGGGAACCGATAGAAGGAACGTTTTACGAATATTAATTACAAAAAGTTAAAATCAAAAAAGAAAAGGTTTACAAAATAGATCAAATAATTGACAAGAAAAGTAAAGGTCGAAGTTAAAAGTACTTCTTAAGTGGAAAACTTATCCGTCTTCCTTCAACTAGTGGATTTCAGCATCAGCTCTTGTAAATTTAGAAAAATTACCGAATCGCTTATTAACTCCACCGAGTAACAGCTCAATGACATATTTTCCGGTAAATACTACAACTAAATATTCCACCCAGATAATAGAACAAATAAATCTGAAAGGGGTATGGGAAGTTGGACTTGTAGAGATGCATTACCCTTCTATAGTACGTTCAGCGAGTTTTTGCAGTAAATCGCCACCTATGACGGAAGACAGGGAAAGACATGGATAATTAAAACCTATTAATAAATGTTTTATTAAGTCACGTGTGTATAAATTTAAAATTTAACTAAAAAAACGCATTAAAAGTCTAAATTTTAAGCTTCGAAATGACCACAGAACACAGCGATTTACTGCAAACACTCGCTGAATGAACTGTACATTCCTTACAGTCAAAGAAGGAGATAATCATATTCATTTATGTAACAATACAACGAGGAAACGAAGATACGGCTTGAAATTTGTAAAATTAGACACTGGCACTTACGATACCGAAGAAAAATTAATTCAGTCTCTAAACAAGAACTCGGTCGTAGAACAATATTTAAGATTTGTCTATTATCATAAAACACGAAATGTTGCCATAACTCCATTAAAAAACAGAAGTACAAAATGTAGAACTTTCGTCAAAGTTAGCACTTCAATTAGGATTTGACCCTACTGATACCAGTAATCATTTAAAAAGGGGTCCTATTAGACAATGCAATATTCGTCCACGAATTCCGTCACAAACGTATGTTTGTTGTGACGTAACCTCAACCTATGGGTGATGTAGTCGCACCATTACTGAGAATAATAAATATTGATACTTCTAACTACATTTTTGGGACATGTAAAATTATAATTTTTCCCAATATAATTATGTTCCTGTTATGAGAAAGTGTTTTAAAATAGATATGAGACGAATTTGGAAAATCAATAGTGCATTATAAAAATCAACTTGGGACAGGAATAAGCGTTGTGTATAGCGGTTCACCGTTTCAAAAAGGACATGGAATTGGTAGCTTTTTAGGCGGGCTATTTCAAGTTCTAAAACCATTAATTATTTCAGGTTTTAAGGCAGTAGGAAAATAGGTATTTAAATCGGGAATAAGAATGCTATCCAACAACGCGCGTAAGAGGGATTCTATAGAAGCTTTTCAGTCACGATGAAGGAACTTAATGGAAACTTCAAAAGGAAAGCAGATGTAAAAATAGATTCTCTTATGGCCGGTGGTGGGTATGAAACAAAACACAGAACAGTGACGATTCAGTTACTCAATAAACTTCTTAGGAACCAAAGAAGAAGAAAAGGAAAATCGGTAAAAAACTACAGCTATAAAAGTTAAACTGAAAAAGTTAAGTTATTAAAATCAGATATTTTTCATTAATTATGTCATTCCTTCGTAATCAGTCATACGAGTGTGTAATGTCCGAACTCGATTTATTTTCGCTGCCGCCAACACAGACTAGCATTTAAAGCGGTGTTTGGGTCCAATACAAATCTTTGTCTTCACTTACAGATGACGCGCCTATAGAATTTGTAATCTACTGCCAGGGCGATGAATACATAGATTTATCTCATACTATGCTTAATATACAAGTAAATATAGTCGAGTCAGACGGATCCAATTTAGATGCGACAGATAAATTAGTACCCATAAATAATTGGATGCACTCATTATTCAGTCAAGTGGATATATACCTCAATCATAAATCAATATAACCGTCTGGAAATACATACCCTTATCGTTGCTACATAGCATCTCTTTTAAACTACTGCCCAGATGCTAAAAAAATCTCACCTCACCTCAAGTCTATGGTGTTCAGATACGTACGGTCAAATGGACGACACAGTGGACGCCAATTCAGGACTTGTACTTCTCAGAAAATCTGTGGATATGCTGTAACATATTCACGCAGATATATTTAGCTAAGAAAAGTTTTTTAAACGGTATAGAGTTCCGCATTCGATTAGTGCAATCAAGAGATGCGTCTAATGTCGAGTATTACCGCGTATAAGGTTCACATTTGGAATCAAATCTGTACGTAAGAAGAATGAAAATGAATCCATCAGTATTAATAGCTCACAGTAAAACATTATTACAGGGAACAGCAAAATATCCCGTAACAAAAGTAGAAGTTAAAACGTTAACAATACCCACAGTTCTACAAGGGAAAACATTAGATAATGTATTTTTAGGTCGGTTATCAAAACGTGTAATTGTTGGATTGGTCAGTAACAAATCATTTAATGGTGATTTTAAATCAAACCCATTTAATTTTTACATAGCAATGTCATTTTTTTCTCACCTTATGTCGATGGACACCAATTACCATCGAAATCACTAAACCAGATTACTTTACAAATAATTTGTACATTCACGCGTACAATATTTTGTCCTCAGGCACTGGTATACATTTCTTAAATGAGAGTAATGAAGTGGACACACTGAGCTACCCAAATGGAAATTGTTTAATGACTTTTGATTTAACACCTGATCTCTCTACAAACACAATGTAACATTGTAATTTAATAAGACATCGAAGTTTAGGAATTGAATTAAGATTTGAAACTGCTCTTACCAAAAGCGATAAACTGTATTGTATACGAAGAGTTTGACAATGATATTGAAATTGACAAAAGTAGAAACGTAGTATGATCTTCAACATTGGATCATATTCGAGTACATCACCTTATCAAAGTGTCACCTTATCACGGCTTAAAGTGGAACAACGGATCAATTAGTTATAGATTATTTATAAAAGAGTTGAAGTTTGTCTGTGTGAAAATTAACATTATTTTAGAAAGGAACAGAAAAATGTGAATTTATCGAAAATAATTTGGGTAAAAAAGTTATAAACTTAGAAGATTTGGAGTGCCTTTCATTTCTGAATTCAAACGTGATTTACCATAAGTCACAGTAAATATGTATGTGCTCTAAATAATGTTAGTACTGTATTAAATAACTGACTTAGACAAAATGTACTCGACAGAAATATACGATTGCCTGACTTGACTACCTGTTCCTGTACGGAGTGTATGCAGCCAAACAATTACCGATGAATGTTGGACACCTAGTTGTTTTGTAATTAATATGGATCCTCACACTAAACCGGGTAGACTTTGGGTCGCAATTTCGATTAACAGCAATATAGAACTATAATACCTTGATAGTTATAGAAATTCACCTACTAGACAGTCTCATTAAAAGGAATTCTCGTACTACAAAGTTTAATTGAACACAATTACAAGGATGGACATCTACAGTGTGCGGTCAATATTGTACCTTGATGTGTTTGTTCTTTAAAACTTTAGCAGTTTCGTTGGAAGATTTTTTATCTTTGTTTTCAAACAACACGTACAATAACGATAGCAAAGTTCAATATTTATTTAACAAAATGTTTGGAAACAACTTCTCGGCTTTATTCTAAGAGTTGACACATGCGCAATAAGATTTTACAGGCCTATAAAAACAGATCACTAACGCGTTATCCCACAGTTTAAAATGGGCACTAGAAGACAATACAAGCCTTACGAAAAAAAAAGAAGAGGGAAAATTTGTAAATATGGAAAAAGTAGAGTCGAGTATGGAAGAAAAGATTGCCAACTAACCTTTACCTGCATTACTTTTGAATTCGTGGTATTCTCTAAACAAAAGTCAAAGTAAGGTTGTTATAATCGGTGTGGACGGAGAAAATTTTCGAACCAATACTTCAAACAGTAAATCAGTTTCAAATAGTGGTGTACCATTAAATAATTCTGATTGGAAAATTCTATTACGAAACGCAAATTAAATTTCTAATTTCTTTATGGATGAAAAGCCAAGCTATGAAAATTTTGACTTGGACAAACATCAAGTTGACCAAGGATAGTTGACGGAATTCACCATAAGGTAATTGGAAGTATTGTCATTAACTATCCAGTAAGGCTACTAACATTATAGAATCAAGTTGTATTTCAAATATCGTGTGGCCTGAAATCTATTTTAATTCGCGAACTACTCTGCATTCAACCTCACCTTTATCTACCAGACACACTCATTATCCAGGAACCTACATGGAAAGGATTGTTCCAGATGTCACACTGCATTTCCAACTACTTCAACCATTGTACTTCAATGTCAGCAACAGTTTTCAAGATATCAAAAACATTATATTGGGTAATTTATTAACAAATAGATTCAGCAAAAGACGATGTTATTGTTAAAACTTACTTGGTAAAATGTTTGGATGAAATAGATACAAGTGTTATAAAATGTGATACATATAATAAAGACTTGATTTTATCTGAAATTTAACCATTATGTTTAGATATGTTTAATAAATTATTCTAGATTGCACTTGTTTTATAACCAAATTAATGAATGTCTGTAATTATTGTGTCCAATATTTAATACCTTTTTAATTTTGTGTAAATAATTTGTACTCCTTGAATATTATTGTTAATTTTGGAACACACTTGTTTTATAACGAATGTATCTAATTATTGTTTTCAATATGTAAAAACATTTTAATTTTGTGTAAATACTTTGTACTCATTAAATATTATTAATCAATAAAATGTTATTATAAATTTCATTGTTTTTATTTAAAATCCTTTATGAAAATAAGGTAGTTGAAATAATAAAGCATATACATGGAAATATTTTATTCACAAACTGAAACTGCAATATAAACAAACAATTAAATATACACAATAGTAATGTATTACAAATACATTGTTTAAAATAATATTTGTAGCTATCGCTTTGCCATTTTGCAATGTTGCCGAGGGAGTACCGCGAGGAGGCGATAGCTGTCACTCCCCATCTAACCTAACATGCATTATTTCTAACTTATATCATAAAGTTTTTACAAGATAATTTCATATTTTAAAAAATTATACTAATTAATAACTATTCTAAACATGCTCTAAATATTAATCAAGTTCATTACAAAATAGTTTATACAAAAATTACAAACTATTACAATCAACACCTTTCTAAGTCGTGCAAAAGCTAATTACATAAATAATATCTTAAATAAACATACATATCTTATAATATCTTATAATACATATTTTATACATACAATCATTACTTACAATTATCTACATAATATGAAAACTAATTTCACATTTACTAAAATATAATAAACACAAATTAAATACAATATGTGAAAAATTAATATATACAATATTATTATCAGCTATTTATTTTATTATATACATTTTTTTACTGCAAAAGGTTTTTATGACAGAGGAAAGAAATCAGATAATGTTTATAATTTAAAATATTTATTTGCATTTTTATGTTAGTCATCCCAAATATTGCAACTTACGTTTCGGATACTTGTGTGTGACGTCATACACACTCACTACTCCCGCGCCTAACAAATCGATTAATTAAATATAATATTTAAGACAGGTCATTTAAAAAGTAGATATTCAAAGAAGTTTGAAAATAAACTAGGCTAAGTAAAAATAATTGAGGAATGGATACTGCGGTAAGTACATATTTTAAGGTTAGGTTATTTTCTGGATGGCTGACTACGTTGAAATATTTTGTTCTGCATATTTTGTGGTGGTCACTTACAACTATTTCGTTTGGGGTGTTTTCCAGAATCATATTCTTCATTGTTTCGAAATTTTAATTTTAGCACTGGCGGAATTAAAGGGTGTGCAATTAATACCCTTTACATTGCACACAGTTTTAAACTTTTCACCACTTCGGACATGTTCTAAATGTGTTATTAATTTTTGGGTCCACCGCTAGCAAATGTATCTGAGTACGAACCTTCGCCGTACTCAGCTACTTCATCTGTTAGATCTCCGAGGTAATCACCTGTTGGTAATTGTACCTCATCAGGCCTTCGGGTAAAAATAACGGAGTTGGTATCAAAACACATAGCCTTTTCACCGATAACTTCCAAATATGAACTTCAGTCTGGTTGTAGCTGTATATGTAAGCGATATTAATTACATTACTTTTATGAGATGGTATGATTGATTCTTCATGCTATTTCCAGATTACTACCATGTCGTCTTCGTTGATCGGAAAGATATCTTTCGTTGTTATTCCGGGGTTCGATAGAACAGATAATAATTCTTCTCTAGAATTTACAAACGTTGTTGGTCCAAATCTCTCTCTGTACAAAATTTCCCCCAAAACGTTTTAACATTAGTTTAGCCAATGCCCTTAGTCCCGAGTTTTTTATAATTTTATTTGTATCCAGTAAGATTCCTTCGTGATCGTAAGAGTTTTGTATATATTTAAGTTTTCCTCTTGTGTTTTACACGATGCTGGCCATCCTGATATTTCCGCTTTATTTTTAAGAATTTATTTATATATTTAACAAATAGGCTTCCTTTTGTTCCATCATACTGTGTTGTTTCGTACTTCCATATCTCATGTATTTTAACTAATTTGTATCATTATTTTTTAAGTAAAAGTTTCATTATTTCATTATTTTAAGTACAAGTTCAGTACAAGCTATTAGAATATATGAAGCCATATGAGTAGACTTAACAGAAGGAGCCGGTATTGAACAAATAAGTTGTTTCAACGTTACCTTAACCAATACACAATAATCGTATTTAGTGATAGAAAAGGTAGACAGGTAATTTTTGGAGGTCCAGCTGGAAAGACACCCCCAGACTTAATATACGATGATGAACATTACAATGTCTTCACATTTCTGACAGCAGCGTTTACATCGGCTATTACTGTCGCAAATGTAAATACGGATATAATAATAAAGATCATACAGATGTCCCCTAAATTGTTCATACTGTAATCTCCCTTCAAATTGTAATGGGGCCGAAAAAATAAAATACCAAGCATGTAAAAGAATATTTAAAAGTCGCCAATGTTTCGAAAACCATTCAAAACTATTTTCAGTAACACTATCTCTACGCTATTAAATACTGCGAACAATCATGCCACATGTGCATAAACTCCAATGTCAGTGAAGAAATGTGTACCGGTTGTGGGATTAAACAACATATTTTCAAGGATAAAAATACTTTAAAGGATTTTATGACGTATGTAACGTTACCGAGATCGATTTTATTATATTGATAGCCCACAATATGAAAGGATATGATGATTACTTCATTTTTAAAGACAGTATATGACTTAGAAATGGAGACCCAACGTTATACTAGTCTGCTCTAAAATTCAGATGATCCAACACGGAAACATTAAAGTAATATATTCCTTGAACTTCTTTAACACCCGTCTAAGAGCACTGCCTAAAATTTTCAATACTAATACTGAAACTAAAGGTTATTTTCCGCATTTCTTCAACACCGTGGCCAATTGGGATTATGTTGGCGAACTTCCGGCCCCTGCTGAATACGGCGTTAATCATATGCAAGAACAAGATAGAAACATATTTCTATCTTTGTGTAACAATGAAAAAGCCACTAACAATAATTTCAGCCTCAAAAACGAAATTAAAAATGCTATACTGTTGACAAGATGTAAGTATCTTAAGAACTTCATGCCTGATAAATATTTCTAGAAGAAACGCAAATTGATCCTTTCCTAGAAGCAGTAACAATAGCCGGTGCTTGTATACAAACATACAGGAAGCTTTTTCTGCCCAAAGATGCGACAGGAATAATACCTGCAGGAAGTTATGGGATGGGTGACAAGCACTCTCTCGCTGCACTGTCTTGGTTAACCTGGGAAGAACACTCGAGAGGTATCAACATTCATCATGCAGGAAACGGGCGGGAAAAGCGCATACTAAATTACTGAGTAGATGGTTATCACGAGAATGCGGAAGTGAAAACTTTTTTGAATTTAACGTTTATTTTTACCATAGATGCCCTTTATGTTACAAAAATAGAGATGCACCCATTCTAACAATCCTCACGAAACCATGGCTGTACTGTTCGAAAAGATACAGAGAAGAAAAGTTGCTTTAGAAAGACACTACTACAAAGTTGTCGATATGTGGACAAAATTAAGACATCTGAGCATCCAGAAATAGATGAATTCTTGAAGCGTACTATTGGAACTAATTCTGTACCCTTCGATCCTCGAGAAGAGTTTTTTGGAGGACGCACGAATGCGACAAAGTTATTTCAAGCAGCCAATAGATAAGTAGGAGAACAAATAAAATACTTAAACGTATGTAGTTTATACCCATGGGCGTGTAAGTATGGGAAATCACCAGTAGGCCATCCTGAAATAATATATGGAGGACGCTGTTCAGAAAATCTAGAAAGAGTTGAACGATTAGCCAAAGTAACGATTCTGCCACCTACAGACCTTTATCAACCGGTACTGCCCTACAAAATATACAAAAAAATATACTTTCCACTCTGCAGGACATGTGTAGAAACTTTAATTACTATTATGCCTTTTTTCTTTCTACAAAAGTCATCGAAACCCCTACCCCCTCCACGAGGCATCTCAACTTGTAAACATTTTACAAGCATAGGGCCATCGATAAAAAAACCTTTAATTGCTTTGAATGAGATTTTCCGCTGTTTGTAGTATCGCATTTGCATTTAATTCATCCACTCTTCTCATACTTATACCTATTGGTCTTTGTTTAGGTTTCCAGAGTTAGTGATTGTTAGTCCAATTTTATCTGTTTTATTAACATTTAATTTTAAGAAATCTACCAAAACGTTGAACATTCCGTTTAACCATTCGTTTGAATTTTCTCCATCAGAAGGTTCCCTGAACTTAAATGTTATTTCCCTGGCGTTGGGTTCAAATTTCTTATATATTTTAGAATTGTCACTTATTATTTCAAACGGCTTGCCCTACTTACCCTACATGTCACGGCTACAGTGAGGCTGAGGGCATAGAGGTGAATTAAAAAATTGGTGGCACGTCACGGCTACAGTTCGGTTGTGGGATTAACGGATTTTTAAATGGTGATGGAGGTGACAAAATCGTTTCAGGAAAAATGGTTACACATTCAGGTGTTCTTGGTGGCGACAGTAAATAAAAAACATCAGGAATTTCACCAAACAACAATTTTATATATACTTTAACATTATATATCTAAATTAAAAGATATATATATAATTATAAAAGTAAAGAGATAAATCAAATTGTACTTAAAATAGTGAAAGTTATATAATAAAATTGATAGATAATGTTTAAAATAATTTTAAAGTAAAAAGTTATCCTAAAACTGTAATTTAAAATTGTAATAGTTGTTAATAAATAAGTAGGCCTACTTACACTTTATTCACCAACACTAAAATCTCTATCACTAAACTATGCAAGTTGTTTTAAACACTTCTGAAATAACACTTAAACTTAACGAAAAAATAAACAGTAGAATTCAGTCTTTAATTTTCATGTTTCTCCTTTTGCATTGATTACACCACATCCTGAAACAAATTGTCAGCCTATATTTAAAAAAATGTCTTTTGGACTCATTTTTTCTTAGTAACATAAATAGTAAACATATCGAGGGACATAGTAATATATATATGGGACATATGGTAATATATATTCAAAGGAGGTGTAATTTCTTATTCTTTAAGGAAAAATAAATAAACGGTACCAGTATCATACCTTCTCACAAACATATTTAAATTATTAAACAGATTCACTGTGACTGTAGGAGAAGTAGGAATGGAGATATTAAAGTAGGAGATTAACTAATAAATATTATTATTATTAGCTAGAGAGAAAACTATTCGATTGATTTCGAACAAATTTGCACCAATCACATCAATTATTCCTGTATAGATGCATGAAAAAATGTTTTGAAACATTTTGAAAAACAACCCCCTTTTCGGCCAAAAAACCCCAAACATCAGTTATTATTATTATTATTAACTAAACGAGAATTTTTAGAAATATACGGTTTTATGCTTATGGTAGGTACATTAAGGGCATTAGGTATATATAAGCCAAATTTTATCAAAATCGTTAGAGCCGTTTTTTTATAAAAAAAATAATAACAGATTTTTTGGAGTTTTTTGGCCAAAAAGGGAGTTGTCTTTCAAAGTTTATCAAAACCTTTTTTCGTGCTTCTATACAGGCTTTCCAAAACGGATATAGGGTGTTCCAAAACGGATATATCTACAAAAATCTCAACATCGATTTTTTTGCGATCACTATACTATAGTATTAGTGAGAAAGTAAATAAACGGTACCAGGAACCAGGACTCTATAACAAGGGCTATACCAATTTGCTAATTTACGGTGACCCAGTATCGATGGAATATGACGTCACCATGCTGACACTCACCAGCTGGTAATATTTCAGTAAAGTGCGCGCTTTCGTTAACTCGCTGTTGTAACTCGTTGGAAAAGCTTCAGTAAAATAAAACTTATATATTCTTAATCTACATAAAGTACGGATTCTAACAGTATAAACACTTTTATTTTAACAGGTATTTCGAATTTTAATAATTCAAAATATTTGAGAATTATTAATGACCGACATGGAAAAATTACTAAGCGAGGAAATTTTTTATTTTGGGGTTATAAACAAACTTCCAGCGGGAAAGTTGTAGCCAACGAATTGATGTAAACTTTTCAATTCTCCGATTTGTGATAAAATTATTACATCATTATGAAATCGTTTTTAAATGAGCGCGAGGAGGTGCCGCGCCATCACTCCCGAAGTACAGTTGTTTGATACTGGAATATTTACATCCTTATTCATTATGTTTATGTACATATTAAGGATGTAAATATTCCAGTATCAAACAACTGTAAAGTTAAAAAGTGGCTTTAGTCAAAGAAACATTTAAGTATTCCGCAAATTAGACAACAATGAACAAATTAAATAAAAGACAGCATATTTCTGTATTATAAAGTAATTCTTTTAATTAAACATGAAACTCATTTTTTACGTAATTACGATTTTATTTTTCCATCATTGATCTCTAATTTTATTTCTTTGAATGTACGTAATAATGATATTATTTTTTAAACGTTAACCTCCAACTTAACTTTTTGAGTCCACTTCAATAATATCAAATTTTAATTATAAATTATAATTAGTTTATGTTACACCGGGAGTGGCGAAGCGTCACCGCCTCGCGCTCATTTAAAAACGATTTCATAATGATGTAATCATTTTATCACAAATAGGTGAATTGAAAAGTTTAGATCAATTCATTGGCTACAACTTTCCCGCTGGAAGTTTGTTTACAATCAAAAAATAAAATACTTCCTCGCTTAGTAACTTTTCGATGTCAGTAATAATTCTCAAATATTTTCAATTATTAAAATTCGAAATACCTATTAAAATAAAAGTTTTTTATACTGTTAGAATCCGTACTTTATTTAGATTATGAATATCTAAGTTTTATTTTACTGAAGCTTTTCCTTCGAGTTACAACAGCGCGCACATTACTGAAATATTACCAGCTGGTGTAGTGTCAGCATGGTGACGTCATAGGCGATCGATACTGGGTCACCGTAAATGAGCAAAATGGTATAGCCCTTGCTATAGAGCCCTGGGTGCAAGTGTCTTTAAGGGTGTGCAATACCAAGTCAAAAAAGTGCCTACATCCCTTTGCAGTCTTATATGAATTTTCCTTCGAATTTTTAAAATAGTGATGAAATAATACTGGAATTTGTTCATAAATCCATTACGTTTATGTACATATTGTTATTTTAAGGTAATATAGTAAATCACTTGTCCCCAGGTTATCATGCCAGCTAGAAAAAAGGTAAGCATTTTATTTTAACATAAACTAATTATAAATTATAATTAAAATTTGATATTATTGAAGTGGACACAAAAAGTTAAGTTGGAGGTTAACGTTTAAAAAATAATATCATTATTACGTTTTTACTAGCTGGCATAATTACCTTGGGACAAGTGATTTACTGTATTACCTTAAAATAACAATATGTACATAAACGTAATGGATAAGGATGTAAATATTCCAGTATCAAACAACAGTACACCGGGAGTGGCGACGCGTCACCGCCTCGCGCTAATTTACAAACGATTTCATAATGATGTAATCATTTTATCACAAATCGGTGAATTGAAAAGTTTAGGTCGACTCATTGGCTACAACTTTCCCGCTGGATTTTGTTTGTAACACAAAAATAAAAAATTTCCTCGCTTAGTAACTTTTTCATGTCAGTCTGTGATAATTCTCAAATATTTTCAATTTTTAAAATTCGAAATACCTGTTAAAATAAAAGTTTTTTATACTGTTAAAATCCGTACTTTATGTAAATTAAGAATATGTAAGTTTTATTTTACTGAAGCTTTTCTGTCGAGTTACAACAGCGAATAAACGACAGCGCGCACAAGGAGTCCGCGGTTAGTATTCGCAGTTATGAGTACAGTGACGTCAGAGTGAAACTGGCGGCACAGTGCCGAGATCAAAGTAACGGTTTAGCCCTTGTTATAGAGCCCTGACCAGGAACTGGCACATACTTTCTCACAAACATATTTAAATTATTAAACAGATTCACTGTGACATCATAATTGTAGTTGGGGTAGGAGAGGTGATATTAAAGTAGGAGAATAACTAATACATAGTATTATTATTACCTAGAGAGAAAACTATTCGATCGATTTCGAACAAATTTGCACCAAACACGTCAATTAGGCCTGTATAGATGCACGAAAAAAGGTTTTGAAAATTTTTCAAAAACAACCCCCTTTATTGCCAAAAAACCCCCAAAATCAGTTATTATTATTATTATTAGCTAAACGAGAATTTTTAGAAAGATGCGGTTTTTTGCATATGGTGGGGTACATTAAAGGCTACAAATAAGCCAAATTTTGTCAAAATCGTTAGAGCCGTTTTTTTATAAAAAAAATAATAACGGATTTTTTGGGATTTTTTGCCAAAAAGGGGGTTGTTTTTCAAAAAATTTCTAAACTGTTTTTCGTGCATCTATACAGGCCTACTTGACGTGTCTGGTGCAAATTTGTTTGAAATCAATCGAATAGTTTTCGCTCTAGTTGTGTATACATACAGACATACATACAGACAGACATTTTGTAAAAACAACTTTTTTGGACTCAGGGGGTTCCAAGACTGATATTTCCACAAAAATCTCAACATTAATTTTTGTTTTTGCGATCACTATACTTTATACTATAATAGTATAATGAGAAAGTAAAATCAATGTACACCAGCATTGTAAAGATTCGCAAGGATCAATAATCACCTTAGAATTAATTGACATTATCTATACAAGCTTTTACAACTTCTAATTATTGTTTTTGTTATTATTGTGTTTTTGTTTAAATTGTTTTCTTGCTATAAACAAGTTATTCCATTCTATATAATTACGAACTTATCGGATACAGATTAATGTTTTTGTTTTTTAATTATGTTTTTTGGAATAGATAAAACTTAGCTTTTATAGGTTATACGGATTTTTATTTAAGCAAAGTTTTGTAATAATTAGGACTGGTATTCGATTAAATACATTGCAATACCACTTATATTATATACGGTTATTTAAAAACGAATAATTTGACAATCATTTAGAAATTGTTTCTTCCTCAAAATTTAATAAATGTAGGCTAGCCTACTGGTTATTAAATTTAACTTCCCTATCATTTTCATCTATAAAACGTAGAAGAATTCTCTTAAATTTGTTTAATCGTAGATTGCTATTCAAAGAATTTGTATAATATGGCTGAAACCTTCAATGCTTAGTAACATAAATAATAAATTCAGGACTTTTTTCTGGCTTGATAAATCCACAATTTAATCTAATAATTATTTAAACATGTTTTGTCCTTTATTTAATATGTACTTTAAATATAAAGTATTCTTACTTTAAAATTGTTTATTGTATATTCCCAATAATATGAAAAATATGGGGCCTATTTTTCCCGATTTAAAAAAGAAAAATGACGATGTCTTTCTAAATCTACAGAATGTAGGTATTATTGTCAGTGCCCAAATTTGTTACATACATTTCTACATAAAATACACTCAGAAGTTGTTTTCACTATTGGTTTTGGCCCATAGAAAAAATTACTTGTTTGGCCCCATCATCCTCCTAATTTTTTAGGACACAAAATTAGGGGTTTTTGTCAAATAACTTGTTTTTTGTTCTCAACAAATCTAGAAGACAAATATTAAAGATCGAAAAAATTTCCAACGTAACATGTTTAAATTTTTTACCCAAATAAAAAGCGGAGAAAATGTGGTTTTTATTAAAATTTGCCTTTGTTTATTTTATCCTTTGTATCAATTTTAGTAAAAAATTTCACGAAACGAAATATTTAGTGGGAAATGTTCTATCAAAGAGTTCTAGTTTCATAACGTCTTTTTTTCAATTCAGTGAAAAATATAAATTTTACAGAGATAATATTTAAAATGTTAACAGTTTCTATGCACAAGGAATTAGTATTAGTCCTATAATATGTTAGGACAGTTGATTAAAAATTTTAAGTAAAAAGTAACACAAAACAAAAATAAAATGGCGGATGAGACGATTTAGGGGAAAAAGTTGTTAAAATTTGTCTAACTGTAAAAAATGTATAACAGTAAGCCTATGATATTAATTTTGTAATTTTTCACACCTAAATCAGCAAAAGCGTAACCCATCCAAAGTTTCAGCAAGTTTTAAGGTATCAACTTGACACTCAGCATACAACTTCAAAACACTGTAAAAAAAGTGTATGATGATTTTCAAGTCGATTTTAAAAACTGCGCTATTTTTAGCCTCCTTAAAACCGCTAATTTTGCCGCGTCACCTTGCACGGGGCTATCACCACTCTTATAACAATAATTTTGAAGATTTCGTCTTCAAACACGTCTATAAATTTTAAGACGATATCTCGAACTTCAGCATTAAGTCCAATCGTAAAGTGTGTTTTGTATTTTACACACAAAGGTTTGACTACTTCGGCGTTTCCATTAGGTTCTGTTTCTCTTTCGAACACAATTTTATTTAATAAGCAAGTTGTTTTTTGTTTATTTTATTATTTGTTTTGTAAAAGTTGTTTTTATTTAGCATTTTTGTAATGAAGAAACTAATAAAAATCTAAACGCTATTTATTTTGATTATTCCATCCATTTAGGGTTGTATCAGATTAGTATTAAGCAAATGAATAATTCAACTGCTACCTAAATGACAGTGGGGTAAAATAATGAATGTTATATTAACAATCGTAAAACTATGTGTTCTGTACAAATAAGGAATAATTTAAGATTTCAGAATTGTAACCATATTGGATTTGAACTTAAAATATGGTGGCAAGTTTAATAAAACTTATTTGACATTTTGGTATTTTAGGTGTTTAATTGGCATTTTGAGTTGCTCCGCCAAGCGGGAAAGTACCTCGTTATTTAAAGTGTAGGCTACTTGTAACGGTGCAAAACATACCGTAAGTTTGAAATGTTTAATGGTTAGCCTTAAAGCGTTTAAGGCTTTAAATACGTAAGCTGGATAAAGTAATTAAGGACACAATGTGATATAGACAGCTACTAAAAATAATATTTACTTCAAAATAAGGATAAGAAACCTGTTTTAAACCCTTCAATGAGATGTGTTTGGAACTAAAAGTGTCCTATAAGACATTGTTGTAAGAAAGTCGTTCGATATTGTTATATTGTAATAAGTCTTAGTGTCTTCTGTTTATTAACTGTACCGCCTTGGACTCAAAGCTTTCCAACCAAATTTTTCTAGCAACGAATGTTTTCCATAAAGTTACAGAATTTGAAATCGCAAATCTCTAAACTCTACATAATATAATGAATTTAATTACTACTACAGGTTAATTCCTGTACAACACTACCTCCCCAAAGAGAAGGGCTCAGGAAAGGTCTTAATTTTCAAATATTTCAAGTAGTTAATTCTAACTTTCACAGTTTAAAACTTTGTAAAGCTGGTTTGACTGAAACGTATATAAAAATCAACAGTCTGCATGCAGGTGCTGCAGAGCCTATGACTACAAGGCGTTTAGGTAATCATCTTAACTATAGATAAATTTGTTTATGGCACATAAACTTGTCTTTCAGAACCAGGTACACAAAAATACTAAACATTGTTATACATTAAAATTTTACAATGTTTTATTCTAAACTTAACAGACATTTTAAATTTAATTTAATTGTTTATGGGTTAATTTCGAAATGGATTTAAATAAAATATCCACAAGGCCGTTCCTTGATGTAAAGAACGTAGCGGTGCGTGGGGCGATGAAAGATAAATCGGTTAAAAATACAAAATACGACATAAAACATGATTCAATAGTAATGGTAATAATAATTGGTTCATAAATTTAAAAAGACCAACCTATGGTGTGTTGACTGGATTTTTAAAATTTAACTTTCAGAGTATTCTAAAGAATGAAGGAGAATGTGATTCAAACGGAGTTGAGCTGTTTATAGGGGCTTCAATTTATATACCTATGCTGTCCTCTGGGCTCTCTTCAGCTGAGCCTTGTCGTTCGTAACAAAAAATTGTTACATGGACACATATTATAAACGTTTTTGTTATCTACTTATTATTCTGACACTCCTAGTTTTAACTTTCAGAGTGAAACAATTTTCCTAAGTTGAAACTAATATAAACATATTCTAAAATCCCTAGGGCGTTTGAGTGCACTGGAACAATGGCCTTGCCTTTGAAAATTACTTACAAAATGAAATGGATACAAATTTGATACTCAATGAATTTGCAAAAATAAAAACCAGGCACTCTCACTTTAATGATTTATGTACTTTGTCTTTGTCTTCGCTAATTATACTTTTCCAATTCTTATAGTCTGACTTTTGTTTGAATTCATTGACTTTTTGCCATTTTTGAATTTAACGTAAATGTATTTTTATAGGTTTTGTATATTTATTTTCAAGCCATAAAAATGTGTACAGACATTCACACTTGTTTTTTAGTTAAACATTCTATGCTCAGTTTTAATATTTGTAATTATTTTAATGTTAGTGTATGCCTAACAGTCAGCTTATTTTTATTCAAATAGCAAATGAAAGTACTGCAACTATTTGTCATGTTTTTTTGTTTGTTTTTTTAAATATAAAAGTAATATTTATAAGATTACAGATAACCTTGACATTTAAACCAAAATATTTAACATATCTACACATTATTTCTTAAACATTGATTTAAAAATGTTTCATCAGTCCGTACCCCATTTTACCGGGAGAGTATTCAAATCACCCCCAGAACACCCGATAGAAGATTAGCATTATATTGTTCGCTAACACTAAACACATGGTTATATTACTATATTTAATATTTTTAATTCCAACTATAATTTTATAGTTCATTTGTTTATATTATTTATTTTGTATTTTCCTTTAGAACGCACTTTAAAATGATAAGGTATTTCTAAAAGCTGCTGTTCCAAATTTTGAAGATTTCACTTATGGTTCAGAGTTCGTTGCGGAATTTACTCATACTACCAGACTAGACTACAATTAGTTTATCGAATTTACTCGAACCAGAACTAATTCATATTTTAAAAAAACTTTATTTTAAATTATTTCTAAATTTGTTTTCCCATCAATTGAGGCGTGCCCTTTAGGTTTATAAAATAGCTTAGCCTACACAGACAGTGAGTGTACGTTTTCATGTAATTTCACTTGTGGATTTTGAGCATGATTACTATTTGATTTGAGGAAGTATTATGATGAATTAAAAGAGCAAGCATTTTCATTAAAGTAAACATTCGTATTTACAACAGTAGCTTTGTATACGTATTAAGTTGAAAATAACTCATATATGTTCCTGCAGTTACAGGACATTAAGGTAAACATTCGTATTTACGTGCTACAACAGTAG
>JAGFPH010000114.1:895166-917923 GCA_018207615.1 Philaenus spumarius | reverse complement strand
GGGATTAAAGTTATTAAATCACAATTTCTTCAAAACTACCGAACGGATTTTAATGAAATTTTGTATTTAGCTTCCTCTAGGGCCAAAGGTGCTCACTAAGAAAGGGTTTGAAAAATTTAGAAATTTTAGGAGGGGTTTGGGGGGATCAAAGTTACTAAAATCATAATTTCAGATCTTTTATTATTATGACAATAGCGCTTTTATTATTTAAGATCTATATAAATAAAAGCCAAATACCACTCACTGACTGAACACTTAAAAAAGAATACAATTACGTTAAAAAGACTGAAAATACCAACCACCACGGGCAACGCCGTACGGGTCAGCTAGTATTTTATAATTAAAGATAAATTGTTATTAATAGTTTTGTCATTAAAGCTATATCATGATGGCTTTTTCTAACCGTGAGTATGCTGATATGCATTTTGTTTATGGGTTATGCGATTCAAATGCTTTGGCCGCTCAAAGAACATATAGGTTACGATTCCCCAAACGAAAAATTACTAGTTCTCAAGATTTTACAAGGCTTCATCAAAGATTAATGGAAAGCGGTTCTTTTCAGAAACGGCATATCGAGGTAGGTCCGGCACAGAATATTGCTGACGAGGAAGATACCGTAGACAGAATGAATAAAGCCCAGAAATAAGCAGAAGGCAAGTTGCTAACGAAATGGGCACGTCTCAGGCTAATGTTTTGAAAGTTTTGAGAAAAAATAATTACCATCCCTATCATTTTACTAAAGTTCAAGGGTTAGAGCCAGGAGATGATGCCAGGATAATTGAATTTTGCCGCTGCCTGCTGAACAGTGACATCATATAATATATTTTTTTTCAAAAATATCTTGTGGACCGACGAGGCTCTCTTTACGAGACAAGGTGTGTTTGGTAATACTCACAATATGCACCTTTGGGCAACAGAGAATCCAAAAGTAGCCAGGGAGACTTCATTTCAACGGCATTTCACAATCCATGTTTGAGCAGGAGTGATTTTGGATCATTTTGTAAGACCCCTCATCTTTGAAGGGAATTTGAATGGTCCAATGTATTTGAACGTTCTTCGAAATGAATTGGCCCAGCTTCTCGAGGAAGTTGAAGAAGCCCGAAGAGGGGAAATCATCTTTCAACAAGATGGGGACTCTCCTCACTTTTCACTTGATGTGGGCCGTTGGCTCAATGCAACCTGTACAACGTGGATAGGTCGCGGTGGTGTTGTAGCCTGGGAAGCAAGGTCACCCGACCTCAGCCCCATGGATTTTTCGTTTAGGACTATATGAAAAGCTTGGTGTGTGCATATCCAGTGAGGACTGAGCAGGAACTATTAAACCGCATTATGGACGCAACAGTTAAAGTTAGAGAAAAACTTTCTTTCAAAATTACAGTAAAAGCCATGAGAAAAAGAGCGCGTTGCTGCATCAGACAAAATGGAGAACACTTTGAAAACAAAGTAACTTAAGTAACTGGTGTCAAGCACTATAAATAATAATTACTGTCATTTTGCGATGCTTGTAAATACGTTCATTTTTACTTTGATAAAGATTTTTTTTATTTGTGTTTCTAATTATTATTTATTCTGGTAGCCATTATGTTATTACAATCAGATATGCGGTTCTTAAATAATAACAATCAGATATGAGCTTGATATTAAATAATAGGCCTACTATTATTAAAATTCTTACTATTCTTCAGTTAATCGTTATTATTTCAACTAAATTATAACTAAACCCCAAAGTGTAGTACATTTTTTTAAAGCTACTTAAATGACAAAGTTTTTAACAATATTTGCCATGTTCTCAAATTAAATCGATACAATTTATGAATGTTTAAACAAAATTATAATTTCATAAAAAATACTTTTTTTAACTTTCAACTGTCATTTCAAACAAACAATTAATTTAAAATTATGAATAATGTAGTTATTTTTATTGAAATTTTTATGGAGAATTCGAAGATTTAATTACGATATCAATGCGAGTTTTTATATGCTGAGAAATTTTTTTTTTTATAAAAGTACCAAATTTCGAAAATTATGAAAAGATTTGTCCATAATTTTTCGAATAGGAAATTTTTAAATAAACAGTTTTACATCATTTATTGTCTACTTTATCCACGTAAAAATTTTAACACTAACTTTGCTCCACCCTGTAGAAAGGTGCTTAAATTACAAAGGATACTAAATTTAATCACTACTGTATATTGTTCAAATGAAAACGTATATCACACGGTATATTTTATAGTTTCTTTTAATCTCGAAACTTTGAAATAATTTAATTTCCAGTTAACACTTTACTTAAACAAAAATAATTATCTTTTATGATGAAATTCAAACAAAACATTTTAAATAAAAGTCAATTTTAATCAGTATTACATGACACTTTAGACCAAGAAGATAAAACAATAAAATATGAATAATCAAAATTTCAAACATTACATACATTTTCAAATATCAATAAAAATTCAAACAAAATGTTTCATAAAATGAAATAACAATGTACTCGGTGATAAAACTAGCAACAACATGACTCAATAATCTAGTGAAAATGTATATAAAGAATTTCTATATAAGTCAAGAATATTTTTCCTAAAGAGGCTAATTTTTAATGATCTACGGTCAATTTATTTGTATTGTCTAAAGGGTTTTTACTACATTTCAAAAAGATTTAAAATATTGTAATTTCCTTAGAAGAAAACTAACTACAGATTTATTTTCAGTTAAAGCTATAACTGCTAACTTTGAAAACATATGACGATTACGTTGTTTTGGGCTATGCTCCATAAATACCTAAAGTTATCTATAATACATTTTTCAACGATTGTAACTAAATTAACTAAGTGCAATAATATACCTTTTAGAGTATATTAAGTGTATAAATATAACTTATGTAAGTTAGTTTAAAAGATTGTTTTAATAAATATTGAAAAGAGATTTCATCAGAATGTAATTTAGGCCCTAATACATCTATAAATGTGTAAATTCATTATTTGTGAGGACAAAAAATAAGTTATGTGCCCACCATGCAATTTGCAACGTACAATAAATGAAATCAAATTAATATTATTTTAGAGATTTGTACTATTATTGAATAGAAATAGATACTGTTAAATTTGCTTTTAGTAAAACCTAAGATTTTAAAACGTACATTAAGCTTATGTATTCTTCAATAAATAGCTTTCATTTAAGACCCTTGATATTGGTCTCAAAAACATACATTTTGTTCCCCTATTGGCCACAAAAAAATTGTTTATAGAATTCGGAATTAAATTTGTGTATCTTTTTCAATCCTATATCTATGGTGCTATGATAAAATGGTAGACAGTCAGATTCCATGAGTATCCCTTTTCCAATTTTAGCATAGATCACTAATCTACCCAAAATCCTAATCCACTTTCAATTATAATAATTTCTTAAACATACAGCCACACTCTAATCATACGCATGCACGATCTTACATGGAGTTTTTATTTGATATTGCTCTGTAAAGGTACATTTCAATTTTCATTGGTTTACTGGAATTTATAGCAGCAAGGACATTTCAAATTATACTTAAATGAACAACAACCGAAAGAGTAGAAAATTGTATTTTATACACCAGTAGTTCTTAATACTGGCTTTAGTTCTTAAGATTCTGTTGCATATGGACTACGCTTTGGTCAACAAGTCTTGAATTTGGAAGTTTCCTCAATTACAAATTGAGGGAAGTTTTGTGATTGTGCAGTTTTTTGTTTGTGATTGTGTATATCTACAAAACAACCTAGTAGCCTAGCACTATTTACTATAAACGTTTTAGGACAAATATAAAGCATTAAAAAAACCTTTTGATTAATTAGTTATTGTTTCATAATGAATAGAGGAAAATGTGTGTAAGCATTTAAAAAGCCTCCTAAATTAGTCAGTTAAGAAATCAATACAGATACTACAGTAACTATTTCACAATCTAGTCAAACAATTATTTACAAATTTTGAAACCACGTTTTTAACGCCATTATTTTTAAAGTATGCCCTATAACACAGATATTTTACATTCTTCAGTAAAATTGTGTAATATCAGAATCAACAAATGTAAAGCAATAAGCGAAGCGCGCAGATCTACGAAAGTAAAATGATCTGAAAGTGGAATAATGGAAGAACAGAAGGACAATAAACTGTCTAAAACTAGGTCAAGGGCAAGCAAGGGCTGTGTTCACAAAGAAAGGAAAACTATGGAAAGTTTGCGTTCCTAGAAACAGGCCCTCCTTCTCCCTCCCCTCTTGGAAGAGTAGAGGAGGGGTAATAGTTACCGGAAGACTCCTGTCCTCTATTTTCTAACAAACAACACATTCTTCAAAAAATATATCCGCCCGCTAAATATAGCCATCTCTAAAATCTAAATTCAGAAACGTTTCTTTCCCCCTTTTCACATTCTTTGGTATATTGTGGCTTGTGCATCTTCATGGCTCTTGGAATGGAATTCATAAATCGTCCATGAATGGACTGTTAGCGTTTTTAATGTTGTTACGGGCCAATTTCAACGATTATCCCACTTTTCTAGTAGATTTGTACGAAATTCCTAATATGCTATTTTTTCAGTAACATAAAGAGAAAATATAAAACTACAAAATCTACCGTTGCAATTAATTCGCAGTTGAAGCTATTAACAGCTTGTATAAATTATATTGTTATTGTGTAATTTTAGTCTTTGTCAACTGTAGAGGTGTTTAATCTTCAGTCTAAAAGTCAGATTAAATTCAGTTACAAATATTGACTCTCACAATTTTATAAGATTGTAGGCCTACATTGCGCATATATGATATGACATTAAGTGCGTTAACATACGGGGAGGGGGGGGGGTGTTCTATAATGCCTTGAGATCATTCAGAGGGTGATCAAAATAAAGGAAAAACGCACCTTTACCAGCCATCCGTCATTTTGTTTTGATTTTTCTTATTTAATAATTTATATTTATATAACGGCTAAATCGATTGAGTTGAAATTTTGCACTTTACTCGTCAATGTAAAAACTTAGTTTGAAAACATAAACAGTTTGTTCCAATAGTCCGTTTCCAAATGGGAGCCATTTAAAAATTGTTATTGCAAATAATTAAAAAAACTAATTTTTTAGAAATAAACGTGAAGATTAAATTCGTGTAGCTAGTTTCATTTTCCGCGGTTTGATACTTATAGTTATAAAAAAAAAAAAAAACAATAACAGTGTTTAAAATAAAAAAGGCAGAAAGTGGTAAAAAGAGCGTCTCCTGACATATTTTTGTAGCAAGTTTTTTCTTTATTTTGACCACCCTCTGAATGGTATCCGCACATTGCAGAATCACCCTGTAGGCACACCTTTAGCCTATGTGAGTTTACATTAAAAAAGACACCTGTTTCACATTAATCGTGTTTTTCACATTATGGAGAATAAAAACATTAAAATAGTCCTGTTGTACTTTGATTTCAAATTATAACTAAACAAAAACCAACGAAGAAAAATATTATTAGATCGCTATGACTGCCTGTAACAAGAAACAATATTGTTCATTATTTGAGTGTTGAAAATACTGTACTTGTACCTAAAAAATAATTAAACTCTATAATAAATGTATTTTATAGAAATTTTATTATAGACAACGGCAAATTTTGTCAAAATGTAGGCTAATAACTTTCTTATTAGAAACTTTTGTTTATTTGTTATGATTCTGTTCATTAAAATAAAAAAAATAAAAATCTCTCTAGATTTTCTATCTGTCGTTATAGTCAAATTTCTCAACAACAAATATCTTGGTACAAATTTGCTATTTATGACGCTAGCGTGTATGGTATCGTTTGAAACGTTTTAAGATTACTAAACAATTTAGAGTTTTGTGACTCGCAGTTATACAGAAATACTTGAAAATGTATTTGCTCAAACACTCTCCCTCTATTTCCGTAAGTACTGCAGCTATTTGAAAAATCCTGATACTATTACCTACCAATAATAATAATAATATGTCTTTATTAAATAATATAATCTACAAAATGATTTGTAATATACAAACAAATATAGCTCCTGACAATACTCTTGGTCCAAAGACCGTCAGAGGGGTTGCCAGTACATGAGTTATCACTTTACCCATGGGAAAAGAAAACATATCAATCGATTACAATGTTTAAAATCAACTAATAATTACCCTTTACAAGCAGTAGTGAAAGAAAACCACTAATTTCTGAAGGAAGAAAAAACTAATAATAATACTAAAAATGAATTACTTAAAAATTAAACTCTTTAGTAAAACTAAACCTATTTTTACAATGTTTAAAATCAACCAATAATTACCCTTTGCAGTAGTGAAAGAACACCACTAATTTCTGAAGGAAGAGAAAACAAATAATAATACTAAAAATGACTTAAAAATTTAACTCTTTAGTTAAACTAAACCTATATGCCCAGGCTATGTTGCAAAATTTACTTATTTTAGTCCAGTGTCTTCCATTTAGGCGATTTAGTAGTTCTTGAACAGACAAATACATCCTTCCAGAAAATTTGGCGTCTAAACTCCTTGAGTATGAGACACACAGCAAGGAAATGTCGGATGTCTTCCTCTTCATTGATGTTGCACAAGGAACACAGTTTGGACGTTACTGAATAGGAATATTTATTTAAATTTACTAATTCCATCCTGGCTTTTAAAAACCAAATAATTAAATAAAATTTCTTGTCGCTTTTTAAACAATCTGCATTAAAGTTCAACTGTTTATAAAACAATGTACGACCACTGTTATGCAACAATAACTTTGATGCAATTTTAGTCTTAATTCTGCCTATAGCTTCCTCTATCCAAAAATTCGGAAACATGTATTTATTTGGAATGTCATAAAGCTCACATAAAACTTGCCACTTTTATACATATACACCTTTTTCGCTAGTACCTGCTTTAGAAGAAGATTTGTTCGAGTAGCTTCAAACATCTCTTTATATACATAGCAAATGCAATTTGATTATATAAAATAGGATATATTTTAGTTTCCAGAAACAAAGTGTAGTTAGGAGCATTATCAGGCAATTTAAATATTTTCTTTATAAAAAAAGCGCTGTATCACTTCCGTTGAATCATATAATTTACATTTCCACACCTGGGCACCGTAACTTATTATCGATCTGATTACAGAATTGAAAATAAAATTCTTTTTCAAATGATATGTTATTGTTTAAAATTATAGTGTTAAATGAATTGAAAGAAAATTTTGCTATTGATAATTTGTTCCTAAAATGCTCCTCCAGAAACAACTTTGCTGACAGTGTAAAGCTTAGGTATTTATACGTATTTAGCACTTCGATTTATTGTTCCCCGTAACTCCACTTCTCGTGCTTTGCTGGTTTTCCGCCATTCCTGAATATTAGAATCTTTGATTAATCCTGATTTACAATAAGGTTGCATTTTAAGCAATATTCATGAAATGCATTGAACATATTCTGCAAAGTGCACTTATCCGATGCCGGGAAAACAATATCTTCTGCGAACGCTGAGAGTTTAATTATGGTACCCGAAATGTTTACACCGCCCTCCAACCCGTTGTCAACATCGTTCATAATCAAAGCAAATAGTAGCGGACTGAAATTACAACCCTGTTTGACACCAGTGCTTGATTCGAATTCTCTAGATATGTCCTTTGCGTTCCACACAACTGCACGTGTATGTATATAATTTTCTTAAGATATTTATCAGTTTTGTTGACATACCATACTCCGTAAGCTTATAAAACAGTGCACAACAGTCCACTCTATCAAATGCAGCAGATAGATCCGCAAAAAAGCAAACACTTTACTACGTATCGTACTCAGTTTAATCTTCACTTATCAAATCATGTATGTTATCTACTGTACAAGTGTCTGCAAATTTAAAAAATTGCCAATCACGTTATTAAACGAAAATCCTCTCTAATTAGAAGTTTCACTCAGATCGCCCTTTTTATGGATAGGAAAGATAATTGATCTCTTAAAACTTTCAGGCACAGAATTAGTTTCAAAAATTACGATATATACCTCAAACATCTTCATTAAATACATTAAATGCATCATTAAATACGGAGCATGTTTAAAAAACATCGTTGGCTATCCTGTCGTCCCCAGGAGCTGTCCTTGATCTTCCCAACCACTGCAAATAAGTCAGCCATTTAAAAAAGAGCATCCAGAATTTCATCTCTTATAAAAACTTCAGCGTAGGAAACATTGCAAGTACTAATTCTTGGGTTTAGCAACCCTCTAAAATGTTCTACCCAATTTGTAACAGTAATACTGTTGTTCGTCAAAAAGGATTTCCTTTTCAAAATGCGTATGTTTTCACCAATTGCTGTGTTTATCTTGCTCTCCAAGATAAACATTTTGAATACTCCAATTTCATTTCGGAAGAACTGGAATAATATCATCGTGGTCTACGACCTTATTTACTGTTGTGAATTTCACATTTATGATCATATGATCAGGCAAATGTTGTCTATACGCTTGGAAAAAATCAATGTACTTCAATAACTCCAAAGAAACTATGCACATCTCTACTATCGAGGAGCCCTGAGCGTAAAGAAATGTAAGCTCTCCCTCTTCGTCTCCAACCATGCGCCCATTCAGAATAACCAGGCTAAAATCCTTAAAAGGCGATAACAGTTGACTTCCATCAGAGTGTTCAGCTTATTATTTTTTGAATTTCTATCTGTTCGCACCAGATGATGATTACTCTCTAACAAGACTTTTGGGATTACTTGTTTCGTGCCCACTCTACCATTAAAGTCACCAACCAATACAAACTTTGTATTGCCATTCTGAGCCAACATAGAATACAGTCTATCAAAGTCCTCAGTCCATGCATGCATTGCGCAGTTTATATACACCGGAACTACGAATTACAATAAAGTTCGATACAATTTTGCTCAAAGGCAGTGGCGAATCTTAATGAACGATCACACTAACAATTTTTCTTTATTCCAAAAACACAGCCACCACTTGCTCTTCCAAATTTAAAAAATCTGACCTCATAATTGGAAAACTTGGTCCTAAATTCAAGGAAATCACTATCCTCCATTATAAATGTTTCAAATGATAAAAAAATGACGTGGTTTTGCAAAAAAGTTATCATTTTCCAATTATTTGTTTTATGTTTAATGTCGGTTGTAGTGTACGCCACAACTTTTATGCTATCAGTGGGTTAGGAATTTCTGTCAGTATTTTTAAGTTTCACTCGATTTAGATGACGTTGCTGAATTTGTTCTGCGGATACTTTGCTTGTCACAATTTTTCCTCTTTTTTGCTTGATCATCTTCTTCTGAGTAATTATTTCCTCTGTCTTATAAGTGCCAACTAGTTCTTCATAGCTCTCAAACTTTTAGTCTATAACGAGACCATCTATTACCTACTATTTGTCAAATATACTTAAATTCTGTAAAGGAAAACTTGAGCGAATCAACACATTAAGTAAAACATTATGAAATATATTATGTTTTTTATTCATACTGTGGTGAGATTTGAACAAATAACTTTTAAAATTTAATTAACAAAAAAGACAACATTTACGAAATCAAAGTGTTATAAATCGAACGGATTATTTTAATAATATTATCAATGTGAAACGAACGCAAAATATACGAAATAAAGTATAGAGTAGTTACCATAGAAGCATGCCTGAACATCGACCGTCTTGAACGAAGTTTGTGGTGCTTCTTATTCATCGCCTGTAGTTAATTAATCCCTACGTGCTCCAGAGAATAATTGTGGGAAATAATTTAACGCAGCCTATATTTTAGGTAGAAAATTATATTTGTATAAGATTGACTGTCTTTTACACACAAAGTAAAAACTTATGCAGTTTACTATTTTACAAACCGTTCTGAGAAATTTATATTTGGAAAAAGTATCTAATAATGTTGATATTTCATAAAGATATGTCTGTCTAAGATAAGTTAGCTTTTAGACTATATAATATGGAACTTTATTTTATTAGACTATTATTGTAAAACCAATATTCATTCCTTAAAGATTCGTTCGTCGAATCAAATTAATCATTAATTAAACATAATTTTTGTCAAAGTCTAATTTATAATACGTGTTTAAGTCTAAATAGCTCGTATTAGTTCGGTATTAAAATATTGTGTTGTGTTATTGAAACTGATCACTTTATCAGTGTTGTTATCTGTTGTAATATGTTTATCAATATAAAGAAAGTGTACAACCATGTAATCGTCATATTTTTCAAGATCGGCTGTATTCTACATAAAGAAACTGTGAATTACATTTTTCTTATTTTAGCCTAAATTCAACAAAACTTTGTAACACAAAAATCTTTGAAATTGGCTCGGTAGAACTCTTTAAGTAGGAGTTCTCAAAATAAATGATCTCTTTATACATATTGAACTGCAAAAATAATTGTATCCGACATTAGTATTGAATCTATTAATACATACTGTTTTCAAAAAACAAAACAAAATATTTGTACGCAATATTTTTCTTTCGTTGATTGTGTTACTATACATAATAACAGATACATTATCTTTACCATACCTAAAGTTTTTAAAGTTAATATCTTTTATGCCATTATGAGTGTTGCAATTATGATTGTTAGGTCTACTTAAAAGTTAATTGAGTTTAATTTATAATAAACAGAAAGTTGTGCTCAGAGTATTAAAGTTCTTCACTTTATATTCTAATAATAAAACCAAAATAATGTTTCATTTTAAACTTAGTTAAATCACTAAAAAATAGAATATCTGTATCCATGGTTAAATTACGGGGTAATTTTTTATTGTTTTATATTTCAATATTTTACATATTTATTTAAATCGAATTTTGGCTCAAGTTCCGTTTTACAGCACTCAAAACAAAGATTTTATGCGCTTGTTTCCTCTAAAAATATTTGTAAATTTTATCTTTCAATCAAATTTGATTTAACATTATAGTTTATATCACATAAAAAAAATATGTATATGTAAAAATGCAATATTATTAAAATGGTTACATTTTAGTTCTTTTTAGCTGACAAATTGTTGCAAAAATGGACACTGCCGTGCGCCTGCAAGTTATGCAAAGTGTAAGGTAAGACTGTGTATTGCGGAAAATTCGCAAGGCGCTATAGCCTAGAAGTGATTAAGTTAATCACACATTCAAGAATACACATTTTAATTATAATGTAGCATATATATAACTATAATAGTTCAATATTTACTTTATAAACATGTCATTTTTATGATTATTTAAATGATAAAACATTGTTTTAAATTCTTACCTTTGCATGTCTAGACATTGAGCAAGCCACATAAAAAATATGGATTACATCATTAGATTCGCCATTTTGTACTGTACGTAGCTATGTAAACGGTTAATATAAGATCTTTATCTGTAATATTTAAGAACTTTTCTTATCATTTGTCCGTAATTTAAAGAGTAACTGTTTGTACCAAATGTTTAGCATACAGATCCATATTACATATTAAGTATATTTGTATTTTTATTTAACCAGGATAAATGTATGGGTTGAACATATGGAATATATTTCAGAAACTATTCTATAGTTGAAAGATAATTTAATAAGAATCTATGTACCTTTATTATTCTTGGAGATAATATTACTATGCCGGTACATTTTAAATTTTATAAAATTTGTATCTTTTAGAATCTTAAGTAGAAAAATCTAACACAATTTAAGATAACTTATTATACTATATATCTGTTTCTTATTTTACAGATTAAACATATATTATGGATAAAATAACCATAATATAGTTTCTAATAATCTAGTTTATAAACATTTTGTTGTTGTTAAAGTTCAAATTGTATATTATTTTCTAAACATGATGTTAATGATGTTACCATTATAAAATAATGAATTTGTTTAGGTAGTATGAAATAAATACCAATCAAGGATGATATTTTGCAAGAGCAGTTAATTCACCTAGTTATATAATTAACTTAAAACTGTTAAATAAGGATTGCTTATACAGAAAAAAAGAAGAAATTAGTATTATGCCAATAATAATAATTGTATGATTTTTAATTGCATTTTAGTATATTAAGCTTGTTTGTGAATTGTGTTCTTCCGCCGTATACAAGGAAATAATTGTTGTTATTTTTTTATTTGCTACCATTACTGGATTTAACACTTATTTTTTCTAGAATAAAACTGAGAAAAGTGTCTCAATTGAAGTGTGACAAACTTTCAAGTTCATTCAGAAAGTTACTTTCCCATTGTACATTTTTGGTTGGAAAATGAGACCGGTAAAACTCATTTGAACGTAACATTTCTTTTAAGTACATTCACAAAACATAATAAGTATGGAATGGGCGTAGTAAATACACAGGTTGATTAAAGACGTTTTTCAGGGACTTTTTAAGCCATTTTCCAAATGCAAATAAAAAGGCATACAAACATTTGCCCAAAAACGTAAAATACCACAAAAAACGTTACTTTACAAAAATGTACAAAAGGAAATTTTGTTCTTTAGTAATGAACAAAATTGTGTTTTCATTATTTTGTATAGATCAAAACATAACAGACTTATCAACAAAAAACAAAAAATTAAATTTCTTGGTAATTTTCTACTATACCCGCAACTTAATGATAGGCCTACAGTTAATTAGTTCATGCTAATTTATTGAAAGGTACTTAAAATTTAGAAACCCAAATTAAAAGGTTCCAATAAACAAACAAAACTTGTAGGAAATTTAATTACGCGAAAAGTTAAATAACATTGACTTTTATTTAGAACAATAAAAACAAAAATGTAAGTACACTTTCGACAATATTTGCATTTCTATGTATAACTTTTGCTTTACAATCTATTTTGGTGCACAATTGAGGATTACTATTTCTTAATTGTTCATAATTTGTAATAGACTTAAGTCCGATTACTCAGTAACCGAAATGTGATTATTATTTTTTTAAACCGTTATTTTCTAAGAGTATAATTTATTAGCCTAGACTAATAATCATGAAATTGACAGAAGTAGCTTTAGTCAAATTTAATTGCAACCTTTGTAAATATATCCTGACAAATTTCAAGAGAACTCTAAAACAAAGGCACATATTTTTTATATTTTTTAGTAGATTCAGATTGTTTAAATAGTGATTTCACTTTAAGGATCTGTGTTAGTGAAGTTAGATTTGACTCTGCCATAACAGTAATGTTAAATTTAAAACGTTTTAGTTTTTGTTTGAAAATATATTAATAGATTAAATAATAAAAAAAAAAAAATAGAATGCATTCTTTGTAGGTACCGCTAACATTCATTTTAGAAAATACATTTCTTAAAAATTAAATTTAGTAATATATTTAACAATTTTTTATAATTTACTAATAATATGTAAACATAGTTTTAGACAAATAAGAATCCACAGCTTTAAAGTTTCTTTTAGATGAACCATATTTCTAGAATTTAAACCTATAAGTTTAAAAGTTTTTTGGTACAAATAACTCTTGTGGTAAATAAGAACTAATATTTAAAATAATTCCATGTAATTTACTTGTGCAAAATCCAAGAGTCAAGGAACGTTTAATTGTTAAAAATGTATAATAATTCAGGATAAGTGTGGTTTGTCGATTTGTATAAGTATTGTTCAAATTGACATTAATCGCCCAAAAACATTATTCTTATTTATTGGCATTTTGTGTTTTAAGTTTTATTTGTTTGTATTATTTCATGACTTACACATGTTTGTAATTATTTGCTAGTATGTTAAATGTATTAGTATGAATTACTTACATGTTAGTGTGTTTTAAACAAAAGGATTTGTTTATTGGGATAAACAAATATTTATACAGTACAATTTTAAAACGCATCTAGATAGTTTACTTTTCCAGACAGAACTTAACAGTTCCAGTTATTTAATTTAGTTGTTTTACTTTTACTGTTAACTTGTTTACTAAAAAATATTTTGTTTTATGAATTTAAGTTGGTATGATGGGACACGTTAATTTGCACAATGATGGTATGATTGCATTATTTAACTTTTCACAAATTGTTATTTTGTGGCTTCGTATATTTTACTAAAATCTACTGTTAAAATAAAAATCAACACTTTACAGTTTTAAATTGTACACATTTCAAAAACACCAGGTTATTGTGAAAATGTAAAATTTGAAAGTAGGGATAACACGAAATCAATCTTCAAAAGTTACAAGTGAGAAAACAATTTATATTTTTCAGCAGATTAAAATTTTACCAAAATAAAAATAATAAGTTTATTAAAATGTTTTTCAAGCGATTAAGTAAAGAGGCTCAACTATTCATGTTACTAATATTTGTTTAGTAACTGTAAAAATATAAAATAATGAGTAAACTGTAGGGTAAATTAAATTTGATATTTCGAAATGAATTTATTTTTATTTAAATATAAAGGTGTTATTAAATATTATTGCCGAATTATTAAACTTTCACAAATGTATTCTTGTGTCGATTAAAATGTTTTAAACTACAGATTTGTTAAATTATTAAAAGTAAAACAGTTATTTTACAAAATACTATGTGATTTGTAAGTATAACCTACAATAATTATTTCAAAAACAAAAACCGTTTTATAACTGCTCATTTATATTGAAATTTTAATAATCAATACAATTATATACAATCAAATTTTAGTTTATAACTTGAATATTTAATCATACATTTATTTACTTATTACTTTATTTCTTTTTAAGTATTAGACCTAAATTAGTAGATGCTAATAGCATATTTCAAATTTCTTTTATATTGAGTTCGTAGTTTCAGAAGTAAAACGTTTTACCAATTGTAAAAACAATTGGTTTAGTAATTCTAAAAATATTAAATAAAGAGTAAACTGTAAATTAAAATTGATATTTCAAAATGAATTTATTTTCATTTTAATATAAAGTAGTTATTAAATATTATTGCCGAATTATTAAACTTTCACAAATGTATTCTTGTGTTGATTAAAATGTTTTAAATTACAGATTTGTGAAATTATTAAAAGTAATATAGTTATTTTATTTATACCATGTGATTTGTAAGTATAACCTACAGTAATTATTTCAAAAACACAAACGTTTTATAAATGCTCATTTATATTGAAATTTTAATAATCATCCAATTATATACAATCAAACAAATTTTGGTTTATAACTTGAATATTTAGCCATAAATTTATTTACTTATAACATTATTTCTTTTAAATAATATACTTTAAAAGCATATTTCAAATTTGTTTTATATTGAGTTCGTAATTTAAGAAGGAAAACGTTTGTTGGACACTCATCGACTGTAATATTGTTGGTTGTAATATTTTTATTTCAATAACTTAGTCTATAAGTTGTGTAAATAAAGTCTATAATTAATTTTATAGAAACATGTATGAAATTAGCCTTTACATTAAATCTGTTGGAGTAGCCGTAGTAAACATTAAGTATAGAATCACGTATGCAAATAATGTGTGTTTATATAAATAAATGTTATAACAATTGCTTATTATATACTTTCTTTTTAACCCCCTAGCCAAAGTATATAATTTAACTTGAATCGAATTAGAAATAAATGATGTCATGATGTAACATTTTATTTTATTTATTTTAAATTTGAAGACGTGTGTTTATTTAAAAGGTACATTAGTAAGAAAATTCAAAATGGGAATGTGTTATTTCAGTATTTTAAAAACACTTGTATGATATAAAAATATACATCATATTTTCGTCTTTTTCACTACACGAAAATTCTTACTGATAATTCATGTTTATTTTAAAGTGTACTAAATCTTCAATGTAACTGTAACAAATAGTCTTGATATTTAGTTTCTGAAAGGTTTTAAGTTTAAGTACATTATTTAGTTTAAGTTCGCCTGGAAACTTTAGTACTAAGTCAATTTAGGATTACAACTTAATTAAACTTGCCTTTTCTCTCGTTGTTAGATAAACTTCACTTGAGTTGAACGTAATTATTATATTGTTTTGGAGTATCTTGATTTTTTATATTTATACTTAATTGTTGTGTGTGGCTGTACTACTTAAAATATAAAATGTTACACTCAAAACAGATTGTTATTAGAGTAAAAACAAGCCATTTCAAATAATACAATTTAAATAAAATAAAATAATTATTAGTTATGTTATAATGTGTTAAAACAATTTGTTATATAGCATTTAATCTTTCATTTAAATGTATACACTTTTAATAATATCTGTAAGTTTTTATTTTGATACTATTTATGAATACATAGTAAATAACATAAACCTTATAAGGTATTCAACTCTTTGTATTTTATAATATTTAATTCATGTATCTTTACATTTATTTGTATTAAACATACTACTGTATTCACTTTGCAAGCAAGAATTTTGTTTATACAAATCTTCTAATTTAGGTGTTTTTAGTTTTGTAAATTGATGTTACCAGTATCAAAACATGACTAAATTAAATAATGAAATGCCACTCATTAAATATTGAATTAATACGGAATTTGTTAATGGTAAAATTAATTTATTTAGGAAGTAAAAGTGTTTATAAGATGGAATTTGAAATTAGTAAATTGTCAACAAAATGAATTGATTCGTATGTGTTATTTTAATAATGTTTTATTTTAAGTTAATCAAAACCATTAAATGAGAGTAATTTATGATTAAATATATGATAGATAAATTATTGAAAATATGAGAATACATAAATTAATAATTTTTAAGTCGGCCTCTGTTTGTATCTTTAATTTAGTGTAGGTATTACTTCAATGTAAGTTTAATTACATGCTTAGTCACTTTATTACTTATATTTGTGTTGAGAGTTTGCGTCTCAAATTTATTAGGCCTATTATCATTTCGTGTATTTCTTGTTTATTCTAATGTCTGTTTTTTATATTAAATGTATTAGTTCTCGCCCAATTTGAGTAAACATTTCATTTCAATCTTGTAAAAAGGTGTATTAAAAATAATGGACTTTTGGAACAATATTTTGAAAGCATATTAATTTAGTCAATATTATATTGTTTCCCCTTAGTTTGTGGCTTACAATATTAAAAACAAAACAGTTTGTGTTTATTCTGTCTTTAATAAATGAAAACGTTTTAAGAAGTTTAACAGTTTTAATAATAATATGTGTTGTTTTAGTTTGTCTTTGTATACAAATAATTACTCGCTGTTCTCGTTTTGTATCTATTTTACAGTTTAGTATATTCATTTTACTTTATCTAATAATAATTTTGTTCTTAGGATACCAATATTTGTTTAGTTTTTCTTTATAATAACAACAATAAACCAAAATATATTTTGCAGGGGTGCCTATAATATATAATATAAGGTTAAATTATCTGCTAAAATAATTATCAACGTTTAGTTAAAATTATATTCAACGAAGAATAACAAAATGCGTTATATAGTTGAATTAATGTTAAATTATTTGTTGTTGTTTTTTTCAAAATCGACTGAATGTTTCAGGGTTGTTTAGTTACATCACCAGAAACGAAACATGTTTAGGGCTTACATAAATTTACTAGTCAGCAAAATTTTAAAATAAAAGTTCACGTGTTATTTTTGTTTCATTATTAAATACCTAAATGATTAAAGACTATTGTGAGATTTTTGAATTTGGAGAACTTATCATAGGCCTAGATTTTTGAAGGTCCCATTGATAAGTTTAGTTTGCTTTAACTATAGCCAATGTGTTTGTTATCTTTATTATTTAATTTATTGTAATCTTTTTGTTTGAAGTATTTAAAATAAAACATCTTACAGAAGAATAATTATTTATCACATTAAAAAGACTATTTTCAATGTAGCTCATATTTTTTATTAATTGAAGTGCATTCAAATAATACATTTTATTTATTTAATCAGGAAATTGTATCGTAACTATTCTGATGTTATAAGTTCGTTTATTCTAAATTTAAATAAACCTTTGTAAATTTTATTTGAAGTTTAAAAAATACGATAGTACAATAAATGTAATATAGTATTTTTATTTGAAAGTATACTACAAAAACTATAAGACAAATCACTTTCCTTGTGTGGTTATTATTCATAGGTACTGGTTTTTGTAGTTATTATTTGGTATAAATAATTATTTGAAATACATCAATGATTTAACGAAAAATTTGCATTAACAAATTTTCCAACTGTAAGGCACTATTTCACCATTTAACCAATAAGAAAATCTTTTAACATTCTTTTGTCATGTTTGTTTATTTAATCCCTATTCCAAAATTTTGATACTAATAATTTAAGAAAAGTGAATTTTAGAGTATTATAAAACTTTATTCTCTTGTATTTATTGAAAATAATAATAATAATTTATTCTTTAAACAGGTTTTGTAACATATATTGAGTGTTAATTTTCTACACAATGTCATAGTTGCTAAACTATTTATTTTTATTTTAAAACTAAGTGGCCTTTAGAAATTGTATTAAAGCTATTCAAAAAGGTTCAATTTTATGCAGTATTAAGATACTTAGGTGTTTTTGTAGCACTACTAAATATATGATATTTTAAAACGATTTTGTTTAGATCAAATATAATTATAAACAATGAATAAAGTATACAATTCCAGTGAAATATCGACATTTGTTAGGAATCGTATACAGTTTTTTTCTATTTATCTTGAAAGACAATATTAGGTGGTGTTTTCGGTTATTTAATTCAATGGCCGCCCATTATAAAATTTTCCTTGCTTTAAATAGACGTTAGACAAGTTAATCATGTTAAATAAACAAACAAGTATCATGTTCTTTTAACGTAAGTAAAGTACATTAACTAAAGATAGTATACACTGTTTACCAAGTTGACATTATTATAACCAGTAATTGGTAATAAATTAATAATAAATAATTTGTTTAAGAAAGACTATTTTGTAATTCCTTTGTTTACGAGAAATTATTTAATTCAAAATTTCCAACGATGAAATTTCCAAAATTTCATTACCAAGCACCAAGCTTTATCACTCTAACTTGTATTGTTTTGTTAGGAACTGCAATAAAGAAATGTTCCTGTATGAAATCTAGCTCCTAGCTCAAAGCCTCATAATTTTTGACTGCATATAACATCTGTCCACCTAATAATAAATTAACATATTAATTAGGTTTGTTAACACCTCTATAAAATCTAATTTAAAAAATCTTACTATCCAATCTAGCCTATCTATAATCAACTTACAACATAGTACCCTACTTGGAATCAGTTCCTTATTAAATGAAAATGATTGACAATGATTTTTAAAAAACCGAAAATGGTACTATTTTTTGTGGTATTAATTTAAAAATGGAATATTAAATTGAAAATTAGTAAGGCTTATTTTAATGAGAAAAACTATTACTAACGACAAAATTGGTTTAATAAATAGGCTAAGTAGAAAACCAATTAAATTCTTTTAATAATACTAGACAACATATGAAAAACTTTATTCATTTTTGTTCTTTAAAAATTTACAGTTAATATTTTGATAAGATATTAAAACAAACATTACAAAATTACAAGTTTTAATTTATCATATTCTCACTTACTTACAAATTGTTTCCGTGACAAAGCTTTTAGGAGCACCAGACTAAGACGTTCTCTTTGGATTGTACAAACGGAAATAGTTTTGTAGTTATGCTTCCATTCCTAGAACTAAACAAAACTAGGGGTGAAAACTAGTCGGGGCAGGGGTAAAATAGTTTCCCACCCTTGCTACCTGATCTGACAAGGGTCATAGACCATTTTGAATTTCTAGAAAAAGAACACAAAGGACGGAGGCTGGAGCCATGCTGTTGTGAGAGACATTTTATAGTTTACAACTAGTTCTTTGGTTCTACAGCTCTACATAAATATCGGGTAATTGGATCCCCTCGGTTGTTGTGAAACTAGTCTTACTGAAGCGGTACAGTCAAAAATTGAAAACGAGAAAGTTCATGTTGCAAATGCATCTATTATGTGGGTAGAAATAATTAATTTAGATAGGTTAATTACATGGTTACAATTATTATTAAGAATACAGACTTATAAAATTACCCCTTTTAGTCTTGACTTATGTAACATATAAAAACCTAAATTTAAGATCTGATTGCCGGAAAAAGTTATTGGTCTTCATATAAATAAGTACATCCTACAAACTATAAAAGACGTTTCCATTTTCTTTGGAAACAAAAAAGAAAATTTTGTTACTCTAATAGTTTTGTTTGTTTTCACTAAAGTAAAGAGTATTTTAAAGCATTTGAAGTATTTTAAAGAGTATTTTAATGAGCGCGTGAAAAACCTGCGAAGTTATGAATGTATAATAAAGGAGTCAATTTTTCTAGTGAATGAATTTAAGAAAATCATTAGGCCTACAATACATTTTTTTAAACAATTCTTTGATTACTTCATTTCTATTTTTTTATTGGATTGCTGGTTATATTTTTTATTTAATCAATTTGGCTAGACACTTCAAACTGACCAAATACACATCATTGAACAACTGGCAGGAGAATAAAAAGATCTAAACGTCATAGAATAAAAAGTCATAATTTATCTTGAAATTAGTGTTAGAAAGCGATTACAATATGTCTTGTTGAAATAATTGTTTGTATTAATATACAAAACTATAGAAGACCTGTGTGCATCGCACGTCAACCTTTTTCGTTCCTCCTCCTGTAATCAAAGATGTAGGAAAATCATAATCTCAATATGAATAGTAAATCATATTCAACGTTTAAATGAAATTATTAAATTTAAGATATAGCAGGTATGTATTAAATATTAAAAAACAGTAAAAACAATAATAAGAACCAGCATTAATTAGGCCTACTCATAATGAAAACTTCCCTAAAATTTACAGATACGAATTATTTCAAAGTATGAAATCAGCTGCTAATGGAAACACCACTGAGAAGTAGCCTACATGCCAGTCTAGAGGTGTAGATAGCAGTCGATTATTGTACGAATACTGAAAATCTTTCATCGGCCGAGTCGCCGAGTTATGTATTCTACATATAAACTAGAAACCAAAATTTCCCAGAACTCTGGTAAAACTATTAGAAATTCTGGTGAACTATTTTATCAGTAAAACTATATAGATAGTTGTAACTATTACTTTGTGTTATTAGGGTTTTTATGTAACTATAATATAGAAGATTTAATGCGGTATGTAAAGCTAGCAAAGTGTAACATATAATATTTGCTTTCAATCCCCCACTATTTCGCATCTGAAAAATATAAGGAAATATTTTTCTTGAAATCCCAATCCCAAAAAAGGCATGAGGGGTTGAAGAAATTTCAGATGTAAAAATAGGACTAGTTTTAAGTTAGGCCTATTAGTTTAAAGGGTTTTTTTAAGTAAACATTTTGAACAAAATTTTGTTTTTGTATTTGTATGTAGGCTAGTACCACTGAACGGTTTTACTCTCAGGAGTCAAACGTTGCTAATGGTATATCTTTTCAAAACAATGAACATTTCTACAAGTTTTCAACATTAAATTTTTAGAATTTCACGGAAATAAAAAAAGATATCTAAAAAAAGGCAATTTAGGTCCTTTGTATATATTTTGTCAAATCTCTATCTAAAGATTTTTAAATGGCAGCCAAAAGACTTTCTGTAAATGGATGCGCAAGTTGAAAATAAATACTCTTACATAATTATTATTATTAGTTATTATATTTTTGAAAATACAAAACACTGTCTATAGCCTACAACCAGTAAATAATCATGTACTTTTTTTAACACAAAAACACTTAAAAGCTCAAAAATGTACAATTTGTGGCACTGGGATTTGAAAACATTTTCGTTAGATTCTTTAAGTGCCAAATAGAGTAAGGTTTCTGGGAAACTGTATTAGGGTTTTCATATGGTAATTTTTATATTCATTATTATAACACATGCGCCACTGAAGATGGCAATATTGTTGTTAAAACGCGCGCGAGTAAATAAACGTACTGGGCCTACTTTTTAGTTTTTGTGTTTGTTTGAGTTTTATTTCAACAAAAATATCACCTCAAAAGTCAAGTTATTGATTTACAACACAAAACAGGTAAATGTGTGAGTTTACCATTACTCTTACGAACGATTGGCAATTTTTGTTCAACAAACAAACATTTACAAGGAACATATTTAAGCGGGAGAGATGTAAATACATAGTTACGTTTTTATCACAAATTTTATTTCCAAGATAAAGATATTTTCTACATTAAGACGAATGTTCAAGTTACACAAAGTAAAGTACCAAACAAAGATCCCAATGTACGGGACCGGGTCCCCACACCAAGACCGGACGGTTGGGTTTCTTAAACTGGCCTTAACTAGATCTAGTTTAAAAGAAAGGACGCACAATAGATATAATCTGCGTGAATTCAACAGGACAAGGTGATGGCAAGGGGGGGAGGAGGAGCGTTTTGTCCGTTGCTAAGTAAGAGAAAGGTGTTGCACGTCGGTAGAACGAAAATTTCTGTAAAAAAGTTCACGTTTAAATTTTGTATTAGTTTTATTTGGAAATGTCAATGAGGAACTACTCCAGTTAATTGCATATAATTTACAAGCTATATGTGATTTCATCAATCAGTTCAAAAGATAATAAGACTGAGGCCTATATAATAAGTAGGCAAAACGTATATAGGCCTATACGAAATTATCAATTAGCTCTAATTTTAAACTCGTTTTGATCGTGCACTTACATGAAAAAACTGTATTTCAACCGGTTATTAAAAATAATTTTTCAACAACAAATTATTTTAGGAAACAATTTTAATAAACAGCATGTTAAACGGTTATTTTACTTACAATTAAACAAAAGAGGCAATAAGAAAATTTCAAAATGAAAGCATAGAAAATCATGCTTGAATGTTTTTATTTATTTGAAAATCCTACCACTCTCATCATGAACATCGTACA
>JAGFPH010000114.1:867415-884821 GCA_018207615.1 Philaenus spumarius | reverse complement strand
GTATGTATGTATGTATGTATGTATGTATGTATGTATGTATGTATGTACGTATGTATGTATGTCTGTATGTTTACAAAGCTAGAGCGAAAACTATTCGATCGATTTCAAACAAATTTGCACCAGACATGTCAAGTAGCCTGTATAGATACACGAAAAACAGTTTTGAAAAATTTTGAAAAACAATCATTTTTAGCAAAAAACCCCCAAAAAATCTGTTATTATTTTTTTATAAAAAAACGGCTCTAACGATTTTGATAAAATTTGGCTTATTTGTAGCCTTTAATGTACCCTACCATATGCAGAAAACCGCATGTTTCTAAAAATTCTCGATTAGCTAATAATAATAATAATAATATCTGATTTTGGGGGTTTTTTGGCCGTAAAGGGGGTTCTTTTTCACAAATTTTCAAAACCTTTTTTCGTGCATCTATACAAGCCTAATTGACGTATTTGGTGCAAATTTGTACGAAATCGATCGAATAGTTTTATCTTAATAATAATAATACTTATTAATTAATCTCCTAGTTTAAAATCACCTCTCCTACCCCTCCTACAATAATGAAGTCACTGTGAATCTGTTTAATAATTTAAATATGTTTGTGAGAAAGTATGTGCCAGTTTCTGGTACCGTTTATTTGTCTTGTATACCATATGCATTGAGGACTATATTTGTGCACTGCTTTCTTTTTCACAACCACGTTGAATCTCGTTTCAAGTATTTCTTTCTCTTTTTCCTTATATAAGTTTCTGTTCCATAATAAAATATTCTTTTAATCAGTTTCATGTTTATCACCTTAGCTGGCAGTAACATTTTTACTATAATCTTTATAATAGTGAGTTTATTTACAAAAATGTAAATCAAATACATCTGTCTAAAGAACTCAAATACATGAACAGAGTCCATCTGTAGAGTGCCTTACACAAAATTCAATACACTACTAAAAATAAACCAAAAACAACTTAGTAATTATTTCTTATACTTTTATGCTCTGTCATGATAACTGAACAATTTTGACCAATTCGTGCCATTTGAACATTTTAAATACTCATCCTTACTTAATCCTACTGAACAAAACCATATGATTCTAAATTCTCGTAACCTCGGTCACACAGCTAACTGGTAAATAGCTTCTACCTCTAGCCAATTATATATCCTAAGTGTGCCTCCTCAAGTCTATCCACGTTAAAGTTTACAATCAGTGACTCTCCTCTTAATTCGAAATTCATATTATTACAATCAGATACATTATAATGTTTCTACTCAAATTCAAAATTTAACTCTCTATAAAACTTGATAATGTTTGGACTTAATCAGTAAACTATTCCTAAAGTCTAATCTTATACAATCTTGCAAACATTTTATATTTAACTTTTTAACGTTTTCTTTCAAATGTTTAAACAAATCTACATTATATTTTTCACACAAGATTTTGAAATCCTTAAACTAATCTAAATTATCTTCTGTCAACAATTTAGGCAACCAATGGTTCCGTAAAATCAAAACCTTGTGAGTGTAACCTTACAAGTATAACTGACTCCCCCACCCGTCTCTAAACACATTATAAAATCAGGAGTCATTTTAGGCACACAGAATATGTTTAATACAGATGGTATACAAGTTCACTGCCTTAAATTGCATGAACCCTACACCTGAGATGAATTACACATACCTGCTCTGTAAACCAACTCAAATACTTCCATTTTGGCAAATAATTTAATATTATTTTTTTTTAATAATTGAATATAAGTAAAATTACTCCAAATTTTCCCATCCCCAATCTATTCGACATATGTCTGAGCCAAGATAACTTTGGTGTTAGCCATACTCCCAAATAAGCCTACTAATATTATTTTACAACTTCAACACTTTCACCTCCCAACACTCTTTCTTTGATATTTCGCCTCCATTTCTAAAAATCATTATCTTTGACTTGCTTAAATTTAACATTAAACTTCAAATCTTAGAATATTTAGAGCTATATTGTTATTAATGCTCTACATTACGTGAGGATTATCTGCTATCATAACAATATCATCTGCATAGAGCAAACATCTTATGTTAACTCCAGCTACATTTAAATCCTTAACACATAGAAAAAAATAAGTGGAGACAACAAGCTTCCCTTCTTCAGATCTCTATCTACCTGAATCTTTATTTTATTGCACAGACAGTTATATATTTGAACATCTAACGTATCTCCTGCGACTACAATTCTGATTAAACTTCCTTCTTTTCACTGGTTCTCTAACTATGTACTTTATGCAATTTGTTGTAATATAAATATAATTTACAGCTGATATATACTGCATTTGACTAGTTTTCAGATGAATATAGTTGACGAAATAATTTTAAATGTAGATGATTTGTTATAAATGGAATTTAATTATAAAAGAATGCACAGGCGTACGTTAATCAAAAAGAGTTTATTTGACTCCCCTTCCCAATTAGTACAGAAATACATAATCTGTAAACAAGGTTATTAAAAGAAACTAAGCTTATATTGTACCGTCTTAAATTATATCTGTGGCTAAAACTGAACTGTGGCGGTAACAAATTCAGCAACTAGCAAAGTGAGATTCAATGAAGCGTTTTCCGATGGTTAACATCTTAACCGCAGTGTTTCTAGAGTGTATCTTTGGTAAAGAGTGTGATTATTCTTCGCCCCATTAAGAAAGAATCTGCCATGGTAAAACCAAGTTATTTACCTAATTGTATTGGTTTTACAATAAGAATATCTTGAGCTTTCTTAATTGCAGTTATTATACAAATCATATCTGCTAGGATACATGAAATAAGTTTTAGTACAATTTTCTGCCAATCCTAACGTAACACTTTCACTAAAGTTTGTCGACGGGTTTCGGAGTTCCTCCATTATCGAGACCTATTTCAGAGTACTCCGAAACGCGTCGACAAACTTTAGTGAAAGTGTTACGTTAGGATTGGCAGAAAATTGTACTAAAACTTATTTCTTAATTGCTGTTTTCCTTTTTATATTCTTTGGATTGTGTTCCGTTTTGTTGATTTTAAATGTAATAGTAGATTTGTTATCAAGTATTCACTACGAGATCTACCACAGCTTCTTTCGTAAACTATTAAAATAACAGTAAAGAAGTGTACACTATCGTCTTCGGGTGTTTTTACAAATCAAGTTGATTAAGTTGAGGCCGATTCCAGATAGCAACTCCCGAGGTCCTTCTTAGTTGAGACACTGAAAATAGTTATTATTATTTAAGTAAAGTGCGTAAATGATTACACAAACTTTGTATAAACACTTTGTTATTTTACTAAGCCATGTCAGTTCCGGTATGATTCATGCTGTGTTTATGTTACATTACACGAACCCATTTGCTCTGTTTTGTCGCCCCTTTTAGCTTTCCTTCTTTATTATGAAATTTTACCACCATGCAGCGGTTCAAAAAGTGTAAATTTAAATACTCACCGATTTACTCATCAATATGTACTATGAAACACTTTCTATGAAGTTGGAGAATTTAGCTTGATGATGAGATTTAGCTACATCATGTCAAGGGTGTTTGAATTCATTTTGAACGTTTTCTTTTGTAAAAGTTTTTAGTGTTCGTATTTGGTTGAATTTATTGTTTCTTATGCCTCAACCCAATTTAAAGTCAAACCTCATTCTGTACAAGAATTTAACGTAATCTTAATTATCTAAGGAGTGAGATCCCACAAAAATATAAATGTAAAAAACAAGACAAAGTCCAAAGGGTTTTGGCCCTAAAAGTAGTGCGACGAAAATATGGCCAAGTACTTAAACCAACAGAATATAGGTCTATAACTATGTGAAAGCCAGAATTGATTCAACTATCGAAATCATTTTAAAACTTATCGTCGCTAAGATTTTCCTGATTTCAAATTGGCCAGTTTTTTTCTGCTTGAATCTTTTGGGATATTGTTTTTAATTTTTAAACTGTATTCAATGCTACTTATTAGAAGATTTTCTTTCTCGTAAATCTCTGTAGAAAAAACCCTGTGTAGACATACACTTTATGTATGTAACTGCATAAACAATTAATTCACAAACCACGTCCCCTACCCGTCTTGGTTTGTTATCTTATTAGGCCTACTACTTATATAATTATCTTTATTAAGTACATCTTGTTACAAATATAACAGAACTTATGCGGGTGTATCAAATGCTTCTCCCCTCGGCGTGACGTATGGAATTCATCCCTAGCAACTTATTATTGTGCACAGTTCCATAATTCGAAAACCAGTTTCTTCGTCTCTCAAAAGAAGTGATAAATACTTATATTGTTACATAGCCCCTCCATCTTAATACACATATAATTGCATATCTAGGGGTGAGTCGCGCGTCATCCCTTTGTATGAAAACAATACAAAAACTTCCTCTATCTTTACTTTATGCTATGTTTCCCCTTTCTTCGTTATTTTTACTTATTATTTTATTTTGTTTGTTTTTAACACATTATTTGTTTTATTGCATTGCTTATTGTTGTAGGAAGGAGTAGTATATAATTGAGCTTTAGAAAATTGTTATCCATAATTTGTAAACGTATGTTTACACAGGTTTTTTTCTAAAGATATTTAAAATTAGTTTTTAAAACTAAATGACAAATTAAACTGCATATATCCAAGTATCAAGTAATTTCTCTAAGTGTCATGACAATTAAATGTACATTTGGCATATTTTTCGTCATCTTCCATATTTTTATTTATTATACTAGTGGACCTGGCAATGGTTCGATTTAATTTTAAGGGTAGTTATATTGTTTAATCATTATATTAGATTACATTATATTTATTGTATAGGGGTAGCAACCAAATTTCAACCCCTTAGACTGTAGTAATTTAACGTCTATTTTTTAACTTCCCGCTAAGAAAATTGAAAATTTTCTAAAATCGGGAAGTTATTGGTTTCACCCCGTTTTTCGAAAATCGAGTATTCATCAGATCTCGACGTTTTGAGGTCCTAGGAATCTTCCCTGACCACTCCCGAGAGGGTGTCACCCTGTCTGTATGGGTGTGTGTGTGTGTGTGTGTGTGTGTGTGTGTGTGTGTGTGTGTATGTAAGTATGTGACCCGCTTATAACTTTTGAACGGCTTAACCGATTGGATCCTACCAAACGGCGTTCTAAAGAGTTCCATCAAATTTAGATTTCCTGAAAATTTCAACTAATTCGGACCGGTAGGTTCTGAGAAATTTCGAAAAAACTAAGAAATACAAATTTTTCAAATCAGGTTTTTTTGGAATAACTTTTAAACGGCTTTACCGATCAATTCCAAAATCTAATCAGCTTTTAACCTTGAAAAGCGACGTCGATCGCTACCAGTCCGGTTAAAATCGGTTAATTCGTTCGTGAGATATCGTGAACGAAAGAAAATAAAAAAAAGTGTTTTTTCTCAATTTCTCCGAAAAATTTTTGTTGTCGATTCTTTTAATGGACTCGAAAAACTGCATCGATTGCCGCAAATCGCATAAAAATCGGTTGATTCATTCAAAAGTTATGGCACTTCAAAATTTCCAAAAATAGTGTTTATCAAACTTTCATCATACTTTAGTAATTAAACTTAGCGGGAAGTTACAGGGATGACCTTTAGGGTCAATCGTTTTCCAAATTTTTTTATAAACATTCCTGGTAATGATATGGACAAGCTGTGAAATTTTTAGTCAAATTGGTTGAATAGTTTTTGAGTGTATAAAGGACAAGAAACAAACATTAATTTTTACTTTCTCCACCCTATACGTAGTATATGGAGAAAGTATTGTTTTCGTCCAAATTTTCGAATTTTTATTTTTAGTGGAATTATTTGTTTTAGTGCTCCCTGAACCCCCAAAAAATGTTTAGTGGAATTATCTGTGTTGGTGCTCCCTGAACCTAAAACTATTTTTAGTCGAATTATTTGTTTTGGTGCTCCCTGAACCCAAAAAAGTGTTTTTTTGGTGATGTCTGTCCGTGTGTCTGTGTGTCTGTAAGGATGTGTACAGAGCTGGAGACCATACCAACAGTCCGATTTTGATGAAATTTGGTATGTAGGTGTAGTTCTGGAATATCTCCAGGCGTTTTTTTCATTTTTTCAATTTTTTTATTTTTAAGGTGTTTTACCAACCAAAAACGAGAAAAATCTAAATTTCTCAAAAACGGCTCGAACGATTTTAATAAAATTTGGCTTATTGTAGCCCTTAATGTATCCTACCATATGCAACAAACCGCATCTTTCTAAAAATTCTCGTTTAGATAATAATACTAATAATAACTGATTGTTTGAGGTTTTGGGCCAAAAAGTGGTTATTTTTCAAAATTTGTCAGGCCTAATTGACATGTTTGGTGCGAATTTGTTCGAAATCGATAGAATAGTTTAAATAATAATAATATAATATAATATGGATGTGTGTTACATGCATCTAATATTTTTCATGGTAACATTTTCCTACTTTTACAATTCTAAATAACCACCTCCCATGCTACTCTTGGGAAGGTGTAAAGTTTCAACAGGAAGAAAGTATGTGGCAGTTATCTGGTACCGTTTATTATAATAGAGATTAGTGTAACACTTTTAACATGGCAGAAGACTTTCTGGGTATATGAGTTAATCACCACCATAAAGAAATGAACATTTTACAACCACCGATTCACTTCACTCATCATAGATGGACTTCCCGTGAAGATGGAGACTTTGGCATGATGTGTAAAATTAAAATCTTAGTGTAAAATTAAAGAAAATTTTGTTTTAAAAAACGTTTTCATTTAAATAATTTATATGAAGCCAGATTCGGATAGGGTGTTTTTGGATACATTTTGAACGTAAGCATTTTTGGTGCTTTTACTTATACAGGTTTCCAAAAAAGTCCCACCCCCTTTAACTTTGGAACAAGTAGAAATAAACAAATGAGCTTCGGGGTATCTTTATATGACAAATGGAGATGCATTTTGGTGTAACTGACTTACCCCAAAATGGGGGGTTGAGAGGGTAATTAAAAAATCCTAAATACAAACCCCCTTCAAGTGATACCTCATTTTAAAGGGCTTGATAAATGAAGAAAAAATAGCTCAAATTAATTATCTCTATCTTAACCCTATCGAAAATGGCAGCCAGTCAAATTTTTAAATGTCCTATGTTAACACAATTTTAATTACGTTACAAACACTATATTCCAGTGGAAAGGAATAATGGTTCTTTGCAAGTTATTTAATAAAATCAGAGGGTCATTCAAAATCCAGTATTAAACAAATATTTACACAATTTGGTATAAGCTTAAAAGGAACTAATAAACTTGCAGTTTTTAGATACAGCAGGTAAATAGTCTTCTACGTTGAAAGCACAACTACTGATAACAATTCAGTGATAATAGCATCCAGTGATTTTGAGCATTTAATCTAAATTTATAATTAAGGTAAGTCTTTAGCTTTAATGAAAGGTATTGTAACGTACCTAATTAAAAGTTTTCAACTTTTACTGGCCGCCATTTTTTCTTTACTTCAATGTAGAAGAAGGCCATTGTCAACTACAGTTGGAACCTCGTAGGTTAGAATCTAGTTACTGGCTATCGATTTACCTGCGCTATAAGTTCGTGCTGCAAAAAACATAAATAAATAAATGTTGGAGATTATTTGTCTTTTTATTTGATACACTAGCCTTGGTCAACTGCAATAGCCCCTAAAACATTACCTCTAGTTTTTGCGATGGCGCTTAAACAAATAATAGTTGCATTGTGTTTATTGTTTATTTAAAGTGTGTTTCTGTAAACATTGTGATGTGCGTGTACAGATCCCCTCGAATAAAGCAGCGAGTCGTGTAATCTCTTTCCCGACTTCTTGTCCATATCGAAACCCGTTCACTTGCTCTTGTTACTTGTAACTGATACTTTAGAGTAGAGTAGAGTGTCCGTCAAACCTGAATCCAGACATCCCGGTTTCACTCACTACCGTAGCCTATTTTAAATATGTATATTTTAATCCAGTGTACGGCTTTATTTATAGCGGACCGAGGCTGCCATTTTGATCATCCCCTTTGAGAAACATTTCGAGGGACAAAAAATATCGACCTTTTTATCGACCCTCAACACCCTTTCTTAGGGTCATGGGACGGTGGTTTCATGTTGGGTCACAGTCGTTTTCTTTGAGATGAGTTAAGAAGAGTTCTTGAGAAGAGTGAATGTCCTACTGGTAAACCCGTATAAACAATCCGATCCCCCAACATTTTGTAAAACTAGTTTTGTATTTCGTAGAATGTTTCGGTTGTTTCCTATTGTACTTCATATTTTATTGATTGAGAGTAGGCCTAATATAAACACTAACTTTGTCGGCGACAAATAAATATTAAATTCAACTACAGTTTTAATTATTTGCTACATGGTCCCGCTCAAAGATTTTAAGAAAAGTTATAAACATATCCTTAACATATCCTTACTCTAGGCTATTTTTGTGTCAAAGCTTTGGAACTAATCAGCTCTTAGTGGATTACAACGCCTTACTATATCCTATCTTCTAAAGCGACAGATAATTGTCTGTCTGCTAAATGGATCTGGAATCTCCGTCTAAGGATTTTTGATTTTTTGATTTTATATGGGGCTTTTGGCCACGAGAAATCGATTGGAAACGGTCACCAGTCTGGGAAAATTCGTTTTCTACGTCTTTTTATTAAATTAAAAAGTGAAATTTGTCCATTTTAAACAATACAAAGCACAGCTGATGCAAATGTTTTCAATGTCATTACAATAATCATCTGTTTTCTTTTAAACGAAGCACAGCTGATGCAAATGTTTTCAATGCCATTACAATAATCATCTGTTTTCTTTTAAACTGTATTTTATTAGAGGTAAGCCTAATGTTGTATCTATTTATAGTTACCATGGCAACGAATACTTCTGCTAAATAAACATACCCTTTATTTAGTTGTTTAATGTTATAGGCCTAACCTAAACGATGTTCACGGAAATTTGCAATAATAGTTATTGACGTGAGCGAACTAGGCCCTGCTTATAATCGAGCTTTAGCTCGGTCTCCTGGTACTAATAGTAATTACTCAATCCTATGTTCTAATACTTATCATCAGCAACTACGACCTACATCCTAACATAACATGTGATTTACTTGTCATAAATATAAACATTCACCAAAATTTTTATTATTTGGGCGTAATCAGCTGTTAAATGCTTAGTTCGGACTTTATTCTTCACAGTTGATGCATTATTTGTATAATGCAGTAACATGTGATTTTAAAATTATAGATATTAATAGCCCCATTTTTATTCAAATTCGAAATAATTATTGATTTTAATAAACTACAAAAGAATCTAAACAAGTATCATTCCGTCATGCTTCTGCGCTAATAGGCCTAAATCTTCTCAGTTTAGAGGCCTACCTTTCAGGTGTGTAGCTGCATAGCCCAATTAAAGCCGAATGAAAGTTATCAGGTTCGAACCTGCAGAACTGTGGTGGAGTACAGATAAAAGTTATTTTACTCAGATGTCTTACTGGAAGCTGCTTGCTACATTGAACAACTTCTGGAAGAAAACTCTACCAGTCGTAGGGGGCCTACTACCATAGACATAAACATGGCAAAATTATCTCATAATCAGGACGAGTGGGTATGACCTAATTTACAGATTTAGGCGTAATACATTTAAGAATTGACAGTGGGCTCTTTGGTTATAATATAACCATTTCTCTGAGGTTGGATTGTAGCAGACTGGTTGACCATGCTAACTACTAGACCCTACGCTATGGTAGACCCAACCCAAATATATATTTTTTAGTAACAGGTTTTAAAAAAAGCTCAGTATTTATAAAATGTACACAATTGGATTCAAACAAGAAAATAAATACAATATTTTTTGAAAAATTAACAAAAACTAAATAAGTTATGACGGTTTTCAAAAAGCAGGTACTGAACTAAGAGCCGTCAAATTTAATCAGCTATTTAAATGAAGCCAATTAAAACGAAATGGTTGTTAAAACGATTATTTACTTGTTCTATCCATTCAACAAAATGGTAAAATTAAAAAAACAATTTAGGGCAGTTTTAATAATGTCGAGTTAATCTAAATTTTACAATTGAGTGGAAAATAGGTTTTTGTGGATAGATTTAGTATAAATAAAAATAATAATACATAGGCATACAGACGACCGTTTTTATTTCGATTATTAAGCTCGAATTAGAGTAGATCGATTTTAATGTCAGTAGCTATTTTTTGAAACTGTAATCAAGATGCATTAACAATCGACATATTGAACAATCTGATTGGTTCGTTAGATCAATGTGTTACTCCGTTGTGGTTATAAAATCGTAGTAAACTATAAAGAATGTTGATTACATCAGCCTATAAAACTACTGTTGGCATACTGAAAGTTACAGTGAAACCATAGATGAACCGAATGCATTAACACTTGACTACTTATCTATGGCTTGGTGACGTCAAATCAAGACGTAGTGCATTCCGATTGGTCAATGGGATGCAGGGGCGTGAATAATAACCAAAGTGTTAGTTGCAATTAACTGTGAATTAAACGCGGAGGTGGGGAATGTGATAACACGTGTAGGCCTACAATTATAACAAGATGGATAGACTTTAGAGGCAGTTTTTGATTTCGTCGTATTTTACGATTCTTCAAATTTCAATCAAAATATTGAATCGACAAAATTGTTATAAAAAAACCCAATTGTTCGTTTATGTATTTTAGTATTTTTTTGCCAGTGAATAACAGTTCGAGGTTTGTGATTAATGCTTATTATGTAAACATTAATATCTGTAAATTTTGCTTTAATTTAGAGATTTTTAACTAATCGATTAAACAAACAATCCAAATTAAACAGTAAACAATTTAAAATTTCACTTGAGTTTGCCTATCATATAAAGGGTTACAGTATGTATAGATTCGGGTACTGGTTTTTCTTTATTTACCATGTGATGTTTATGCTATATTCCCTTCATACAGTGTGTAGAGATCATAAATTAGTAAACATCTAAAAAGATGCATATGGCGATCATTTCGGTATCTCGTAAACTTTTGACATGCCTACAGTCCACAGTAGTATTAGAATTAATTGTCATTTTACCACTAAATCGATGCGGGTGAGGGGAGGAAAGCAAGGACAGAATGAATTAAGAAAGGTAGGCCTACTCATTGCAGAAGAAGGGGAAAAGCTAGAGGAAACTTACTATTACTGGACTAGAAAATATTAGCTGGTAGTGGACTTCGCTAATCGGTTAATAATATACAATAAACATTTTAGTTTTTACTGTTTAGGCATACATATATTCAGTTTAAAGAATTAACAATAAATGTTTGTTGCACAACCACTAGGTACTGGAATCATAACTATTATTTTAATCGAACTGTAGGTAGGCCAACACGTTCGTGGCACAGCTTGGACTATGTCAACTGACTGACGCACTCAATCTTTTGCCACTGCGCATCCTAAAGTGTCACCACATAAAAATACTAGGCCTACTATAAGAAACTTTAAACGGTGGACCTTCATTACTTTTTTATAAACCACTATTATGGGTAACAAAAATAACAATGTCAGTAACATTCTTTAAAAAGTTAATAACACATTTGGTTATCTATGGCCTAAGTACCACTTAAAAGGTGATCTTTATTTTATCTAACATTGTTATTAGCTTATTAGGGTAACATTATTATTTGTTTTTACAACACGCCAACATTGTTAATAACATCAACGTGTTAACCATTTTCGTTTTGTTTTTCTTAAAGAGTGTTAGAAAACATTGTTAGTACAGTGAGTACAGTGGAACCTTGATAATCCGAACATCCGATAATCTGAACGCATAAATAATCCATAACAGATAATGTTAATCCACTTGAAACAGTATTTTCATACACATGTTCTAATGTGTCCAAAACAATTTTTCTTTGACAATTTAATTTATAGTACCTAGGCCTATTATTAGGCTAATTCCAGATCTCATTTGAATACAATTTTATTAATTTGTATTGTATATTTGTGTTTTATGCCACATTTGTAAACTATGTTTTATAATCCGATCTATTTGGTAATCCAATCTACCTTCGGTCCCTATTAGTTCGGATTTTCGAGGTTCCACTCTAGCAAGCTGTTTTACCTAGTGTAAACGCGGCTTAATCCAAAATTCCTATTTTCACATTAAAAAACGCCATGTAGAAGACAACAGCCTTTTTTTTAAATATATAAAAGGATTTTTGGATTCTATGAAACAGTAAAAAGATCCCATGCCCCATTTAAAGTTTCTTCTAAGATCAATATTACAAGAATAGTGGGCACGATAAAATAATCACCCTCGCCATAGGTCTACACGACGCTCATAACAAGTACATATAACCTAAAAAGCTTCTGGTTAAAGAGTAAATTGTTCAAATTTAACTATTAAAAGTATATCAAAGGAAGTTGTAAAAAAATGAGGACATAACAGATTGGATTAGTTTCCCATCAACTCTTGATAAGGAAGAAATGTTGATTATTAACTTAGTCTACTCCCATATAAGAATACGTGCGGTCAAAAATGACTTTTCCTGTGCGTTAAATAAATTAAATGTTTCGATCAATGTGGACATCAATAAATATCCCGTAAAAGTTTCAGAAATTACCTTTTCAGATAGTTGGTAAAACCATACAAAAGTTGCAGCAACTTGTTAAGTTTCCATATGTATAAATTTTGATTACATACTTATTATACAACTCATAGGCTATTTGAACTATGGAATTATTCTTCTTTGTTAAAACTTATCAGTTCAAAATACGAAAAGAGTGTTTGTCTTGCAAAAAAGAGCCATAAGACTTACTGCAGGGCTGAATAAAAGACAAAATTGTATAAACATTTTCAAAAAATTCGGAGCACTTAACACTTCAGTTTATTTACATACATAAAGTGTTGCTTTTTGAAGAGAAAACTTCTTCAAAATAATCGCACCGCGTCCAAAAAATAATTTACGAGATGCGATGGAGCCTTAAACAAATTTTGCAGGTGGTGAATTGGATTTTACCGTCACGCTCTACTATATAGGCCTACAGTATAAATGTGTATAGGCTATATATCAGAGTATATAATTTACTTGGTAATACCTCTGAAATGGACATTGTGCTTCCTCATTTCATAAGTGGTGTTAAAATAGTTTATTTGGTAATGCCTCTGAAATGGACATTGTGCTTCCTCATTTTGAAGTTGTGTTATTTTTGTAAAAAAAAAATTATTGTAGTTTTGATTTTGAGTACCTTTATGTTTTTCGGGTCGTTGAACATGAGTCTAGAGTTTGCCTATTCTGATTTTTTTTCCAAAACGTAAATGTTTTTAATTCTTAATGGTTTTTTGCCTATATCTCAGAAACTATGAGTTTTACGTAAAAGATATTTTTACGAAATTGAAGTAGACTAAATTTCCTACATTTATGTAGGTTGTGTGACATTTTTTCTACGATCAGCCGTGCCGTAAATTGCGTTTTCACAATGTTGTTTGTCCTTTATTTACCGCGCTCTAGCGGCTAAGCAATTGAACATAGAAAAGAATGTCACTTAAATAAAATGTAGGAAATTTAGTTTACTTAATTTCGTATAAGTGCGTAGTTTTTTAAACATAGGCGAAAATAAAAAAAGTGCAAAAACTAACACCCTTTTGCCCCTCAAAAACATGTTTTCGGGCGAAATCAGAATTGGCAAACCTCATATTCGCATTCAGTGACCCAAAAACATGAAGATACTGTTAGGGGTGGAAATATAAGTTCAACTGCCCAGGGTTCTAAATAACGGATCACTAAGGTTCAAGGAGTATAATCATAGAAATAAACCAGTCCGTACGTTTTACAATTTACTACATTTTACTATCAAGTGGTTCAGTGGTAAACTATTCTTTTCACACTATCTACAAACAAAACTACAATGAATAACTGATTCTTTTAACAATAATCAACTTTATTACTTTAACTAATCAATTTGGCAATGCTACCCCAATATGAAACACCCAAAGAAATAGCTATGTTCGTGTAATGCTGGCTCGAATGAGCTTCTACTTTAATTTAAATAAAAAGAAACATAAACATTTTTATGATGGATATCTGACAATCTGTTCATCTACCTATTTACCAAAGCTCTCTCTAACTGGAATTCTCGTAGCCTTCCGCAGAAAACCTAGCTCTCGGGCCCACAGAGTCTCCGCCCGGCACACAAAAATACTGGTCCTTCCCGACCAGCCGCATTTTCTCCCTTCCACAGAAAAACTAGCTCTGTCCCAAGGAGTCTCCGTCCGGCACACACAAATACTGGTCCTTCCCGACCAGCAGTATTTTCTCCCTTCCATAGAAAAACTAGCTCTGTCCCACAGAGTCTCCGTCCGGCACACAAAAATACTGGTCCTTCCCGACCAGCAGTATTTTCTCCCTTCCATAGAAAAACTAGCTCTGTCCCACAGAGTCTCCATCCAGCACACAAAAATACTGGACCTTCCCGACCAGCCGCATTTTCTCCCTTCCACAGAAAAACTAGCTCTGTCCCACGGAGTCTCCGCCCGGCACACAAAAATACTGGTCCTAGATCTAGGTCAGTATGACCCTTTTATAGTTTGTCAGATTATCCAAGTATGTCTTTGTAAGTGTGTCTTGTTTGAGTCAGCTATTTCATAACATTTTGCACTATTACACAATGATGCTCCACTTTCTGTGTCTTCGTCTTGGGCTGGTAAATTCTAAACTATTTTAAACTTTATTTTAATTATATTTATTTCCTAAACCTTCCCTACTAATCTTAACAGTACCAAAAATAATAACTACAATTAAACTTTCCCTTATTTTTCGCGTGTTGCCTGGATCCTAGACTATCGCAGGCACGTTTTTGTTTAAGGTTCCGTATCTTATGGGGAAACGGAATCTTTACAGGATCATTCGCTTGTCAGTCTGTCACAGACTATTTTTTCCGGATCAGATAAAGGTATCACAATGAAATCTGGCATAGTTATGAAGCATGCTTAACAGCAAATTTTGAAATAAACAGAACTCTAATAATATAGGGGATTGTTTATAACAGCTTTATTATTGATATTAAAACTAATATTTCTTAAATTTTGTGATATATGTACCATATTGTTTAAGATATTTCCGAGAATGTTTCTCAAAAACTAATTGCCCCTCTACTACAGAAAATATTGCAGCTAAATGTTTTTAACATTCGTGATAGATTATAAGTTACAGGAAAAATAAGGCAAATCCGAACTTTTATGAAAAGATAATAATAATGTTTCCTTTTCAGATGTAGGCCTACATCATGACTGTGTTGGATGTCATCTTTCATTGGTCTCCACCAAGACTGTTCAGGGTGTTCTGTAATGCGCGAAGATAATGCAAGCGATTGTACGTATGCCCAGACACGTATCTTATCCGCCATTTTTGTTTACTAAATATTTTGACACGCTAGAACGCATCAACCGATTGAGTTGAAATTTTGAACGATATTCATCAATATAGGTCTGAAGACCTAGTCTGAGAATAATCAACTTCATAGTCTGAAATAATTCATTTGAAAATCGTTGTCTTTTACAAATTCTTAATGAGAATAACTCAAAAACCATAAATGGAATTACCTCTCTCAGCAATGCACACCAATTGATGCTGTCGCACTGTTACCCTTTGTTCGATAATTTTGACGAAAATACATTACGTAGACAATTAAACGGCCTACAAAAATTTACTCTTGAAGTTTTTTGTAAAAATGTATGGCTTTTAAGTTATTTTTTAAATATCCTCCATTTTAGAACGAATTATTGGAATAAGTTGATTGTTTTTGGTTTAAATTTAGTTGTTTAGATTGATGACTATAGTCAACATTGCAACTCAATGGTTAATATAAGAAGTTTTAATTCGTTTTTATTGATAAAGTTTTAGTAAAATTTTCGTGACGTTTGCAGCAGTGATGCTGGATGGAGGTAAATTTCCCTGGGAGGAGGGAGATTTTGTGTTGGTAAAATTAATCGATTTTACTAGCAAATGGAGGAAAATTTTACTTATAGAGAAAATGTAACTGGCATATTTCAAACACGGTTAAATGTAACAGGCTATTCGAGTTGTTCAAAGAACTAAGGAGACTGATGTACCTAAACCCCGAAGCGTATACCACCAATCCCCACTCAGAAGATAGACATGCAGGGCGATACCTAACTGACAGCAGTGACACTATCCCCACGAGGCCAACCGCAATTGCGAGGGTACTGGAGTTGGCTCCAGTATGGCCTCCTTGCACCCATGGTACCTGTATGCACATCTGCTTGAAGGCCAAGACTGGTCCCTGGCCCGCCAGAAGAGCCCAGTTACGGTTTTGGATTCTCTTTCATGCAACCAAACACCCCTGCAAATTCAGCGACAATCCAGATTTCCTGGTCACCCGCCCAAGATCCTACCAGAAGACTGTATACAGCATTTCAAGCAGTACTCGATGTCAGCAAGGGTCCCCGAGCCCCGTTAGAACGAGTAACCGGCAGGCAGCACTTACGCACATGCCTTAATCCGCATCATCAACCCATTGACACCGCTCGTTGCCCACCTACTTGGGATAGGGTAAGTCCCAAAGGTCTTAAGAGCAAGCGTCACGGAGTGGGCGCTTACCACCTCCCTAACAATCAATCACCAGGCTTCACCAGAACTCAGACGCCCTCCAGGTACTCATTATTAGCAAGGTTTCCCAAGCACCGGGGAATGAGTCACTGGGCACTCGCGCACATACCTTACCCCGCATCAACACCGAAGGGCGCCGCCCGTCACCCATATGCTTACTTGGACCATGGGATTGGGTAGGCCCCCAAAGGTTTTAAGGGTTAGCACCGTGGAGCATAACACTAACCCGGTGGTTAAATGTAACAGTATTATTTTACAGCAATTTCAGTTTTTTCACTTCTGTTATAACTGTTTTTTGTTGTTGTTTCCACCATTGTATTTGTTTACATTCTGGTTTGACACAACAAATTAAAAAAAAAGAAAGATAACGTCAACCTCTTACATTTTATAAAAGAAAAATCAATAGAAATATTGTGTTAAATTGTCACATTAACAAATACTTTTGTAAAATAACTTTTATAGAAGATTTTTGATAAAATAATATGATAGTGTAATAGGAGCTTAATACCAACCTGTCTTTTATATAAGCATGGTATAAAAATACACTTGAAGAAACTTGAACTAGTTAAAATAAACTGTAATTTTTGTGTAGGAGGGAAATTTTGGACTCAGGAGGGATATTTTAAGCCATTTGGAGGTAATTCGTCTTTGGGTTTTTAGCAACATTGTGCCTGTAGGCTTTATCGTGCGGTCTAAATCGCACTTGCATTTATTATTGAACGCTGTATTATTTTGTATTGTATTATTTTTTATTAAATAGTATGGTTTGTTGTTAAGTTAGTAAGTAGTTAGTGTATTTAATGTCCTAGTTTGTATAGAAAAAACTTC
>JAGFPH010000114.1:837716-858537 GCA_018207615.1 Philaenus spumarius | reverse complement strand
TAGTATTCCGGCCGGCGACCCGCTTTTGCTAGGGGGTTAGTAATCTATTCAGTCGCGGACACGGCTCCCATATTGGTTAGTTAGCAGATTTTGTGACGTCACCTTTCACCTGGGGGGGGGGTAGTTTCCCGGGGGGTAGTATTCCGCATCCGCATCCCCTACCGCACCAGTTTACGTTGCCAATGACTAGCGTTGATTCAGTTCTCAGCAAGAATGAAAACATCCTTGTTCGACACAAACTAAACCAAGAAAATCGCATTTCTAATTCACCAATATATGTAGGCCTATAACACTATTTTTATTGTTCCTTTTTGCACTGGTCTTAATATTATAGTCGCTTAGCAATCAGTAGGTATAATAGCAGATTGTTAGTTCAAGGCTACAAAGCTGTGTTTAACAAAATCTGTTTGAAGATACCAATCTATTCATAAGGCCTAATTTTAGTAATGGCATAAAAGAGTTTCCGAAAAATTGGGCCTAGATATTTTGTAGTGTCGAATTTTTGTGCAGATAGGCTACATTTTTCCAGTCTTGCTCATTTAGCCTACATTAACAAAGAAATATTAATCTATTTGACAGTGAAAGGCTACGACTAAGGGCATAATATAACCTAAATAAAAAGATAGACAACAAAAAACAACATAAACAAAATTCAACAACACTTAGGTTATTTATTCTCTTCAGTTACAAGCAACACTAGCAGGCAAAGACTTCGCTGTTTTTATTGTCAAACTCACTCCCTCTCAAGGTCCCCTCCTAACCTAACGCACTTCTACACACAAACAACGCACGCACGCACAATGCTGGCACCGTCCGGAACAACAGCTGTTCCAGTTATGAAACGAGCATAATTAATTGAGTGATACATTCTTTATCCAAACTTGGAAGTTCATAATATTTAATTTAAAATATCTTTATGAATATCTGTTTATTAATATTGAATCAATACAAAAGCTTTCGTAATTTAGATTAAATCGTTAAACATTGCTAAGTTATTAATTATGTTTTTGTAATTCTTTTAAAATGTTTACAAATTGCTCTCTGAACCAATGAGCAAATGTTAAACTGTCCATTTAAAATATCTCCGCCAGTTAATTTCAATATCATATTAAAATCAATAGGTATTCCTTATAGAATCTATATACAATAGGCTATTAAAAGCAAACTATAATCTGGCAAAACAATTTAAAGTCAGATTATAACCTGAAAACAAATCAAAATTTTATAAAGAATATTTTTTATAATAACTTATATATATGTATAAAGTAGGTATTTTTACTTTTTTATGTTTCAATCATTCATAATCAAAATTATTGGTTATAATGAATTTTGTCTGCTTTACAATTTTACCTATTCACCCATTGTGTAAAATTTAATAAGCTGTTATTAATTGGTAAATATTTTTATAAAGTATTTTTATCAGTGCTACATTGATAATATAGTCATATATAATTATTTAATTAGCCTATATACAAAATATTGTAAACACAATTAATTTATTAAGTTTTACATAACATAATAACTATTGTTGTTTTAAAGTTTAACCTGTTCTTAAAATTAGATAGAGACCTAATACAGTTAAATCCAAGTGTTATCAAGTCAAGGAGCATTTTAAAACATTACTGATTAGCTGGTGTTTATTTAAATGTAATTTTGTTTTCTCATTGACAATGTTCAAAGGGTCATATGGATAATATGACCCAATCACGAAGAGAGGCGGGAAATCTCATAGTCACATGGGTCATTATGAGCCAATCAGTTAACAGAACAACTTTTTCAATCTTGCCGGCCATGGTTCTAAGCGGTTGCATTAGGAGCGCGCCACTGTGGATTCGCTGTGTATTTTTCTGAAGAAGCCTTGTTGCTTTACAATTTTGTAGCGCCGTGTAAGCTTTGTGTTTATATTAACGGTTTTTATAGTGCATGTAATTAGTGATTACAGAACTCTTTAAAATGAGTAAATTATATGTTGGGAATTTACCGGCTGACGTTAATGAAGGGGCATTAAGACAATTGTTTACAGACAATAGTTTATCTTGTGGTACAATTCTCGTAAAACGTGGTGGTTATGCATTCGTGGATTGTGCGGATCAATCTACAGCGGATAAGGCTATTGACAAGCTTAATGGTAAGTAAAATATAAATTCTCAGTGTTTGATTTGAATAATTATACAATTTAGGAGAAGTGTAATTACTTAAAATATGAGAAATGCCGGTTAAACTTTGGTCTAACCATGCTTTCATTGTAAACTGGGAATAGCAATACCGTCATGCGTTGTAAGTCCAGCCATTTTTCATTGTCAACATGGCTGACTATTTTTACAGTGAATGTTTTTAAATTCCTACTGTGTGTTAATAGAATAAGTTATTGAAAGTTTTGTCTATTGATTTTGCTTGCTTATGTATACCAGTTATATATGTGTACGCTTATAGTGACTATAGAAGATGTCAATCATTTGTATTAGTCCAACCTTTGGTTGATAGCCTTTATCAACATATCAGTTTCTCTGATTACAAGGTAGGCGATATTTATTATCACCACCTTATGTTGCAGTGCTAATCTTATAATTATTACATTGTAACGCTATTAATGTCTACGCATGTATATTCTTTAAAAGTTATTTTATAGACTTTACTAGTGCTTTTATTCTTACTGTCACCTAACCTATAAAATGTTGACATAGTAGCCTAAAAAGGCGGTTTTTGAATGACATTTTGAATGTAGGCGGTTTTTGTTTTCTTGGATTGCCTATGAATGTTTATAAATTGCATGTATCTTCTAAACTGAAATTTAATTTTAAAATAAACATGATTGATGAAACTTTTGAAACTGCTAACTATAAACTGTTTAAGTAGGCCTAACTAACAAAATACATATTCTTAACATTTTGCATTCTGATGCCTAGCCTTCTAGCCTACAGCCTATTATTTTGATTTTGCCTTGATAATTTATTTTGGTTTAAGTTACATTTAGGCCTAGGCCTGGAAGTGTTTCCTGCATTATTACATTGATGGTAACTGAATGAATTAAATTTTACTCTAAACCTATTTGTATGATAGGCCTAAATGAGGAAGAATGTACTTTGAAGAAAATTAGCCATAGTGACAATTATAACCTAATGTAGGAATATCATAGGTCTAGGCTATCCTTTTAAAATTTCCTTTGTTATGTTAATGTTTTGTTAGTTTGTTTATTAGGCCTATAGCCTACACATGCCACAGGGTAGTCTTTTACTCTCTTTAAAAGAACATAAATAGCTAATGAGACAAATCTGTATTGTATATTCTTAAAAGCCTAACTTAATTAAAACAATCTAAATGTAGGCTAGCATCATTTTGAAAATTAGTTTAGGCTTTCATTGATTTACAACCTTTTATTTTGACTTGATTAAATGGTAGGCTACTCCAGTGATAAGTCTAAGAACTTTTTCGAAAACAAAATCATTGAACACTTTAGCTTTGAAATACATCCATGCCAAAAGTAATCTATATTGATCCATATAAGTGTAACTTATTGTGTTATTCAAGAAATAGTTCTAGTTTCATCCTTTTATAAATTGTATTTTGCTTTCAGATGCATTTTTATATTTATTTTATAGTTATAAACTAGAGGCCTAGTTACCTAAAATCTATAAACAATTTGCTTTTGCTGCTAATACTGTACTATTTAAAGATATCTGTACACAGTATAGGCTTACAAACAATACCAATAGTAAGTAGGCCTATATAACAGTTCATGTATATGTGCGATCTTTATCCGTAAGAGAAATTCTATAAATTATAACAATAATTAACGTACTAAAATATAAATAATAAAGTCTAAGCCTAGTTAAATAAAATGAAGACATATACTAACCTTACTAACCTAGATCTATTTTTATATGTTTTAACCAAAAGAATACAAGAATTAATACTGGAACAATTCTTAGAATTATTTGTAAACATCTACTTAGAAACATTTACCTCAATAGCTACAAAATAAATGTCAACATAACTTGGACTTTTGTTTTTTAAGTTGTATTGGAAACAGCATGGTTGTCCAGTATGATACAGTTGTGCGGGTTCGAGTTCAATTACTAAAAGTTTGGTTTACATGTTCTAGGGTGCCCCGCAATTTCATTAGGTTAACCACCATTAGCACCTATTTAAAAAAAAGTTTTTGATAATTTAACAATACTTAGTATTTGGTCTATTTGTATACATAGGTTTAATAAGCCCTCGATAACTACAAAATTTATTTCATCTTAACTTCAACTTTTGTTTTTTAAGTTTGTACCTCTACTAGATTTTTTCTTTTTTAATGTTCGAGGGAAACATGGTTTTATAGTGTTAGCTTGGTTTCCAGTCTAATAAAGTTGGAACACACAGTGTGCAAGTACGTGTCCAATTTAAGCTTTTCGGTCTAAATGCGCTAGGCTGGCACCTCGTCTTCAATAGCCTAAACACTGGCATAAAGTAAAGGCGTTAAGAATAGTTTTGTTTGGTAGGATATGTAAAATGTTTTGCTTTGTAGTAAACCCAATTTAATTACTACCGGTACTTAAGAAGCTTTTGTTTATTATTTAGTTTGCCTAAATTTGATTAAAGTTCTATTTTAATTGTATTAGAGCTTATAACTGTATATATGTATGAACTAAGCAACTAAACTAAGAAATGTTTAAATTGACAGATCAAATATAATGACCAACACCTTTAAATGGTAAATATGCTAAACAAACATAACCATAAAAAGGTAGCCTACTAGTGGAATATGTAGAAATTGAATATTTATTAAAATATACTCTTATTTTATATACACTGTAAACAGAAATGAATAGAATTTAAGTTTTACTAAGGCGTAAACAATTTGAGATATAATTACAGCTTATGCAAACAAAATTATGTCTGAAAAGCCATTACTGGTCTGCAAAATATTATTGGTTGCACTTTCCTCCCTAACATACTGTTTGTTAAGGCTTTGCCGATCTTTAGTTGGCAATAATATTTTAGTGTTTAAATATTTCTGGTACTTGGATGCAAGTCTAGATTACTATTTTTTCAACTTTGTTTGTACTTTGTGAGATAGCCTAGAAATAGTAGGTAAGCTAAGGTCATTAACCCATATCTTAAAAGTAATTCTTAACGGTTTAGTTTTGTCTGTCTTTAAGAAGAATTGAAGTTCAATTAAAGTTGAAGCAGTTCGCATTAAGGGACAATAAGTGGGCCTGTTAGTGCTTTATAGTAGTAGTTCTGGAAAGTATCGGCCACAAATATTAGAGGCCTATATAATTCCCAGAGAGCCTACTCCAATACTAAAATTATACTATTAAAATCTGTAAACAGATAACACAATGTAGGTACATAACAATCGTTTTAAGCAAGTAAGAAGTGTTAAAGGCTTGTCTAAGGATGGGGGAGGGGAGACAGTTATCCCTGCCTTGTTGCTGTTCAACATGGCAATACTAGCCTATTAGTTTTGACTCGAAAGTGCAACACTTTTCTTATTGTAATTAGACATATGCGTAGAATATCTTCTATTTATGAAGCATCTTAGCAAGTACTATCTTGTGACATTATGATAATATGTCATAAAAAAGTTAAAAGTACAGGTATGCTACTTGTTGCATTATTTCTTTTTGCTTTTTATGTGAGACCATTCAAATTAGTGTAGTTGTTGGTTTTTGAAGCATTCTCCTAGTATGGTCTAGTACTTCCAGTATGCTCTCTATATAGAGGAAAGCTGATCGGAGAAAGTTTAGTGATTTAGAGTGCAAATGGAGGACATTTTCCTTCTCGATACCTGTAGCTTTAAATAATTAAAAAATTTTAACAAATGTTTGTTGAATGTATCAATATATTTACAAAATACAACAATATCATAACACTGATACCTGATACTACATTAAACCAATTTCTTCGCCTGTAACAATATTTCTAATATATTATGATGTTACATGATCTGTTGCAGTAAAAACAGGTCAAAGTTCGAAGTTTTCAAAATTTTTTTAAATATGTTTGTATTTGACCGCCCTAACTAGTTCAGTTTCACTAATTATTTATGCTATTTAATAGATATAATGGTAGTGCATATTTCACACGTTCTATTAAATAAGTAGTAATTGATAGGTCTGAGAAAGTGTTTAAGTTTAACATTACTCTTTTTAGAAATAGATTTAATAGAGCAGAGAGACCACAAAGCCTTAATATCAAAACTTTAAAAAACTTAGCACAATATTCCATTTAATACAAAGTAGGACAAATTGTAATTCAATTAAACTAGTTGTCTTTTTAATTAGGCATACTTACAGTGTATTATGAACTTAATTAACAAAAACTAACTGTCTTTCTAATGTAAACTCTATAATAATGCCAATTCAAAAACCATATTTTTTCACAAATAAAGAAGTACCAGATTTTAATCAGTAGATTTAAATTTTAATAAACAATAGTGGAACATTGAGGTTAAAAGTTCAAATGACTCAAAATGGACTCAGGAAATTAAGAATAAATTATGTAAAAATATAAAAATGAAAGTTATGACTGAAACCAATGATCATATTTAATAATAGTTCAAGTTAATTCAAATCAGTTTACTAATTATTACGGTGTAGTTTTAATTTTGAAGTTTTAACTGAATTTAAGCTATCATTTTTTTTCAACTTTACTTTATATTTCAGGCTAGTTTATTCTTTTATTTTTTTCAATGCTTGTGTTGTGAATTGTATTCGAATGTCGTCTAGAAATAGTAATAGGTATACAAAATAAAGTACATTACACTAAATGAGGAAGAAAATCTGTAATTAAAACAGGAAGTATGAAAATACTGCTCATTATACTTGTATATATTTATGCTTTCAAGTGGATTAATATTATGCGTAATGGATTATTTTTGCATTCAGATTATTAACAAGGTTCTATTTTAGGGCCTTCTGCAGTCTTTCCATATTTTGATTCCATGTATGAAATGTTTGCTTTTTACACCCAGGTAAACATCCCGAAGACTATTTATTTTTAACCTTAGAATCTACATCTAGTGATCTTAACATGCAATTAGGCCTTCACATTCCAACATTTTATTTTATGCTCTATAGATTTGTTTTAGACTCTTCAAGCATCCTCCCTAAATTAACAATAATCGGCAACTTTTTAATTAGGCCTACTTTGAAATATTACTTAACATATGAAATATTACTTTTGTAAATATAATCAATATTATTTTTACATATTGCTTAAAAACAGGAGGTAAAACATGATTTTGATTTGAATTACCTAAAACGGAAAATTGTTGTAACGACTATGGTTTTATAGTATTGGACACATTGGAGTTTTCAGAAAATTTTCATATATAAATGACTAAAATTAAAATAAGACCATTTGCAAGAGAGAAAGTGTTGTTAGTTACTGTGATGTCTTTACTCGTAGATTTTTGAAACATAGTTTGAGGATTACTCAAGTAGTATTGCACACCTTTAAGACAAATATTTCTTTGCCATAATCCAAGATCAGTAGTTGTTGTTTAAAAGAATTATGTTTGTTATGTTTACTCTTTTTTAACCAAATGTACACCTTAACAACAAGTACAATTATATGTCCCACATTTTTTGTTTCAATTTATTAAACAAAATAGACAAAATTATTAGTAGACTCGTTTTAGGATTCAACAAGTTTTCAGTTTTCCACCTAAGAGTTATAGATTCAAGTAGATATTTTTATAATCATGATCTGTAGATCTCTCCCGAAAGTATTATGGTTCGCTTTTATTTTCTAATTTCATCATCCTTGTTGTTCCTCATATCAATGTTGTATAATTAATCAATGCCACCTCTCTACTCTGTTTTTAACTTTAATCACAAATTACTAAGACTCAGTTTAAACATAGATTTCTAAGATATAAAGTGTATTTTTTATATACCAAATCGGGCAACTATAAGCTCTATCTTGGTATTATTTTATTATCCGGTAAGTCCCAAATAATTTTTTAATAAAAAAGAGAAAACAAGTTAAATAGTGTAATGCAGGCAGGGACACTGGTCATGTGCAATAGACAACAATTTTTAATACAGGATACATTTTTAGCACCAGTCATAAAAACTACCTGTTCTACTTGTAAGAAAGTACTTTAACTAAAAGATTTATGATGATTTATGATTTATAGAAATTAAATTTTAAAAACTAAAAAAAAGAATTGATGTGAGGAGTTATTTCATCAACTATGAAAAGAATCTTAATTTAATACCCACACTTATGTATAGTAGGATATAAGTAGATATTATGTTATGCATATATATAATTTTATGAAGTGTTTATATGTATATATATTTGTATTCATTAAAGGGGAAATAAAAATTCATTCATTCATTCTTTCATTTAAATTTGAAGCATCTGAAGAAGTAGGTAGTTTGGTAAAAAAGCATTATTACATATGTTTGAACTTATTTTCAATGTTTTTTATGCGATACATGCTAAGATATTAAAACAATATTAATAACAATTAATAAAACAACAACTTTAAAAGAAAGATAAATAATAAACTTACTTGTTATAAACATTCTTTTTGAAAAAATAAATCATGTTTGATGGTATAACTTTGAAGTAAGCAGCAAAATAAATCGGCTTTGAAAACCAAATGTATTATCTGATGAATGAAAATAGTTCAAACATTAAATAACAAGATTTTACGTGTGAATATGATTAATTTATGAATATGAAAAACCTGTTATGTAGATGAGTGCAATTATCAAGTGTTGGGTTTGAGGCTTGTGTTATTTATTTTGATACAGATCAAATCATCGGTTCTAATTTGATTTTTGAGTAGATTTTAAATCTGTAGTAATAATTTAAATACAGTACCTATAAAAAATGGCTTGAATTGATACACAAGTACATATTAAGTAATGAAGTCTTTATTGATGCGCAGGTATTAATTAATACAGTCTTTACTGATGCACAAATATTAATTAATACAGTCTTTACTGATGCACAAGTATTAAGTAATACAGTCTTTACTGATGCACAAGTAATAATTAATACAGTCTTTACTGATGCACAAGTATTAAGTACTGTAATACAGTCTTTACTTATTTAGATAATTGTTTTTGTCATGTTTAAAAAAATGAGAAAATATCCTTGTGAAGAAAAAATTAAAACATCCTTGCCGATCTAGCCAATGTTTTGGAGATAAAGTGTGGCAAAGTGTCCTTAGATACTATATTATGTAATGCAACAGTGGTGTGTCAGAGCTTAATCTTTAGACAAAAATTTTTAATAATAGTACATACAAATAAGTATAGCATTGTATTACTAAAAATCTGCCCTCACATACATCATTACACAATATACGGCCATTCAAATATTTTAAAAAATATTTTAATTATTTTTTTTTGTTAGAGAGAGTTTAGTGAAAATTACAATCTTTGCCTTTAGTTTGTAGTGAACTTTAAATAATCTCTTATTTTAAATTTTCTTAATTTATTAGAGTCTTCCAACAACAATGACAATATAGGTAATGGGTTTTTAAAACTGTTTGAGAGTTGGATGTCACTCTAAAATATGTCTGTTAATAAACCTGAGTTTTGTTAGAAACCTTAAGATGTTTATCATGATGATCCTTTATTAGGTTATACTTCTAATAGAAGTTGTTGTTTTTTTCAAATTTGTTCTTTGAGCATTTGTTTTATTTGATTTTTTTAGGATAAACTGTAAACTCGTATAAGCAAATTTTGGAATTGTCAGTGTCTGACAGATTCTCAATAACCGGTAAAAATTTAAAGCAATTTTTAGAGGAAAACAGTTGCAAACTAATAGGCTATCTAAAGTATACAGTTAAAGATTTAAAACACGATAAAATCTGACACAGCAGAATTTATATTTTTAAAAGTAATTTGAAGATGTTAGAGAGTGTAACATATCCGAGTTTTTTTGTTTGTACGGTATTTGTTTTAAGAATATCTTAGAAATGTAAATTGGAACAAAACTTTCTACAATATTGTTTAAAAATAATCATTAAGGAAAGAAGACACATCTTGAGAACAAAAAGTCAAATAATTCGACCACGCAGCTGGACCGCTGACGTGAGTTGAGCAAATTTCCAAAATTAAGTTTATATGCCTATGTTTTAGAGTTTCAACCAACAATTTGGGAAATAGGTCTACTCACGAAGGTGTTGAACAGGTGTCTGTGTGTACGCAATATATTAGAAGAATTCGTTTGCGCCTAGTGGCCTCGCGAGTTTGCACCACTTGGCTTCGAACCGGGTAGGCCTACTTTTATGGTATTTTAGGCCTACGTTTTGATCGATTTTGGGGGAACCAAGCGAGCTATAAGGTCGCGTAAAAAAACAAAATGTGCAGAATAACATCCTACATTTATATTTTCACGAAAAAGTCTAAAAATTTCATTTTCGTAGTAAAAATCTCAAAAAATAGTTACTTCCGGTCAAAAAACGTGCTTCCGGTTGGTAGATTTTTTGGCTAACAAACTCGTCCGAGCGACGTGGGCAACCAACATGTGTACCAAATTTGAACCAAATCGGACTTAAAGTGCGTCCGTTAGAGTGTATACATATATATGATTTTTAATGACACCCCAAAACGTGTTCTGGGGACCATGATCGGTGCTCATTTGCTACTCCCGACCTTGGGTCTTACCTTAAGGGCCACTGCATAGCTCATTTTTCCTATGGAAACTCGCTAATAATATATGTTAACATGTTCGAAGAAGTAAAAAAGTTCTAACTTATTTTTTGAAATGGGAAAGCAGGTTTCTTTTGGATCATAAAATTATACGTAATTGAAAGGGAAAAGATCCAACAAATACCTTAACAAATAAAATAAAAGAGACAGGCGTTTGCACTGTCATACTTACATGAATATGAAGAGTGCAATAGAAATAAAAGTACAAACGTATAATTGCGTATTTATCTATGTAAATTAATTGATATAAAACTATATATATATACAAATTAAAACAGTGAAAATACATTTTGAATTTTCCTCTGAAATAAAGACATGTAGCCTAAGGTTAAAAGAATTAATACATGAATAATAATGAACCACATGAAATATAAAAACTATTTCTTATTATTAAAAAAGCGAGTTTGGGACGAACTCCCAAAATAATTTACCAAACTAGGAAGGTTGCGATTCGAAGTAGCCTATATATTTTTGTTTTGTTTTAAAATTACTAAATGTGGGCTAAATTATTAAATCACAAACTCCCCGGCTTAAGATAATACCGAAAACAGTTGCTAACGTAGGTGATGTTTCATTATATTTTTGCTAATACAATTTTAACTCTGGACAACTAATGTAACAGTATATATTTATAATCCATTTTTAGTTGATTTAATTTCATATGTATCTAATTTTGACGTAATTTAAAATACTCCTGTCACAAAATATTAATAACTACATAGGCCTATATCGTAAGAAAACACAGCGAAACTATTAAAAAAGATATATTAGAACTCCTTTTTTGACATTGAGAAAAAACTACAAACAATTGTTACGTTTAAGGTCAGGATAAATACCGACAAAGAACAAAGGAAAAAGCTGTATAAATTCACGTCATCTCGCAAAACAGATGTCAAATTATAGTCCTAGATGCATTTTTTCCTCGAAGATTTATTCAGTCTCACAAAATCTATAAATCAAATCGATGGCGATTTTGATCTATTCTTTTTGTTTTGTCTGACACAACAAATCCAATCCGTCTGCTGCATTTAATTTTAAATTTAAATTCTCTTTCCGATGGATTGATTGGCAGGTTTGCACTTGTATTGTCTATGTTCTTGCCTTGAGACAGCGTGTTAATGTGTTATATGATAGGTCATATTTCATAGCAACTGATATGCAATTCTAGTGTAGGTCATTTAGGACAACCCAATGGTCGGTCCATTCAAATACACACCCGGAGTTCATAAGTAAATGGAATATAGTTTGTTTTTAATTTGAATAATGGGGAGCGGTCAAATAATGCTAGTTGAGAAATTCATTGAGACTCTGTCCCCAAATGAAACAGTGTTACACACTCCCCCTGATATAGATTTAAACAATAAACATTTTGCTTAAATATTGTTTTGTTGCTGATTTTCGTTTTATTTAAAGAAAATGATAATTGAATGTTGTTGTTTTTTACATTGTAATAGGCCTATTGTTCTAACGCCTATTACAAATTTATTTACAATTATTTATAAGGTTTGTGAAAAATAAGTAAGTAACAGACATGTATAAAATAATAATTTCAACAAAGAATGCAAATTTTATTTTGAATTTAACAAATGTAAGCTTAATTACAAATACTAATCAAGCTTGGCTGGAGAATAAAAATTTCAATAAATAATAAAAATAACTCGGCTTTTATTTTCAGTTTTTTATTAATCTTGGAAATAAAGAAATACATTTTTAGAATAATTTGTAACAAGTAATACGACAACTCTGGTTTATAACCATGCAATGCTATAAAAAAAAAATAAACGGTACCAGGAACTGGCACATACTTTCTCACAAATACATTTAAATTACTAAACAGATTCACTGTGACTTGTAGGGTGGGGTAGGAGAGTTTTTTTATTAAAGTTGGAGATTAACTAATAAATATTATTATTATTATCTAGAGAGAAAACTATTCGATCGATTTCGAACAAATTTGCACCAAACACGTCAATTAGGTCTTTATAGATGCACGTAAAAAGGTTTTGAAAAATTTTGAAAAACAACCCCCTTTATGGCCAAAAAACCCCCAAAAATCAGTTATTATTATTATTATTAGCTAAACGAGAATTTTTAGAAAGATGCGGGTTTTTGTATATGGTAGGGCACATTAAAGGCTACAAATAAGCCAAATTTTATCAAAATCGTTAGAGCCGTTTTTTTATAAAAAAATAATAACTGATTTTTTGGGGGTTTTTTGACCAAAAAGGGGGTTGTTTTTCAAAATTGTTCAAAACCCTTTTTCGTGCATCTATACAGGTGTACTGGACATGTCTGGTGCAAATTTGGTTGAAATCGATCGAATAGTTTTCTCTCTAGCTCTGTCTACATACAGACATACATACAGACATACATACATACAGACATACAGACATACACACATACAGACAGACATTTTGTAAAAACCACTTTTTTGGACTCAGGGGGTCCCAAAACGGATATTTCCACAAAAATCTCAACATCGATTTTTTTTGCGATCACTATACTTTCTCTATACTATAGTATAGTGAGAAAGTAAAAAAACTGATAACATTTCTGGAAATTAACAAGTTTGTCTTAAAAGCTGTTAACAAACCCTTTAAATGCTAGTAACATAAAGAAATAAATCTAGAAGCCTACAGTTGGAATAAATCTGTAACTGGTCATTTGAATAGCGTACACGTGTTTTGAATGTGTGTCCTTCTCATTTTAGTCGGAATGGAATCGCATCATTAGATAACCAAAGCCAGTTCTGTTCCAAGACGAAGGGACGTGATAAAACAAAGTACAAACGGTGGTCCCCATTGTCGGAGAGGACTGAATACAAAAAATAAAATAATAATAAACAATAATGTTTTCCGATGGTAACAGTGTATCAAGACAATTTTGACATAGGTGGCCCCTTCTTGACCCTCCCAAAAACTTGCACCCTAATCAACGAGCCCTTGTGTGTTGGGAACAACTTGTCGGACCTGAATCTCAGCTTCGTCTCTTGAATTGGAAATTAGACGTGTCCACTCCCCAATTCAAAGTTTTACACTCATTTTCACGTAGAAAAATATTTTACTGCTGTGAAATCTGTTGCGTCAACAGAAGATATATCTTGTGTGAAAGGAAACGTCCTATTTTTATTTGCTTAATATTTATGACGGTAAAGTTTAGTTGTTGTTTGGATAATGTTGTAAATAACAATTTGCTGTGCTGTTCATATCGTTGAAGTAAACTGCGATGTTTTTGTTCGCCTTGCGTTTTGTAGTATGTGTTTTAGGCTGGGCTGCATCTCCGTCGTAAATATTCTACTCTTTTATGAACCTAAACACGCTTTTAGTTATTCCAAATTGTAAATTTTTTTATTTTTAAAGTGCACAAGTTGCATATTTTTGAAACACTCGCTACTGTTATTCGTATCATTTTAACAGGAAATATTTACGATGTTGAAATATTATTGACTACAACAAACTTACCTCAATGGATTTAAAAATTACTAACAATGTCCAATGTCCTAGTATTTAGAAAAGAAAAAAAAAAAAAACCATCCTACCTTTGTAATGTTAATCTTCTATAGCTATAACACTCGAATGCGGATTCCCTTTTCATTATTTAATAACATGTAACATATTTTTCTGCCACTTTGAAATAGATTGGGTTTGTGTTTTACTTTGGTTAGTTCTTTGTCATAAAACCCGTTTTTTTTTCAACCTGTCATATTCATATTACACATTTTCCTCACATAAGAATAATTCTGTACCATCAATAAGTAAACACTTGCTATCATTTTTCGTCACAACTATTTTTAATAAGAGGAGCCATTTCAAAATATAGTAATATCTTCTATTTGTTCACTGCCAAAATTGATATTTTATCGGGAAAATGTACATTCTTAGGGTGCCAGACCAGGATGAAATACCCACATACAGCCTTCTACAGAGACTAAAAATTATTTTCATGGAATTTTGAAAATAAGCGTTTGTAATGTGCGAAAATTTGATAGTATACATTTACATTTGTCTAAACAACTGTAAATTATCAATGTAACTAAAAGGTATTTGCTAATATAGTCCAGTCAATGAATGCATTGTAGAGTGCATGGAATATGCGATAATTTTTGACTTTAGGACTTTGTTAGGAGTTGTTAGGAGGTAAATAACTAAAAGTCCCCACCCCTGGGAGGTGAGCATAAGGCGAGAGGGGGATGGAAAGGTCCCATTTTTAGGTTTTTCGCTTATATCTCGAAAACGGTGCACTGTAGGGGAAGAAATTTTTTAAATAAAAATGAAAGTTAAATACATTTCCTATAAAATAGTTTCTGTATGTATTTGTCGAATTCCCAACGGTTTTCGAGATAGCCTATAAGTTATTGAAAATCGACAATTTTCGAAAAATCGTGTTTACCTCACTCTTTTTGTTAAACATTTGCTTATAATGCCTCCCACGACCGTTTCTCAGAAAAATTTTCAGAAACGAAATTGTAGAACATTAAATTTTCTTCAATTTTATATACACTTTTGCCATTTTATCTTCAACCAATCAAAAGTTATAGAATTTCTAAGATGTAGGCTACGATTATTTTCGATGTTCCTCTAGAAATTGGTATGTTGAGAGCCTGTTGCGTTTTAACTGCTGTAACTTACTATCATGCTGAAGAACAATACTTTAACAATGGAAATAAGGTAATTGCAATTGAAACACAACATTTTTTTATGAACTACTATTGGAAACCCCTGCGTGCTCCGTATGTTTACCTCCTAACTACTCCTAACAAAGTCCTAAAGTCAAAAATTATCGCATATTCCGTGCACTCTACACCCCTCTTTTGAGTACTCATCGACTGGACTAATAATAAACAGCACGAAAACGTGTGATTTTTGTTGATTACTGTAGAAGTAGATACCTATCGTAATGATTTTTTTTTGCTACGGTTATACATTGGAGTTTTCTCTTGTAAACATAAATGGAAAATTCAAAATCAGACCTAAATTTGAGAAAGTGTATGCAAGTGACATTCTAGCTTCTGTAACGAGTCAACTGAACTGAGGCTTTATGCAACATTTTCGACGATTCACTTGAGTGATATTGCTCATGGTATGGTTGTAGACTATTGTTTTACTAACACCCCAGGTACCTATATGGCACCCAAGTATATGGGGCTACTTGATAACTTGTGCCTTCTTATAGAAATTGGAACTTTAACGACTGAAACAATAATTGTATAGTTAGAAACCAAATTGAGAATACATTTATTTTAAACTATTTACACATACTTTATCTTAAAAACAAATTGGTTTAATATTGTAATACTGTCTATAATTTGTTTCTTGAAATATTTTTGGGTTTGTATTCTAATTATGTTCAGTATTAATATGACATAAACCTTTAAGACTTTTAAACCCTTAAAATATTTATAATTTGATTGGCATTTAAAATATTAGAGAACATTGGAATTTATCTATCGAAATCGGTCCACCCTGTTTCATTACAATGCTAATTCATGGGAATGCATATTTTAATATCCGTGTGTGTAACATAACTATGAAAATCAGATTTGATGTAAAAATGAAAATATAAATATATTTACGATTAATAATAATATTAATATATGTTTTAAGTTCGGTGCCAAAAGGATTTCTATTTAATGTCAGAAAGTCAAGATACAATAGAATGATCGGAAGCACATGTTCGCTAATATTAAAACCGGTTCGCGAATTTTACCCCTATGCCAAAGTAATACACCTAAAGGGAAAGGGGGAGAGTCTGACCAATCAAAGCCTGCGTCCATCAGCGTCTTTCTTGCCATTGGTCAATAATGACGCTAGTTGCACTAAATGAAGCTCATTGAATAAATTAATTAATATCTGCGTTCTTGATTACGTTTGCATACCGCATGTCTATAATTGTCTGCCTAATAAAAGTGATTAGGGCGGGGTTTCTTCTTTGTCTGTTTTCTATAGGTTGTTATTATTTCTTTCTTGTCGACAATTTAGAGAGTATCGTTTTGTTCAAACAGGGAGTTCGTGTATTGTTAGTAAACACGAATTTATTTTAATCGTTTTCAAAATGGAAGTATTTTTCTTCGAATCCTAACGCCATGTTTATGTAATGAGTGGGACTGTACAACCCCAATTTGAAAACTGGTCGAAAATATGGTTCATCAATGTGGTTGGATAAAACGTAAAAAAGCCTATGTAGGCCTACATAATTTGAATGGTATAAAATTACGTAAAAACTGTGCACGTACCTACTGAATACGGCTTATATTTTTATGAATTCTAAAAGTTAATGGCCTCAGATTGGAGTGAAAATATATAAAATCACAATAGTTAAAAAAGGGCAATTTTTCATTTAACCATTTAAAATACATAACTATATTTAAATACGTTGAAGATATTAGTGTTAGTGTAATAATCAGCTGTTTAGTAATAGCTTTAAACGCCTGTCTGTTATTATTAATTATTCCATTAACAGGTTTTTTCTTAATTTGTATTTTGTACAGTAGTTACAATAATAATTGTTAGGTTAGGTTTATGTTTACTAGTAGGCATCCTTTTACCCTTTTTTATAACTACTGTTATATCATAAACATAATACTTCGATTGCAACATTTCATATTATTTAAAATATTTGCTTCGAGATATGTACCTTCATTAAAACAAGTTATTAAATGTGTGTGGTGTTAGCAAGAAGGTTCGTGTGCGGAGCAAGCAGGTGTCTCCAGTCAATATACTGGGTGTCCCCGAACTCTCTGGTCCCCTTTTGGGGATTTTTTCCTGGGATCTAGACAAATGTACTTCACAATATAAACATGGGTCTACGGTGCTTACTTTTTCGTGTGTCTGTCTGTCTGTGTTTTTTACAATATAATTGATAACTAGAGATCGGTTTCACGTTTGAGTTCAAACTTGACATGAAGTTAAGTTTAACAATGATCTATTTTAAGTAAAATAATCGATTATATCTAATCATGCGTTTCAAAATAGCGGCTGTTTGAAACTTTCAAACCTAAATTACCCCAAAACCGTACATTTTAACAAAAAATGTCAAGACATCTTTTTTGTAGCCATTTTGATTCCCTATCGGATGGTGTAACCATCAAAACAATCGGATAATACAAAGGATAATAGTTCAGTTAAAAATAGTAATAGCATACGTAACCACAATATTGTTGTGTTTAAAGTGTACGTTCCTATAGTTAGTTATTTGAATAAATGCAATTACGTGTAACAACATCAAGCATACATTTTGGGAAAGTGTTTTGTATGCCCTGAAAAAATAGTCATTGTGGGTTACGAGAATTGCCAGAAAACCAACGATATACAGGGTGGAACAAAGTTAGTGTTAAAAACTTCGGGAAATGGTTCTATTGGTCAAAATAAATAGAAAATCAGGAATAATATTTTTTCGAAAATCGCTTCATTTTCCAAATATCCGCCATTTTGTTTCTTTTACTAAATAATTAATATCTAGAGAACGGTTTAACCGATTGAGTTCAAACTTGGCATGAAGTTTAACCTAACAATGATCTGTCTTAAGAAAAATAAACGACTATATCCAATCATGCATTTCAAAATGGCGGCTGTTTGAATATTTCAAACCTAAATTACTCAAAAACCGTACATTTAAAAAAATTTCAAAACACCTTTTTTGTAGCCCTTTTTATTCCCTATCGGTTGGTGTAACTGTTAAAACAATCGAATGAAGGATAATAGTTAAGTTATGTGTAATAATTGGTTTATTCAACATGGCATCCTATAAAAACACAGTAAATAATACAATATTGTATGTACATTTGCTGTCATTATCTTTAACTTAACTATTATTCTTCATCCGATTGTTTTGAAAGTTAAATAATCCGATCTGGAATTAAAAGGGCTACAAAAAAGGTAGCTTGACATTTTTTGTTAAAATGTACGGTTTTTGAGAAATTTAGGTCTGACATTTTCAAACAGCCGCCATTTTAAAGCGCATGATTGGATATAATCGCTTATTTTACTTAAGATAGATCATTGTTAGGTTAAACTTCATGCCAAGTTTGAACTCAATCGGTTAAACAGTTCTCTAGATATTAATAATTTAGTAAAAGAAACGCGGTTATTTGGAAAATGAAGCGTTTTTCGAAAAAAATATGGTTCATTTTCTATTTATTTTGACCCATAGAACGATTTCCCGAAGTTTTTAACACTCACTTTGTTCCACCCTGTATAATATATACGCTTTTTTGTTATATCGCCTATTTAAAATTCTACTCGCCAGTTTTTAATAACTTTAGTGTCGTTAGAAAGCGCTTCTTGATTATATTTCAAAATAATTCCCAACGAGCTGTTTTCTCACTGAAATCTAAAAAAATCCTACGAAATTTAGTGAGACGAGACATGGGTTAGTCTAGCGGGCTAAGGTATAGGCAGCAGTCTGTTATAGTAGGAACCTCCTGGGTTCGAACCATTGGCTACCGATTTTTTGATTTTACCGATTTATGTGCATAATGCAGCTCGTCCCGTCTTCATTAGTCTAACTGGCATAAAGACGTTAAGCACCTAAACAAATCTCTCTCCTCAATTTGGAAAGCCGACAAAAGCTCGTTTCGGTGGCTTGTCTCGTGAGGTGTAAGCAAAAAGTAAGTTCATTAAGTAAAATTACAATTTTATTCCTCTCTAGATGTTTCTAATGCATGGTAAAAATACATCAAATTTTGAGGATGTTTATGATCCTATATTTTAGATGATCACTGTGTTGGATTATATGAAATATACTTCAATAATTAACTGACTGCATTGACTTAAATATTTTTATTAATTCTACGTCGAACCTTTCTTTGTCAAAAAATATATCAATCTTATGGACTTATTAAAAAATATCTCTTCCATAAATTCTTGTTCAACCATTGAGAAATACCTCAATGCCATTGTGTTTCAAGCGACTACCATTATAGACCAGGTAAACTAGTAAATTACGATTTTGACCTGAATAAAAAATTTTTTGCCTACAGCTCCGATTTGGATGCAGTTTTCTGCATCGGGTTCAGAAATACTAGGAACAAATCTACATATGTCCAGTTTCGGGAGAAAACGGAAATGCGTCGCGGGTGCATAATTTTTTTGAAACCTCACAAAGTGGATAAAAAGCTTTTTTTAGCACAAAGTGGAAAATCGGTACTCGGGGGTTTTTTGGGGGCGCTGATTTCATTTCTGACCATGCGAAATGCCCTCGGTGAACCGGGGGGCTCTAGGGGATGATGTGGGGGAAATTTGTGAAGTTTCGAAAGAGACTTGAACATTTCCTCTCGGGGGTTTTTGGGTTCACTGATTTTATTTCTGATCATACGAAATGCCTGCGGTGCACCGGAGGGCTCTGGGAGGGAGGGTTACGCGTAGTATTTTATGAAAAGGAGAAGACATTATACAATTGTCAAAGGAAAGAAAAATAATAAATTCATAAATTTTCAAAAAATCTGTTTGTTCTGTACTAGTAACAAAAATCTGGAATAGCAAATTCAAACATACGTAATGTATAAAATAAAAAATTCTCATATACGCAATTCTTGATTTCGAAAATTATTTATAAGCCGCCATTACCATCGTCACCACCACTTACGAATGTTCACGATGCTTTCCACAATATTTTCAAACGTTTAAACACTGAATTTAAGAATTCACTAGATTTTTTCAAATGAATTACACGAACGATCAAATTTAAAACCAGCAGTGACGTATTTTCTTCTTCTCTCGATACACCTTTGTAACGGACTCTGAGCGAGCAGTATTAGCCCATACTTTCACTATTTCTCTTTATCTGTCTTCGTCTTTCCTGTGGGTCCCAACACTTCAGAGCCGCCCACAAGCCGAAACAGTTACCATGGGAACCGGCCTGATCCTCACTATATGATCCTTACGTTTCCCCCCCATCGGCCCCGACTCCTTGGAGCCCCCAGCGCATCGGGGGCCTCTCTCATAGTCAGAATTAAAATCAGCTCCCCCAAAAATCCCAGAGAGGAAATCTTTAAGTCTCTGTCGACACTTCACAAATTCTCCCCATCGCCCCCAGAGCCCTCCCGGTGCATCGGGTTCATTGCGCATGGTCAGAATTAAAATCAGCTCCCCCAAAAATCCCAGAGAAGAAATCTTTAAGTCTCTGTCGACACTTCACAAATTCTCCCCATCGCC
>JAGFPH010000114.1:802766-812998 GCA_018207615.1 Philaenus spumarius | reverse complement strand
AGCAAAATATTGTTCGAATGACGGGAAAAATAATTTGGAGTCGACAAAATGGAGAAGGGGTGAATTTTTAGGGGTTGAAAGTGGTATTTCACGGTTTTTCGCAATTTGCAACGAAAGTTGACCTCCTATAAAAAAAAATAAATATCAAAGTTCTTGATAATAAAAAGATCTAGTACTTTTGTATCTAACATTTTTCCACATAACCTCAAATTTTCCGGAAAAATCGGAAAAACTGAGTTTTAAGTTTTTAATTTTTTTCTTGCGCAAAAATTAATTTTTTTTCACGAATTTTGGTTAAAATATACCTCATTATGTTTCAAGTAAGCTGTATTTTTTTGTAGCAAAATATCAGACTTTTCTTTTTTTTTCGACAAATTCCGAAAAAATTACCTCATTTTCAACTGAAAAGTTTCACCGATAAAGTTTGTCTTTTCAAGCTCACCAGCCGGAATTTTTTCCGTTAAAGCATCTACTTTTATATTACGTAATAAAAGAGTAGCACTACTATGGAAAAAATTTCCAGAAAACGCCATAAAATGAAAAAACAGATTTTCAAAAATCAATTTTTTTACATTTTTGTTCTAAACTCATATTTATTTATTAAAACTATTGAAATTAACAGTTGAAACCTTTCGAGAATATTAATTTCATGTTACCTTAAATAGGTAGGGCTGCAAAGAATAAACAAGGACATAAATAAGGATTTGATTATGATAGAAGGGAGAAATGAGGTAATTTTTTGGAGGTAAATATGGTTTCTCACGATTTGCAGCAAAAAAAACCTCCTATAAAAAAAAAGTAAAAAAAAGTTTTTGGTAATAAAAAGATCTGCAACTTTTATATTTAACTTTTTCCCACATAACCACAAATTTTCCGAGAAAATTGGAACACCCGTTTTAATTTTTTTCTTGTGTAAAAATGGTATGTTTGTCGCAAAATTTAGTGGAAATAGACCTTTTTATGTTCTGAATTAGACGTTATTTTTTTTGTAATTTAAAGAAGTTTTTTAATTACATTCACATCACGTTTATTAAGTAGAAAACTGTTTATTACAAAAACTTATTATTATTATATATAGTTTTTTTTTTAAATTTTATATTATTAAATTATGCAAGATATACTAAAATCCTTTAAAATTATGTTTGTATTTATTTTATTTAAATGTTTTACATTGAAAATTTACAAAAACATAAAACTTTAATGTGTTGTAAAAATAACTAACGTTTAAAAATTACGCCTTGTTATTTACATGATAGATTAAATTACGCCTTTTTGTAATTTAAAATTACTTTAAATCAAAATTTTTAACCCATCAAATAGTTTTAATAAATAAATATGAGTTTAGAACAAAAATGTAAAAATATTGATTTTTGAAAATCTGTTTTTTCATTTTATGGCGTTTTCTGGAAAATCTTTCCATAGTAGTGCTACTCTTTTTTACATAATATAAAAGTAGATGCTTTAACGGAAAAATGCCATCTGGTGAGCTTGAAAAGACAAACTTTATCGGTGAAACTTTTCAGTTTAAAATGAGGTAATTTTTTTCGGAATTTGTCGAAAAAAAAAGAAAAGTCTGATATTTTGCTACAAAAAAATTACGGCTTGAAACATAATAAGGCATATTTTCACCAAATTTCGTGAAAAAAAAATTAATTTTTGCGCGAGAAAAAAATTAAAAACTGAAAAGTCGGGATTTCCGATTTTCCCGGAAAATTTGAGGTTATGTGGAAAAATGTTAGATACAAAAGTTGTAGATATTTTTATTATCAACAACTTTGATATTAACCTTTTTTTGATAGAAGGTCAACTTTTGTTGCAATTTGCGAAAAACCGTGAAATGCCACTTTCAACCACTAAAAATTCACCCCTTCTCCATTTTGTCGACTCCAAATTATTTTTTCATCACTCCGTACCGAAAGTAGCTACTTTCGATGTCAGCTGGTAGCAACGAAAACGATCGTTTCCCAAGCTCTAATTTAGAGCAAGGGAAAAACGATCAGCTGATTTTCCCTTGCTCTAAATTTGTTTTCCCTTGCTCTCAATTAGTTTTCCATTTGCCCGCTACGCGCTCTGACGTCGCTTTGCCGTTTATTCTTACAATTTATATCAGCTGTTCTTATTGTACGTTATTATAAAAAAATGTTAATTGAGAAATATAATAGTTTGCATTTTACTGAGGTTTCTTCTTCAGCATTGTGTGTATTTTTGCGTCGTGATGAAAAGTACCGTTCATAACTTGTACCGAAAGTGATTTTCCGGCACTTGCTCCAATTATTCCCGTACTCGGCTTCGCCTCGTACGTGAAACTTGGGCGCGCACCGGAAAGTGCCACTTTCGGTACTAGTAATGAAATATACTATTCCCTTCATTCGGACAATATTTTGCTCCTCTTCCAGTACGTCTCATGCTGTTATTTTTTTTATAGTTTTTATATTTTTTGGCGTCCATCAGCACTGGTCTAATTAGGATGTGCCTATAATATATTATGTCCCCTTTTATTGATTTCCCCTGCTGCAAAATACATACCTGCATTATCGAATTTTTTTCAGACAAACCATTGCTCGGAGGAAATAGATACATATGACCTTTTTTATTGAAAAATACCTCCCCTACACGGTGGTATTTTTTTATTTTTCTCTATCTTCATCATAGCTCGAAATATTAAGGATAATCGAAAAAAAAATTATAATCAATTTTTTTTTCGACTTTGGGAAATCGATAGACTGGTAAACTTTTTTTAATGTTAATGTACATACTTTAAAGTACTTATAAAAAAAAATCAGCCATATTGCAAATTACTGGTAGTTTTAACCTATACCGACTGGGTTATAGTATGATCTCAAAGAAATAATATACTTTTACATCAATAGCTCTGTATGTTATGTCAGAGGTAAAAACACATTTACTTAAACACTCTTTTTACTTAGTCGGGTAAAAATGATAAAGGTACGAGACTGTAAGTCCCTTCGAGGTTTTAAACAACTATTGTTATTGCTGGAGTAAACAGATTGTAATGTTAAAAGGCAGCAGCACAAAGTGGGTAATTAAGCTCTCTCTTCACTGTGTTCTGCGACATTAGCGGTTTTAATGTGCACTGTTAACTATCTCCACACATCAAACTTTTATAAATACACCTTTAAATAAATCTAATTTGATATAGTATTGCATTCTGTAACATGTTGTCTTTGTAAAACACAATATGTAATTATTGCTTTGCCTCATGTCTCCATTTTTAATTGAGTAAAATTATACTTAACATATTTTCTGATAGTTTTTATCTCATCTGTCTGAATGCTTTTCTTAAAAACACTCAGAAACACACAGGTGCATATGTAATTAAGTGCCAATTGTGGATAACTTATACATGGCTTACCTGAATTTGGAAGAAGTAAGATTAAATTTACCCCTTTATGACTGTCTCAGCACATGGGCTGATTTACTAAAATTATTATTATATGCTGTAGTTTATTCTTTATTTCGCTCTTTATGACAATAGTTTTGTTAGTATACAATTGTTTGATCTAGTTAATGATTACTTAGCATAACCAATGAAGCCACTTTATAAAATAAGTTCTTTGTTTATCAATATTAAATTTATGTTTCCGTATGTATTGAAGCCTAGTAAAATTCACACAAAACCTGACTATTTCTACAAAAATACACTCAGGTTTTGTGTTTTAAATGGGAGGTTTCAGCCAGTGTATACAAATTAATGATTGACCCATTAAACACACTTACGATTGTCATTCCCGACCCACTTATGCCGCACAATTTTGTTTATGACAAATAATTCTACCTACCGCCGTTGAAAACTTAAAAATTCGAAATTACCTACCAAATTGTCAAGATTTTTATTTTTCTATTATTCTCTTTTCTTATCTCCAAACAATAGATGGTTTAGGGGGGTTGCTAATTAAGAATTGAGAGTGAAAAATGGAGGCCTTAAAATAGCGGTTGTGACTATTGAAGAAATGGAAACTTGTACTATTTTTCTCCAGACATGTATGAAGCATTAAATTAACGCAAAACTTTTCACAACGTCTTTTCCAACTTCGACATATTCGTTGTATAAAGCCGCCATTGTTTGTTACTTCTGGTCCAAAATGAGCGACCGAAAAAGTCTTGTAATCTTGTGCGTAACTAAAAATCAGTTTTTTGACCGCCTTTCAAACTTATTCAAAATGGTCAGCTTATTGGTTGGAGATATGGTCAACATATGAGTACACAAAATGTTCACCTATAAAAGACCTTTAATATGGTGTCCCACTCGACCTACTTACATTGACATTTGGAAATTCCTGGAAAGTATGGACTTTGAGATTTTTCTAAAATTTTACATTTTTGTTGTTGGAAAACGTGTGGGAAAATGCCCAAGTGAGTATTAACAATGTTTGATACAATTTTGAGTATAAAAGTAAAAAGGCCATCTTGAAAAGTTAAAATGCTTTTTCAATGATGTCACACCAACATATTGTTACATTTTTAATTTCTTCTAAAACCATCACCACCAATCAAAATAATGCTATTTGAGACACTGTGAATTGAAAGAAATTGTTTTAATGTATTCTTTAGTCGCGAAATGTGGGGATTTCAGATGAAACGAAGTGTTAAAACTCATTCGTTTTCCCATAATTCATAGCTGAGGAACGGTCTGTTACATGTTACATCCTGTATTATTATTAATAGAACATTTCTCATAAATTAGTTAAACATTTTTGTTTTTATGACATTTACGACTTCGTTTAATAAAGTTAATAGAAAATGGAAAACAATACAAAAAAGTAAATTTGAATAAAAACCTCCACATTTTGTTCGCAGTTATTTGGATATCAAATAAAATGGAGAAAATCTCTAAGTATTTCGATGGGACATTTCCGATCTTTAATTTTCTGCTCTTTCGCTTTTCTGATACCGGCAAATACAAAACTATTTATTTGGCAAAACCAAATGTCGTACACTAAATGGGGCAGGGAGGGTTGACGTATGGGTTAATTGGTACAGTACTGGTTGAGGAGTCAGTGTTTTTTTATTTATGGGCCTAAACCTACCATTAAACAAAAAAACAAATTGCGCCGAGTGTATTTTGTTTAACTTTACAGGAATATTAAAATATTCCTCGTTATCATTGCTGTTTTATTTTCAATAATTGTTGCTATGGTAATAAACTTGTGCTATATAAGGTTTTCTCTTTAAGCAATATAATATAAATTCATTTCATTTCATAATTTACCATTAATGCACATACAATGTTGAAGATTTCTATTTCGTGGTTTAGTGTTGCTACCTTACGTTCTAGTTTGATACCCTCCAATCACTGGATGTATTGTAGCGTTCGTGTATGATATGCAGGGAGATAAGAGAATCGCAACTAGCACTATATAATAATACAAACATTAACTGATTTTAGCAAATTGTTTATGTTACATTTTGCATTTAACACTGGCCATCTGTTAGTGTTTATCAAATTATAGTTTTGAATTGGATTTACAATTTAAAAATTAAAATACAGTTAAAAAAAATTATAAGATGTCAATAAAAAAGTAGTTTGGATGTGATTATGAAAGTTAGGGTGATTAAGTGTTGGATTAAGTAATGAGACTTATGGTAAGTTTAGTGTTTAATTATTCAATATCAAGTATGATTTGTTTACTCTCGAAATATCACAAAACTATTTACAGAAATTTCTCTATTTAAAAAAAATGTAGCCAAATTTGTGTTTTTAGGAGAACGAAAGGTATAATGAGTAGCATACCTATGAAATAATAATGAGTACATTTTTATGAAATGTATTTTTAAAATAATAACGGTGCGGTGATACGGTTTGATTTAAAAGTCTTTTGTATTAGTACAGAGAAAAGATCGTACACCCTGAAACCTTACTTCTGAGATCTGTTGCCAAGTTAACTGTAAAGATTAGAGGGGAAGGTAGTTGACTACTTCGTGTGGAGTAGTGGTTCGATGTGGCAAGCAGCTATTGGTTCAAACGACGCGTTGTACAAGCAGCAAACTTGATGTATATGTGTGTAAAATATCTTTTATCTGGAGTATTAGTACTAGGTAAGAAATGCCCTCTCACAGGTTCAAATACTATTTCTAGGCCCACTTAAACGCCGAGGCGTTGGTATAGAACACATTTTATAAGGTTTAAGGAGACTTCCACTACTCGTAAAATCAAAGCTTAATCTTAGCCTGAAACATGGAAAACCAAAGCGCAATCAGGTCAAGTGCTCACTGCATCTCCGCCACATTGGATATATTTCCGTTAAACGTAGTTTTTATTTTTTCTGATCTTAGAATTATTAACATTGGTTTGAATTATTTGATCGTGATTGCGAATGAGCCATTTTCCGTTTAATCACGAACAATATAGTTACGAGCTTTCCAAACATTATTAGGTGTACTCGATTTACGAAAATGATCAAAACTAATATTCAAATTAACTAAAGAAGAAGGCGAAAGTATTTATCGGAAACGTAAAAATAATGGCTTTTATAAACAGGATGAATTAAAATAGTTTTTCTTTAGTCTGCCATTTTATGTGTGTATGTCATTAAACTTGCAAAAAAGTCAGGGAAATTTAATTCGTATCATTGAGCCCCCCCAAAATTTAGGAGTCTTTCTTTGCTCCAGCAGGGTCAGTCCATGTCAAATCAACACAGTTTTTATTAAATTTTTATTTCACTATCTCAGATTTGGTTTAAATTTGGCATACTTGTAGCCTTTGTAAAAACTAAGAAAAATACAAAATTTCATTGAAAAATATTTATTCGTTTAGGATTTAGATGTATGTAAAGTTCTAAAAAAACACCAAAAAAAGCTCGGCCGACTATATTTTAAACTGCAATTTTAGCTCTCCTAGTTGACTTAGAGAGATGGGAGTGGTGTCATTTTGTTGCATTTTTTGTGCCCTTTCATATGATATACATCACAATATATGTTAAGATAAAAATATTTTTTTTAAAATCAAATTGAAATTTTTAATTTTTAATTTTGAAAAATGCGTACTTTTGAAAATTTTCAAAAAAATACATGTTTTTCACTATGTTTTTATTAGTGGATTCTCAAAGTATAATGATGGGATTCCAATGGGTTCACTTACATTTAAATGTTATTGCGAACACAGTTTTGACTAAAATACGCAAACTAGAGGGTTTTAGTCAAAATATACGAAGTATTTTTATATAACTAATGGGAGAAACATTAAAAAGCATTTTAATAAGCTGCCTTATAAATAAAAATTATAATATTAAACTTAGGTTAAGAATATTTAATTAAGTTGGTCTATCAATTATTTCATTGTTAAAAAATTACCTATAGTTTTTTTGCTTTCTCAATACCTATATACTAAATTGAATTAAATTTAATTAGGCTTTAGAAGGCTTGAAAAATAACAGCAAAACATGTTATAGTATTGAATAATTTGCCTTTAATAAAATAACAGTTACCTTGTTTACGTGAGCTAGACAAATAAAACTTATTTGTCTTATTGCTTCAGTGCTTCATTTGATTTTGCAGTGTTCTCCTCAGAAAGTTTGTATATTCTTCCTGTGGGCGTAGTAGGGTCAACCGTACACAAAATATCATTTAAAGATGTCCACAAAATGTCAGGTTTTCCACCACTTGGGTATGAAAAAGATGGGGAAGGACCAGCTGGGTGCAGAAATGTGACTTTTACTTCGTCTTCACTTTCATTTTTATCTAGCACATAAGCTAGCCACCATTTACTGTCATATTTAACAGTTACGTATCCGTTAACATCTGCCATTGAAATTTTCCCAATTAGTTTTGTGGTGCTCACTGTGCTGTAATTTGTGTCATAAGAAAAGGCTTTTACTTTTATTTCAGTCAAGTTGTCTTTGATTGGCAAATAAGCATGGAACTGTTGAGTTCCTTTTATGGTCTGTGCTTTTTCAAACCGTGTACTCAAAAACCTTTCAGTATCTATATACTCTTCTTGCTTGACAAACTCAAAGTTAACACTTTTAATATTTTGGATCGACCAATCAAAAAGTTGTTGAGGCGTTAGTATTTGATTTTCATAAGGTCTCTGAAGGCTTGCCCTTGTAGCCAACCTTTTAACCGTACCACCGACACCATCACATGCTCCTTTACCATGCGCTGTAGCCGAAAAGTGCCACTCTGCCTCTATTCCAAAATCTTGGGAATGGAAACACAGATTAGAAAAATTCTTTTTATTTTTGTATTGCGCTACACTTCCGTCGGAAAAGTAATACATTTTCTCAATATCAAACTGAAAGTAACTTATCAAAAACTGAATGAGCCTTTTTTAGAAGCAGTAGACAGCTGTTGTATTGTGCTCCAGACATTCAGAGATAATAACATAGCTGACATGTTTTACTTTATCATCTTGTTTATAATAAATTACAAACGGGTGTATTGTTACATAGTCACTTGACCAGTGGTAACTCTGGGCTTCATCCTGAACTACATGAGCATAGTTTTCTGAGAAATCGAGTGTGACTACACTCTCATTTTCTTTCAATGTTTCTTTTACTTCATTCATAAAAGAGCTTTGTTGTTTAGCTATAAAATCATTTCGAACTAACTGACCAAGTTTGTCACATAACATCTCAAGGAACTCAGTTGAGCTTTTTTGAATTATCTCAAGATTACACCGGTCCACTGCAACTCATTGCCAAAAAGATATATTTTCAATCATATTTTCCCCAAAAACATTTTCTAATGTATCTGTTATTTGATTTGTTCCTGGGCAAGAACTGCAATTACACATAATACAATTAATAGAAGGAGGGTTGCATAAAATATGAGCGAGAAAATGTTTGTAAGTTGCAAATTCTCCATTAGTCAATGTTCCTAACCAGGCATTCTCAGGAAACAGGAACACCTAAATTCACTTAAATAATTATTTGTATCCTACAGCGTGTATTTAGAAGTTGACAATCTAAAACCATATGTATTTTAATGAATAAAATAAAATAATTGTAGACCAACTTAATTAAATATTCTAAACATTATAATTTTTATTTATAGAAGCTTTCTTATTAAAAGCATATTAAAAATTCTTTTTAATGTTTCTCCCATTAGTTTTATGAAAATAGTTCGTATATTTTGACTAAAACCTTATAATTTGCGCATTTTAGTCAAAACTGTGTTCACAATAACATTTAAATGTAAGTGAACCCATTGGAATCCCATCATCATACTTTGAGAATCCACTAATAAAAACATAGTGAAAAACATGTATTTTTTTGAAAATTTTCAAAAGTACGCATTTTTCAAAATTTCAAATTAAAAATTTCAATTTGAATTTGAAAAAAATATTTGTATCTGAACATATATTGTGATGTATATCATATGAAAGGGCAGAAAAAATGCAACAAAATGACACCACTCCCATCTCTCTAAGTCAACTAGGAGAGCTAAAATTGCAGTTTAAAATATAGTCGGCCGAGCTAATTTTGGCATTTTTTGGTAACTTTACATAGCTCTAAATCCTAAACGGATAAATATTTTTCAATGAAATTTTGTATTTTTCTTAGTATATAAAGGCTACAAGTATGCCAAATTTCAACAAAATCTGAGATGGTGAAGAAAATCCTTGTGTTGATTTGGCATGGACTGACCCAGCACACAAGCTTATAAAGCAGTTTTTCCCATGAGGACATCATCAGCAACTGTTAAAAGTCTAAAAAGTACTAAAAAAGAAGCCTACTTTGAAATGTATCTGCTTTAAAAAAAGAACTTTTGCCAAAAAGTACTAAAAAAACAACAGCCGATCTTCTTTTTTTTAAAGAATGTTTTAAGCCTATTTTTTCTAAGTTACCCAATAGAGTGATTCTACAATTTGAGATTTTTAAATAAATGTTATTTATAATAATATTTATTTTATATTCTTAGTGAGCCTAGTTTGCTATGGTAAAATCTAAAATTTGAATTTATTGATTGAGTGAGACTGATGATAGTGTAAGTTCAGTTAAATGGACTCAGACGATTTAAACACTGAAAAGTGAATGTACTGTTTGCTCTCAATATTTAGCACTATATTCAGAAGAAATTGATCGGTATAATTTTCATACTATCAACATTAAAAACAGAAGATACACAATTAACTTACACCTACCACTTAGCAAACAATGTTTATTTTGAATTTGAACTGGGGTAATTAAATATACTAAAATACACCTGCTTTCTTTGTCTTCCATGGATGGTGATGCAAGGATTATAGGATGATGGTGATGCAAGGATTATAG
>JAGFPH010000114.1:788173-800858 GCA_018207615.1 Philaenus spumarius | reverse complement strand
CCCTAATTTTATTCATAATTTTTACATTTTCTTAAATTTTTTGATATTAATTTTTACGGAAATGGTGATTGATTAGGACAGAGGCACTTGGATCTAAGTTGGGTGGTGGGGGTTGCTTTGACTTATACATAATTAAGACAGAAATCGAAATAGAGTCGCAAATTGTCCATAAAATACCTAATTTTGTCCATAATTTTGAAATGTATCAAACATTTTTTATATCCTTTCGGAATGAAAAGTAGCCTTAAATATTCTCTGAATAGCCCTCTACATGTTAATGAAACTTTCGTCAAAATCGGTTCAGCCATTCCGGAGGTTAGCCCGCCAAACAAACAGAAAGACAGACCAGACAAAAAAATTATAAATGTGTGTTCAGATTTTACTGATACCATAAAGGTAAATAATAACTGTCGTAAACAAAATATAAAACATAACATATAGAAAATGTATGTTAAAAATGTTTTCATCACACTGTATCGAAAATAGTAGCCTACTCTTCAATATCAGCTGTGAGTATTGAAAATAGCGTTTGCTCGGTCTAGATCGGCAAAATCAGCTGGAGATTTTTGCCGATCTCTAAATTAGTTATAAATTATAACACCAGTAGCGCTATCAATAATACAGTAATTATGATTTGAAATGTCTTATTAATTATTATTAGATATAATAACGATTTTAACAAAGGATCAAAAATGAGAAACAATAAAAACTACAATATTGATACTGCTTACAAGTAGTAAATAAATAAACTTTTAACTTATTTTAAAAAAAAGTACATCAGTACGTTTATTCATGAACCAGTATCGGTAGTAGTGTATTGTGGGTATTAATATTATTCTATGATTTTGATATCAGATTTTCCAATTAATTTAGTGAACTTAAACAATGTATTGTTGCCATTGTAAGCAATATTTCTGACCAGTTGTATGTATTGTCATCGTACCAGTTATATGTATTGTCATCGTACTTCAGGAATTTTACTGAGAAACAAAAGGTTATTAAGAAAAATATATATTAAATTTATTATTAATATTATAAATCACAGTTTGATGAAAAGTATCGTTCATCACATGGGCCAAAAGTGGCTTTTCGATCCTCGCTCATTTTCCGACTTCGGCTTAGCCTCGGTCGTTAAACTTGAGCTCGTATCGAAAAGGGTCACTTTCGGTCCTAGTGATGAAATATACTATTAATTATCTTAATTCACTTGGAATAACAATTCAGCACTGAAACCAATAAAACGCCATTGAATGGAATGTAACAAAAGAAGGAACGAAAGCAAATATTGAAAACGTTCTCAAATTGAACATTACGTAATTCATTGTAACCTAACAAATAATATATAAGTTGGTAGCACTTCTTACTTTCCGAAAAATTTGTCAACGCTGTTGAACCTGTCGATTCAGCAAGAAGGCTGATGGTTAGCTATGTTAATTCGGCTATTCAACTTTTAGTTTTATGCTATACTACTAGATAACATCACTTATAATAAAGATTAAAAGAACCAACAAGGCTCAGGTCTACACTTTAATAAAAACCTAACCTAAAAGTTAGAAATACAAATAGTTGCTTCAAAGTGTGAAATCAGGTGTTAAGGGTCTGCTCCAGTAAACGAGAAAGCAACCGGAAACTTCTCACTGTATCCCTATCTAAACAGTGCAATTTCTTGCAGCTGAACGCTTTGACATTGCCTCATTTCAAACCATTTTATAAGTCTATCTTTTGTAATTGAGTGTTGAAAAAAAACCTGAATATTCTTTATAAAATTTCGGATCCGGCTTGCAAATTTTTTTTCATTATTAATTTTGTATTGTGTTAGGGAAAAAATGCAAACTTTGTACTTACAAAATGTCAGTTAGATAACAAATCAAAAGCATTTAAAATAAACGGTATCAGTTAACTGACACAAACTTTCTCCCAACTTACTGTAGTCAAAATAATATTGTTTTTAATCATTTTATTTACTACTTTTTAGAACAAAGCAAAAAAATAATATTCTACCTACGTCAATCGTATAAAAAAGTTATTGTCCCAGGCGGGATTCGATCGCGCGACCTTTGAATTACTGGCCGTCCTCGCTACCGTTGTGCTACCCCGTGCGGCCGTCGCCGTGATGCTAGATTGACAACATAAACTTGTTTATTTTTTAACATTTCCCCATAATTATGAAACGCCGAAGTTTTGATAAAAGCGGGTGGTGTCATTTTGTTTGGCATCTTAAGCACTATAAATACTGAAAATTTGATCAAAATCGTTAGAGCCGTTTTTGAGAAATTTGCATTTTTGTCGTTTTTATTGGTTTTTAGGGGTAAATTACCCTTAAAAATTAAAAATTCCAAAAAATGAAAAAAACGCCTGGAGATATTAGGGTTTAGTACCTACATACCAAATTTCATGAAAATCGGACCAATAGTGTCCCCTCTGGTCGTGTATACATACTGACACACTGACAGACAGACACCACGTTAAAAACACTTTTTTGGGTTCAGGGAGCACCAAAACAAAAAATTCCACTAAAAATATTTTTGGGTTCATTGAGCACCAACACAGATAATTGCACTAAACAATTTTTTGGGGTTCTGGGAGCACCAAAACAGATAGTTCAACTGAAAATTCAAATTCGAACATTTTTACGAAAACAATACTTTCTCCATATACTACGTATAGGGTGGAGAAAGTAAAAATGTAAATTGCAAGACGGATGCGTATTGTGACTGTGCTTAAAATGAGACCTTGCAAACAATTTTACGATAAAAAGTAAACGAAATAAATGGTTTGAAATTTAACATTGCTCTTATGGGATAAAAATCCAATATGGCCGCTACTACAGCAGACCCTTAATGGAAATATTAGAGCAAACAGCTTTTTTTATCTGTTATTTTATTCAATTGGTTGCTTTGGTTCAATTGGTTTATTATACATCATCAGTCTAGGCCTAACCTAAGATTTTTTTCCGATTAAATTTACAAACATTGAAATAAAAACAAACAAATTTTACCTCTTTATAATAATATTAGTGTATATAGGCCATTATTTGATTTGCCGTACCGTAGTTATTGAAGTGTATATTTTTATTATATTGAAAGGAGAAAGTAATGTTTCACTCATATGCACTGGTACCGTGAAAGAAAGTTACCGAACGCGGTAAAAAATGTTTCTTTTTCACAAAAGTTTGGATGTCGTATAATTTGTGTAAAATGTTACACCACACCCTTTCTATTTTCCCCCTATTGTACTTTTGGAAATAGAAAAGGAGAGGAATTATTTAAAAAAAGTACCTTATGGGTCGGCTCTAGTAAAACAGAAAGCAACCTGCGACTCCCTATAGCGGCGGTAGGTTACGCGGACATTGCTCATCCTAAATCCATTTAAAACCCGCAATTATTCAAATAGCGTTTTTTTAAAAATACCAAACTCTTGGGGACAAAATTCTTCATCCGAATAGCTTGTTAATTTTTCGCTATAATTAATAGTTACAACGTAAAAAATATTTAAAATCACCCTATAGCGGCGGTAGGTTACACGGACATTGCTCAGCCTAAATCCATTTAAAACCAGTAATTGTTCAAATAGCGTTTAAAAAAAATACCAAAATCTTGGGGATGAAATTCTTCAGGCGAATGGCTTGGTAGTTTTTCGCTATAATTAATAGTGACAACAAACAAAAAAAATATTAAAAATCAATGTTTTAAATTGTTAATAAATATTAAACAAAATATTTTTCTTAGTTTTTAAAAAGCCATTTGCATGCATATTGACCATAGCTTTAAAATGACATATCGTTTATAATTTTCCGATCAAAAATAAAGGAAAAATTTGGATTTTAATTTAACATTGGTCTTATGGAGTGTCAGCCAACATGGCCGACAGCTAGAGCCGACCCTTAAACTACAGATCGGCCAAAATTTCTGTGCGCGCGACCAGACCTGGTCGGTTCCAGGCGAGGGGGTTGGCGGGGGTACTTTTGTGAAAACATCCGTGTCTTGCTACTACAGCGCAGCGAGGTAGAAACCATGGAGTGCTCACCAATTGAGCAGAAAACGGTGGACGCATTGTCATTTACACGCTCCTGGTCCTCTTACGAATAATAAAACTACAATTAAATTTATATATTTCTTTTCTGCATGAATTGCCGCATCCAACGGTATAAATAAATTTTAGTTTAAAATTGTGCGTTATTTTTAATAATGAAAAAGATTAGAAAGTTGTAACAGCATGACATGAAAAAGTCAGTAAGCGCTGAAATTTTTTATTTTTGAGGTTGAAACAAACTTCCAGCGAGAAAGTTGTAGCTAATTTGTTGATCTTCAAAATTTATTCGAAAACATTTTCGATAGAACTTCTAGTTTGTTCAATAATCCGATGTAAACTACCGCTATGTTCAGTTCTACGCGCCCCGCCACGCCGATGTTATTAGTGCGCTAGTAGCGAACCGTCCGCGCGCACAGAAGTTTTGGCCGACCTGTACCTATACATACTTCACAATTTTGTTGAAGCAGTAAAATGAAGCCATTATAAAATATTTTAGGAAAGTATTATGAAATACTTCCTTTCTTGATACAAACATTGAACATTTTTTAGTTTTGTTTGTGAGAATATATGGGGGGGCACCATGAAAATATAGGCTTATGAATATTTTCAGCTGTAAACCTTTATTCATTTCTGAGAAATGTGACTAACAAACGAGTGATCCTACAAAGATTCAGTATTCCCTTAATAGTGATGAGCATAAGAATGATAAAACAATAAATACACGTAAATAACTATAAAAAATGATAACACGATTAAATGAAAAGTACGAGTGTATCCAATTTGTCGGATCAGATTCATAAGCTTTTTGACGATTTGGTATGAATGATAATGTGATTTTATTTACGTAGACCTATTATCATACAATATTTGATTAGAAACAAATTTTAAAGTTAACACAGTAATATTATTAACCCATAAAAAGGAGTGAGTTTTTCGAAGCAGACTCCCAGTTCTTGGCGGTACTTGTGTAGTTTCCCTATAAGGCAAATACCGTACACTTAGAGTGATTCATTTCATTATGTTGGGTAGCGGCGCCTAACCTTGGACCCCCTCCCCTCCGCCCTTCCACTACACGTCCTGTTATGCTAATGTATTATCCCTACTTCTCCGTCCCATGCGGTGGATTGTTTTAAGCTGATCTACATTTTATGAGTGTAAGCTTGTAATATTTGTGGGTTAGATTAATATTGAAAAGCTGTAAAGATGTTGTTATAGACCTAATATTATGATTTTCATTATTTAGAATTAGCAGTTATTGACACTACTAACTAAATTTATTCCTGCCGTTACATGAAACAATTGTATTTACAAAATAATATGAATTTATTTCTTCAAACATTACAATTCGTTTTTCTTGATAGTAAACTAGAGGAGACCCCTGTATGCTTCACACTTTCACTAAATCTCTGATGAGAGTGAAATACAAACTTGGCATATATTTTAGCTAGAAAACTTTTATTTCCGGATTTCACAAATATCATTAAAATTTTTTTTAAATAAACAAAAGTATATTGGTTTTCAACTTTTAAAGTTTATAAACAATTATGAAAACAGCAAATATGATCAAAATAAAAATGATGGATCCCTCGTTAAACTGATTTAATGAACATTTATTTTGTATTGAACAAACAAAATTTGAATATGCTCTACATGCATAAACATTACAGTCTTGTGAAAAGTTAGGTCATTAGATAAACAGTTGTTTAGATTAAGCTTAATATAATTAGACACTGTTAAAATAATTTCGGTAAAGAGATATAGCATTGCATGAAATTAAAAACTTTATAGTCATCCTTTATTTTAAATCCGATCTAAAAAAAAATAATTTCTTTTCTCAAAAAAGTATGCGCATTATCTCCGAAAACATATTTACTTGAACACTCTAATGTTTTGTACATATTAAATTGGTTGGGTGAAAGCTAAGTTAGATTTTTTAATCATGTTATTAAAAAATCCTGTCATTCGCGCAAAAGCGCTGGCCCTTCTGCGCATGCGTCAGGATCCAAATCACCGCTGCCACCATTCTACCCTGATCCAAGCGCCTCTGTTCTAACCAATCGTCATTTCCGTGAAAATATCAAAGTATACAATAATCTATTTGGATTTGCTTTGCTACGGGGATTGGTGAGCGAAGCAAGCAGTGTAAGTAACTCAAGGACAATTTTCAACTAAACAATCTAATAAATGTTTAGTTTTCCTTTTTATCTGATGGATAGATATTGTAGCATAATTAGAGCCTGTTCAAGAGTAGTTGAAGCCATTTTCGTTAATAGGGAATCTACTCTATTACTTCACTACCGATATTTTTAAACCTTTTATAGATGTGTGTTGCCACATCGTTAGTAAATAATTTGACACCCACGGTGATCGGATCCGGGACTTTAGCGAAAATTTTGTCCACTACACTAAACTAGAGGCCCAAAAAATGTAGCCTGGTGGGAGTTTTTTTTTTGTAGTGGTTAACAGGTAACAGAAATATATAGACTTAATGTTATCAAGATATTTTTTTTATATCGATGATAGAATGAAAGATGTTGGCTGCACTGCATGAACTTGTAATTCCTAAATTTTATACTATTATGCACTCGTAGTAATTTCATCTCGAAGTTTGAAGATGTTATCTCTGTTAATGTACGAGTCCATAAAGGCAAGGGAGGAATAATATTGCACTTCTCTAATAATCGTCTCGAAGATTTTTACAGGTTTTCAAAGTTAGTAAGGTCTTCATTAAATACTTTCCGAAGTACCAAACACGCACACCAATGTATTATGCCTGTCTAATTAAAGGCAATAACCATTACAGTTTGCAGGCGGTTGTAATAGCAGGAGCAGGTCTTGCTTTAGCAGGTTTGCCAATATGATGGAAATTAATTTACCCCCGCGAATATAAGGTAATTAAATGTAATTACACCAAGTATAATGCCTTTCTTGTACAAGTAAGAAAATATTGTGAATCACCCATAAGAGAAAGTTTATCTTTCCAAAATGTGAATTTATAGCTTCGTAATTGTGATGTACTAGGCCTACTTTTTTACTCACATCAGGTGTATTGGAACTACTGTTCTTACTTATTTTTTGATGTTTCAGATTTACCGAAATTAAAATTTAGCCCTTAGGTCGGCTGTAGCATAGGGAAAAGATCTTACACCCCAAAACCCTACTGCCTTGTTGAAAAATCTTAAGGGTCGGCTCTAGTAAAACAGAAAGCAACCTGCGACTCCCTATAGCGGCGGTAGGTTACGCGGACATTGCTCATCCTAAATCCATTTAAAACCCGCAATTATTCAAATAGCGTTTTTTAAAAAATACCAAACTCTTGGGGACAAAATTCTTCATCCGAATAGCTTGTTAATTTTTCGCTATAATTAATAGTAACAACGTAAAAAATATTTACAATCACCCTATAGCGGCGGTAGGTTACACGGACATTGCTCAGCCTAAATCCATTTAAAACCCGCAATTGTTCAAATAGCGTTTAAAAAAAAGTACAAAAATCTTGGGGACGAAATTCTTCAGGCGAATGGCTCGGTAGTTTTTCACTATAATTATTAATAGTGACAACAAAAAAAAAAAAAAAAAAAAAAAATCAATGTTTTAAATGAATTGTTAATAAATATTAAACAAAATATTTTTCTTAGTTTTTAAAAAGCGATTTGCATGCATATTGACCATAGCTTTAAAATGATATATCGTTTATAATTTTCCGATCAAAAATAAAGGGAAAATTTGGATTTTAATTTAACATTGGTCTTATGGAGTTTCAGCCAACATGGCCGACAGCTAGAGCCGACCCTTAAGCTAAAATTTGTAAATTAATAAAACACTACTTTACGCGACCTTTGACTACACTGATATGATGCCCGAGATAAGTTAAATGTATGGACGAGGGAAAAGGGATCGTGTGAATCATCTTTTATGTGTGATTACGGCTAAACAGCGAGTAATATACAATATACTATAACCTCATAATATAAATATTCAAGGCTAATTATGATGTCTAAATGTGTTGCTAACTCATGGCGTGCAAGCGGTAATTGAGTATAGTTTTACAGTTTTTGTGAAAAAAATCTTCCCTGAAATATTTACAAATTTGGATAGGCATGTTAAAAAACAATAAATCATAAAAAAAGATTTAAAATTTTGTTGTTAAAAAGTAACAGGTGGCATATTTGTCTTTTTTGTGAATAAAGTATCAAATAAATATTATTACATATGCAATGCAATTTAAGACCTATTTGACTGTACCAAACTACCATTCTAATCTTTATCAGATCTGTAAGCAATACGATATGGTTTGAAATATTGGTATTTTACTTTATGCAATTAAATAAATTTACAATGTCAATCTCTAAATACTCTCATTCTCGGTTTTTTTTACTTTTAAACTTATTCATAAGTGATGTAGAAAGCGTTCAGTTTTTAACAACTAGGAGTAGATGTGGCAACGCCGCGTTTCGCGATGGGATACGACGTTGAAATCTGTTGAATGAGTAACGGCGCCAAACTCCTTAGCAACCGAACCCCCTCCCCCTCACTTCTCAAGGGACCAACACACGTGGGGCGCAGTGTTGCTAGTCCGCGGGACCTAACCTAAAGTAGATCTTGTTTGGATTCTTGGAAGTAATGTTTTGTGGTCCGTCCTTTCGTTTGGATCTTTTCTTACAAATTATGGTCGTTTTACAAACTTCGTAAACAAAAGCGTAGAGTAATACTGCATTTGTTTTTACTATTGCGAGAGAGTATTGTTGTTTATGCAAAACGCGATAAGTTTTTCAATTAGAAGTTTTTTTTTTAAGTAGGTTTGAGATCTTTTACTCGTAAATTGAATTCAGTTTGTTGCTACATAATTGTATACTGTATTTACATATTAGAGTCAGCTGTCGAAGTGTAGGAACAAGATTCCAAAATGTTGAATGAATTTCTTTGACGGTTGCTTACTTGTTATTGTAAAACTTTTTTATATCTTTGACTGCGATTCCAAACTTATATATAGCGTATATAAATATGTTTTGTGCGTTTTACTTTTTCGTTTTCAAAGTATACCAAAGTATTGTACGCCTAATCGTAAAAAAATGAACTCAAGGTTTTCATATATATCGACATTATAGACTGTCTAAAAACATATTTTTGGAATTGTATCTGACCATAGGCTATGAAAAGTGTGTAAACACGACAACTCAAAAAACGCAACAAGCTAGACGCCTTTTTCATGTGGTTTTTACACCAACATTGAAACCTGTTGAACCAAGTCTGTCCGGATGAGGGTATCTAACTCGTGTTTGATTTTATTTTCGTAAACTAGGATTTTTAAGAAAGGTGAATAAAACAAATTAAGTATACAAACGACAATTTAAAGACCCTAAATCTGCTGGAAACCCCAAGGTGGGATGTTTGTTACATCTATCAGAAAGTAAAGGGGTGAACAGTTTGATTTCTTAAATTATATTTTTTGGGTTATTTACTTGCTATTATACTATAATGGGGATATAAACAATTAAATGCGCTGAATACAAATTATAAAATTGTTTTAACTTGTTAAATTTACAGATACTTTACGCCTTTAGAGACTTTGTTCAAGGGAGTAAGCAAGTTTGCGGGTGTAAATAAAATAGTTATACAATTTAAACATAATTGTAGATTTATCTTGTCTTTACTTTTTGAGTTTAAAGTCAAATGTTATTCTCAAACGTCCAACGTGTAAAAGAGCAGGAATATGCTATGATAAGAGATTACTTAAACTAAAATTTTATCCTTTATTAAAGTTTATTTCATTGATTATTTTATTTAGTTTATTTTATTGATGATCCGTTTAAACTGCATTTTATCAGTGTTCACGACATTTTGTAGTTGTGTTAAAAGCATAATATAATATCGTTGTACGTATAACATATACACAGGTTGCCTGAAATAATAAAGCTGTTATTTAATGCATAATTAATAGTACAGTAGTTATAATGCTAACAGGTGGAGAGGAAAAAAGTCGGTAGGCTGGAGCGGGAGGGAAGGGCAATATGCATACATTAAATATAAGCATGTGATAAGATCTGATTAACACATGCTACTATGATTAAGATATTTCAAAACAAAACAAATAGATGGTTGTTTAATGTTGTTAATTCGTGTTTTGTGTTTGTTTGATTTTTGCATGTAAAAGAAGCAGGAACACTTCTGGTTATAAACAGTTGTTAATTTGGGATTTTAAAGTTTTTAACTTTTTTACGTACGAGAACGTCTTGTTTTTGTAACACTAAAGGTAACACTGGCGTCACGTCGCGTGAGCTCATGAGATGTCACACTGTCGCATAATTAGTGTGATATAATGTTAAGAAGTGTACTGCCGTCACGCATCATCACAATGAAACAACTTTCTTGAACATTTCTTTGTTAATCCTTGACTTATCAATAGAGATAATACGCAAACAAAGTATAATATTTGTATCTTTATTTCGATATTTTATAATATTTTAGGCCTACATAGATACAAAATTTTAACAAATATGCCGACAGTTTTGTAAAATCTTACCTACATTTTGGAACATATGATTATTTTATAATAGTAGATCTTCTAAACCATTTGATTTATCAATATGAAATAAAAAGCTAATAAAATATATAATATTTGTATCTTTCTTTTGATATACTGTATAATAATAATAATTCATAGAAATAGCCTACAAAATTTTAACAAATAGGCCTAGTTTTTGAATTTAGAATCAGTGCAATATAGTTTAACTGAACTGAAGTGGAAAATATGTGAGTTCGTGTCTCCTGAAAGTGTGGGAGCCCAGATATTTATCACGTAAGCTCACGAGTGAAGTCCGTGACGTTATTCCCTTGATGTGAGGTGACAATAATGTAATTCTAGTACCATTCAAAACAACGTCTCACATTTTTAGCCCGTGACGTGTGATGGCATGACATCACGTGAGCTCACTTGACGTGATGGCAGTGTTTTGTTTGACGACTTAATTTTCATGTTTTTAGTCTTATCTTCGAAATCTTGGTCACAGGCCTAACTCAAAAACGAATCATTCATGGCTAAGAAAAGCTTTTTTTTCTTTTCTTTTTTTTTTAAGGCGAATACTAAGAAAAGCTAGTAAAGAACATCTTTAGAAAGGCGAAAGGTTATCAATAATTTTGATTATGTTAAAAAATGTACCAAATGGAGAAACATAATATACCATTAAAAAAAAGTTCTGAAAATTGTACTCGACATTGAACAGTTTTTCATTTTGTAGGTTAAATTCAAACAATTATATAATTTAATATTGTAGCGAGTCACGTGTTAAAATAATGTATTTTCCTTCAGTACCATATTAGTACCATTCAGTAAACTATGGCGCCAGTCTATAAAAATAAAGACAAGTTTTTTCCTATTTCTTTGTTATAGTCTAAAGCTTGGAAACGATTACGTTTTGTGTAATTACTTGGTATATTTGATTTTTTGTTACTCCTTTTAAATTCCCTAAGATACCTTTAAACACAAAAGTTATAGTAAGTATTAACATAATTCACATTCTTGTTCGTAATTTTTTGAAGAAAACTTTCCAGAAAAGTATACATCAGCAAGTTCTGTAGTCCAAGTTGTATGTGTGTGGGAGTGCGCGCGCACGTATGTTAGTGTTCCCATTACAATATATGCAGGAATGAAGTCTTAACCCTATATAAATTTTTTCTCTGTTCCTCAGGTACCACATTCCTCGGTTCGTCCATTGTCGTGGAACCGTCCGTCGCCGGTGGATCCAAGAAAAGGTATGATTGTAATCTAAACTGTTGTCAATTTTCAATTCCCTTTTTGAGACATTCGTCGGTATATTTAGTTTTACCGAAATCGTAGATTTTCTGGGATGAATCTGCGAACGTGCTAGCAGCGAACTTTTCATTACTAAAATAATTACATTTAGTTATTAGAACCTGCCGGTACTTATGTAGACCGGTAATAAAGTTCTAAATTTTCCAATACAATTTAGAACACAAAAGACTGCCATCATTTTAGATCGGGCTAAATGTATCGTCGAAAAACAGTTGGTATAGTATAAGAACTGTCATAATAGCATACATTTCATACATATTATCAAAGTTTAATTAAACCTCTTAAACAAAATGCACAATAGGTTTTATGAGTCCCCATGAAAAATCTATCTTTGCATCTACGAATTTAGTAGTACACGCTGTTGGCCACAGTTTCCATAAAAGCGCTAAACTTGCAGGCAAATGTTCAGTAATTCAGTGGGATCAAAACGTGACCAGCAAAATGTTTAGGTTCTTTAAAGGCTGCCTTTACTCCAAGTGGGGTCACTACAAACTGAAGAATCGAAAGTGTTGTGAAAGATTTATAGCTGTGTCTATGATTGCCACGGGGACCTACATTTTGTATAGATGCACGGCGTTTCCATTACCCAGCGAATTTCCATAGGAAAGATGAGCTAAGGTAAATGCAGCAGATTATGTCGCACATTTTGTTTTTTTACACGACCTTATAGTCCGCCTGGTTCCCTCAAAACGTAAAATGCCAAAAAAAGTACCCGGTTCAAATCCACGTCGGGGATTTTACTGTATGTGTGGCCGACGACTGAGATTTGCCCGCTGCGAGCGAAGTGAAGCAATCCATAATCCGAGGCCGCAAGGTCGAGGTGCAAACTCACTAATCGAG
>JAGFPH010000114.1:775064-787910 GCA_018207615.1 Philaenus spumarius | reverse complement strand
CCCCTGAATCACCACTTGGAAACCTCGCATATTGCATAACGTAAAACGCTTTGAAAATCATTCCATTCAAAAATTCTTCCTCCCCTCTTTCCCCCCTCTCCCCCTGGACCTCTATCGTTTTTTCTTTCCCAGTGTTTTTTTTTTTTTTTTTTTTTTTTTCATAAGTACTTTGGTATTTGAGGCTTATTTTTCAAAGTACCTACAAATTATTGTCAATTTGCTATTTTTTGAAGGTCTGTTGCAGATTCATACGACGTAAACCAATTATCTCCTGTTACTGCCTTTGACATTACTGACCAACCTATCAACAACATCTACCACTTTGTTGCTCACGCTATAAGGTCCATCAGGATGTTTCCCACAATAAACTTCTATATTTTTTACAAATAAGTTTTTGAGCAAGTTAGTGTAAACACCTTGATGCTACACCATTTTTGAAGGTATATACATCCGAAACCTACAGAAAGGGACAAGTAGCGTTGCACACTCTGAAACAGAATAATATTGTCTGCAGTTAGAAACGAATATGTTAATTAGTTCCCTGCTGTCTTGTCTCTTCCTAACCTCTCTTGTTTCAACGCCATCAAAACGAATACATCTGGTTAGGAATTGAAATATTCTGTAGGACATTCCAGCTTGGAATATTTCTACTCCAGTTCCATCAGTACTCCAAAATTCCCTAAGGTTCATTTTACTCCCATGCAGAACACCACGATTTATAAAAGCCCGAAGTAGGCTTTTATTTCAACAACTGAAGTACCGAGTGGGCCAGATAAAACCGGTCCCGAGAGGCGTAGGCTTCATACGAGACGCGCCGATGTACAGCATGACGGGACATTGATCTTTCCCCTTCCACTACTGTCTGCCGTCCGTTCCTGTCCTGTCTATCTGTCCACGTCAGTGTAGCTTGAGTGTTTGACCGAGCAGTGTGGATCATGCCGTATTCAATAGAACAGCGTGTTTTCATAGTGGAGGAATATGTTCGTACAACTTCAATAATGTCGGTCCGTGAAAAGTTTCTTGAGAAGTATCCTGAAGGTCGAGTTCCTGCTAAATCAACCATTCAGGATTTAATTAAAAAGTGGCGTACAACAGGCAATGTGTCCAATATGAAGAGAGACAAACAACCAACTGTACGAACACCAGAAGCTGTGGCCAATGTACAGACCATTATTGGAAGGAGTCCTTCAAAGTCAACACGACGATTATCGCAACAAGTCGGAATTTCTCGAACATCTTGTCGGCGTATACTGCATGGATTAAAAATGCATGCCTATCGTGTGAGTGTTGTTCAGGAATTGAAAGAGGTTGATTTGGCTAGACGTGTACGTTACTGTCAATGGGTTCTTCAAGAAATTGCAGAAGGTAACGTGGATCCATTTTTATTCATTTCTACAGACGAAGCATGGTTCCACTTATCAGGGTATGTAAATTCTCAAAATACGCGGTATTGGGCAACACACAATCCTCATGTAACCCATGAGAAACCACTGCATGACTTAAAAATTGGTGTTTGGTGCGCAATGTCTGGTCACCGGATCATTGGACCAATATTCTTCGAGGAGACAGTTAATACAGACGTTTATCTACGGATCTATGAAGAATTTGTTACACAACTGAATCCAGAAGAAGTGTCATATGCGTACTTCCAACAAGATGGGGCAACCTGTCACACTTCTGATCGATCTCTCGCTCGAATCCACAGTGATTTTACTGAAGAGAGAACCATCAGTAAAGGCTTGTGGCCAGCCAGATCGCCCGACCTATCGCCTTGCGATTTTTATCTCTGGGGCCGTCTCAAAGGTAATGTCTATCACAACAACCCACGGACTTTAGAAGAATTGAAGCAAAACATACGACAAGAAATTGCCAACATTCCAGTAGAAGAATTGCAGACTGTTTTCCTGAACATGATTCGCCGTGCTGAAATTTGCATACAAGTTGGTGGCTCCCATTTTGAACAGAGACTGTAAATCCTTAAATGTACATGTTGTAAAATAGACAAAATAAAATTTCATTTTACTTAATATTATGTATTTTTTTTATTTCGCCTAGTCACTTTTTCAGTTTCCTGTACGCATTGTATGAGTATTACGTAAACTCGCTCGGGACCGGTTTTATCTGGCCCACCCCGTATATCTTGCTAGATTTAGGTCGTTATTATAATGGGGTCTTACTTTATTTATAGATAGGTGTTTGTTGATTCTACGGTCAAATCAATTAGAGACGCATTGAAAAATAAAATCCAAGGTTCATGGGGGTTTCTACTTCCATGGCCTGTCGGACGCTTCCAGGTAAAGACACAATGTTATGAGCTCCTGTTGTGATGTTTGCTTGCGAGGGTTCTTTTAGCAATTTTTTTGGTTTTATCTTTTACCAAGAAATGAAGTTAGACTCCAGTATGTTGTGACTCACCAGTATTTAAATATTCCCTTTAATCCAAATCCTCCATCTTCTGTTTCCGCTTCGATCTCTTGTTCTTCCTCTTCAAGCTCAAAGTCACTTTCCGTATCGTGTTCACTTTCATGTTCAAAATTTGGATCTGCTTCAGGGTCATCATACTCACTTTCAATATCTTGTAGCAAAACTCTATGTCCATAATGCTTTACACTGTTTAAACTTTTAATTAGTAACAAAAGATAAGTTACACTATAACGAACACATTAAGCTCACTGAAGGTATGAGCTAACACATTACACTAAGTTAAACGTTGTTTAACCCTACACTAAGACTATTCTAGTTGGTAGTCATTAATGAAGGAGAGTAAGTGGAAATGGGTGTGCCAAAATCTAAATTTTCGGTAATCGATGAAATTTGTTTAGTAATTACAACAATGGCTTTGCGGGATTACAAAATTGGAATACATTTTGTTATGACCCTAGCTACTAATATATATTTGTATGTATTATTGTTATAAATAATTAAAATGATTTGCCTCTTTGTACTGTATTACCTGTACAGGTGCCTCTTGTACTTGTATCATAATACAGGTAGTCCATTTTTCTCTTTTGCCAAACATGCCATTACTTGGTAAACACTTATTCCTATAATATTTAGTATTCAAGATTGTTGTACTTCGTGGCTTTTGTTTTTCGGGGGGAGGGGGGGTTGAATAGAATTATTTTCAATGCTTTTTACATTATGCAATATGCGAGGTTTCCTAGTGGTGTTGGTGGGGGGGGGGGAGGGTTCGTTTAACATTGTGCAATGTATGAAAGAACCATAATGTCATTCAATATTATTTAAAATACAAGGTACATAACAAAAACCTGCGTTATATGGCGTTTTTTTGACATTTTGGTAAATTTTTTACTTTTTTGAACATCTGTATCTCGTTAAGTATGAGCATAGATCATGAATAATAAATAGATCTTGCATCCATACGGTGGTTGTGTGCCGGAAAAAAGGTGTTCGCGAAAATAGTACATGATCGCGCCGCGAGGTAGCGCTAGGGAGAAAGCATTGTAAGCATTGGTGTTTCCAACCAGCTTCCTTCGTTTCCCCAATAGATAGCGCCAAAAAAGTCGAATTTCCAGTGGAACAAAATATTGCATTGGATCGGAGTTCTATTAGGTTATCCAAATACAATGGTACGAGGTTAAAATATAAGTTTGAGTAGTGCAAACTGTAGGAAATTGAACGCACTACAAAAGTGAATGGAGTGGTCAAAGTCATAGACGCAAGGACAAAATGTTATGGAACGAAAACTGAAAAAAGTCCGAAAAATTGCGGACACTACTGTTTGGTCGCAAACAATACCACAAAGTTACAGAAAGTTATGATTTTTTCCAGCGTTCCCCGATTTTTAGTACATATTGACTGAACTATTTATCGAGCTGTCCCAGTTGCATGCCTCATGTTTACAGGATCTGGAAGCTTACCTTTCGATTTTTACTTTTCAGGAAGTTTATAAACCACCCTTAGTGGCTTCCCTCAGAACAAAGGTCTACGCTGCAGTTAAATGCGTTACGTCAAGCTGTTTTGGGTTTGTCGGGAAATCTACTTCAGATGGGATGTCTTTAAAACTACCAATTAAAGTTAAATTAAACCTATCTGAACTATATGGTAAGGAACTTGGTATTTTGCTGAAAAAATAATACCCAAATCAGCACTTACAGTAGTCTAAATGAATTTTACAAAGTTGTAAAGACTTTTTTTGTACCACCCTGTATAATGATTGTGGTGGAGGTAGTAATCGCGCAGGGCAGAATGTTGTCACATTACGATTATGCATCGTTATAAATTCGCCTGTTTCATGCACCTTCGCACTTAGACGTACTGTACAACGTAGCCCAGGCGCAGATCAAAGCGTTACTAAGGTAAATGTCAAACTATTTTCTATTTTGATACCGTCTAGACGCCGCTGTGGGTGTGTCACTATTGCCAAGTGTTTGTACATCCTCGGTCACTCCGTCATGGTTTAAAAAGTCTTGCAGTTGCGAATAATGATAACGTTGTATGTGCATTAGGCTTCGTATTTGTAAATCACGGATTAAACAGTTAACACAAATATTTTGAATGAACTTGATACCTTTTAATAGCTAAAATTTTAATATAATACACCTTACAACTAGAAAAAAGATAATCCATAAAAATTATCTCTGATTCCGAAAACAATTCGTGTAAACCCTTACGAAACCAAAAACTAAACTAAAACTCACTTAATGCTTCTATTAAGCGTTGTGTTTAAACGCTAGTGCACCTCCGACATAACCCATTAGAAGATTTTCCTTATATCCAAAACTAAGAAAAGAGTGTACAAAGTTTTAGTCTTAAAATGCTTAGTTTTCGTCAGCAGCCGTATGACGTCTCAGTAAACAAAAATCGTATATTTATTTATATAGTAGGCTACTAAGTTGAAATGCTGTTGATAGCATTAAGTATAGTACTGTTATACAGACCCAATTTGAGAATAATTATGAACCTATTTCCTTTAATTGTTTTAAGATGGTGACTATTTAAATTCTTTGAAGACCATAATCTTGAAAGTGGTGGGTTTTAGAAAACATATTTAAAGATAAGAATGTTTTCGCAGTAATGTTCCAATGTTTTTACTGCAGTAAATCGTCTGAAGAAAATTGGATTGGGAACATCACTTCCCAGGCTTATTCGTAATAACATTTTTGCGCTCTTCTCTTTAGCAACAATGCATCCAAAGGAAGAGTGAACTTTTGTCAATTATTTCTGTTACTTTTCATCTTCTTGTTTGACGCCTTTTTGAAATGATTAAAGTAAATAATGTAAATACTTTTCTCGAATTAGGTCTTAAAAACACTGCAAATTGTCAACTCTGTGTTATTCTAAGTTAAAAATTGTTTTATACTTTTTTTTTTAAATTTTGATATGAATAAGTTTTGGAAGGTTTTTTCTCAATCACTCTGTATATCTTATATTATTAAACGAGCAATATCTATGTTAGTTCTCGAAAATGACTGCAACGAATTTAATAAAATTGTATTTATAAAGTTTTGGGTGCGACAAATTTCTAGGTACAGTTCCCATCGTTGGGCAAGTTCGTTTAGAGGCAATTTGTTTAATAGATCTCTAGAACAACTGAATTTGCCCGTTTACAGTAGTTGCAGTTAATATAGTAACTAGTATAGGTATCTTTGAATAACTAAGATATACCTAATTTAATTATTATCTTATACTAGTAGTTCTGTGAACAGTAGACCTCGATCGTTGAAATAAAAATGTGGTTTTGAGCTTAGGTTAAAAAATAGTACGCCAGTAAGGAAGTAAGCACAAGGTTTAGCCAGCGAAACATTATTTTCCAATTCCCGCGATTAAAGATTTTCTTTTAGAGGCATTGTGCTTTATTTAGGTTAATAATGCGTAAGATAGCTAAAAATATCGCGTTATAGATTGACAACATACAATTAAATATTTACATACTTAAATAACTCAAACTTAACAATGTATCATAAGTTAACTTAAGTTCCATATCATATTCCAATATTAGAAATAAATAATGAAAACAAACGATGTTAAAACGTCGTGATAGTGATCTCAACCCATGTACCAACACTTCCCACGGTGTGCTACGGTCATTTTTGTATGTCCTTTTTCGCCGCGAGGTTTCATTTGTTTCATCTCATTTTGTAATTCAAGTAAAGCTAAGTCAAATACTTTTATGAAATTTACAATGATAATTTAAACGTATACAGTTCAATTCTTTGATTTGTCCTCTACACTTTCTTATAATAATATGTCATTTTTGGGCAAATGATTTATTCCTGAATTACTATTCAAAACAGGCCTAGTTTTGTTAGCAGCAGTCTTGTAGTAGGAACATAAAAACTGGTGTTTTCAAAATAATAAATTTGAAATTGATAAATATTTTTATACAATTCTATTTAGAACTAAATTACGAAACTATTTTACATTTATGAAAAAAATTACAATAATTTGTACTACTTTTTATGTAGGCCTAAAGTTAAACATTTTCCTTTCGGTACTGAACGTGATTGTTTCTTGAGCTAATAACTTTCTTAATTTTACTTCAATAATTTTTTTTACTGGCATGTATGAATTCTTTAAACCTTTATCAACAAAAAAGCTTTGGAACACGTTTGAATTGGTTTATAATAAACGTATAAAAACATGGTTGAAATACAAAAACTTGGACGATTTTTAACAAATTCGAAGTTTACGGCCATTTTGTGAGCTTACCGTTAGAGATACGGAAAAAAAATCAAGAATACAATTTTGTTTAAAATTTAATTTGCTCTTAGCAAAATGTTATTAGTTTTTAAATTCGACTTACGGTTAAGCCACAAACTGGCTTTGAGAAAAAGCATACACTGAGAGAAACGGTCCGGCTGCCATTTTTATTTTATTTAAGGGGTTAAAAATGAAAAATGGAAAAAACCTTATATATATACATTGCTCGGCCTAGGAATAAGGAACATTCATGCAAAAAATCATCAAAATCGGTCAAGGCGTTTGGCCGTAATCGTGAGACAGACACACAGACATAGGCCTACAGACACACAGACGAAATGCCGAACGGACGAGTTAAAACGGAGACTTCGCTTACGCTCGGTCAATTATATTAGCGAGTAATACCGTTTTAAATAAATTCGTAAATAAACAAAATTGTAGTTCAATAAGTTAATGTGTTAAATTAACACATAATAATATGTAATACATCATTTAATAATATCTATACCTTTTACTTGCGCCAAACAGTCGATAAAGTAAGTATAAACATGATTACTAAAGTGGCAAGGCATTATGGAAATTATAATTCGTTTATTCTAATTTAATAATTAAATTTTAAGATAGAAAACTTAAACAACACTACAGACTAAGATATTTCATAAACGGTATTGTAAATACTTCATGAAATAATCAGATAAAATACAGCATTCATTGGTTTCGTCAAATTAATTGATACTTTGTACTTATTATCGTATTTTCATAGGAAAGATGAGCTACTGCAATGACTCTTATGGTGAGATCTAATTATGGGAGTGGTTAATGAGAACACGTTTAGGGTTGTCATAAAAATTGTATATATATATAATAGGTATACGTATTTAAGTATTCGCACTCTAATTTCAGCATTTTACGTCCGATTTGGTCCAAATTTGGTACAGACGTTGGTTTTCTAAGTCGCTTGAATGAGATTATTCTGTTTTTTGTTTTTTAACGATTAGCCACTATATACAGGGTGAACTAAAAGTCTGGAGACACCCCTGTAACTTTTGAGTGAGAAATTGGAAAAACCAAACTCAGGTAATGACTAGGTATAAAGATGTACGTAATACAAAGTTGTTACCATTTCCAAAATGGGAAATTTTGGGGGCAGCTCAAAAATTTGAAATGCAAACCCCTGCCTTGTGACCCCTTATTTTAAAGGTATTGGTACAAGAATGTAAATGACGAAAACTAGAGGTCTATATGTTATTCCTATCAAAAGTTATTTACGGTTAAAGACGGGAATGATTCAAGTCCTAACTTTTTAGTGAGTTGGTTGGTAAAGAGCCCAATCCAACGAATGTTTATTAGGTATTAGGATGTATTTTTTGATGTATGGGAAATTTTGTCCCTGTTTCAAAAATTGGAAATTGGGGACAGCTCAAAATTTGTATACGCAAACCCCTGTCATGTGACCATTCATTTTAAAGGTATTAACAAAAGAAAACTAACAGTGCAAATTTGAGCCATCTATCTCAACCCTATTCATAAAAGCAGCCAATAAAGTGATAATTGGCCCAACGTTTCCCCCCTACATAAAAAAGTAGCCTACATCCTAATACCTAATAAGCATTCCTTGGATTTGGCTCTTCACCAATCACTCACTAAAAAGTTAGGACTTGAATCAGTTTTGAGTTTAACCGTAAATAACATTTCATAGGGATAAGATAGAGACCTCTAGTTTTCATAATTTACATTCTTGTACCAATACCTTTAAAATGAGGGGTCACAAGGCAGGGCTTTGTATTTAAAATTTTTGAGCTGCCCCCAAAAAATGGTAACAACGTTGTGTTATGCGTAAAAAGGTACATCTTTATACCTTAGTAAACATTACCTGAGTTTTTTTTTTTTTTCAATTACTCAATCAAAAGTTACAGGGGTGTCTCCAGACTTTTAGTTCACCCTGTATATATAGTTTGGTTCCCCCAAAATTGATCAAAACGTAAAATACCATAAAAGAACCCGATTCAAATCCACATGGGGATCTAATCGTTAGCAGCTTCTGACCGAGGCCGCATGGTCGAGGTGGAAATTAGATAAGCGAGTTTTTCCACAGCGAGAGGAATGGAGTAGTAAGCAGTGTGTGAGCCGATGCTGGAGGCTGAGATGTAAAGAAATTATACTAATATACCGGGTGTCCCACGAAGAGGTCCCTATTTTTGAATTAATATATTAGATGCACCGAACACTCTACAAACCTGAAACTCAACAGTCCTAACATACACATATGTAAAAGAAATACACCTGAGTATCAGTTAATTCTGACACATTAGGACAAAATGGCGGGATATAAAAAAATAGTACCTTTTCGTTAAAATAGTTTTATTTGCTTAAGTTGTTACAACATAATTATTGAATTTTAACGATGTTACTAAGCACTAAACAACGTTAGGGAATTAAAGATATAAGTAACTCATAAATAAATTAAATCTATTTGATCCATAAACCTTATTCAAACTGATGTCCATCGATCGCAATGCACTGATGACAACGAAATAGAAAACAGTCATACGCTTTGCTGAACAACTCTCGAGGTATCAACAACAGTTCCTCTTCGATCAACCTCATTAGTTCATCGTCTGTCGCAATGTTATGACAGTAAACCTTCTCCTTCAAAAAGCCCCATTTTGGTCCAAAACTGCTTTGGCCACATTAGCATAATGCGGAGGAACTCCATCCTGTTGGAAAAAACGTCTTTCATCTCAGGCTGAGAAAGATGAGGAACTATGTGATTGCTTAAAACTGATGCATACCTTTCTCCAGTCATTGTTTGTCGGAATATGTCATACGACAAAACACCATCCTTGGTAACAGCAGCCCAAACTGTTATACCTGTTGATTTTAATTTCTCTTCTTGTAAGATATGTGGATTTTTTGTGTTATAGTAATGACAATTATGCCTGTTTACAGTTCCTGTTCGATAAAATGTCGCTTCATCTGAAAACACGATTCCTTCATGCCATTTGTTATCTACGTCAGTCTTTTCAATTATTTTCGAACAAAATTCCAATCGTCTGTCAGGATTATCTTCAAGCAGTCCGTGAACTAAATGAGTTTTATAATGTTTGATTTTGTTCTTTTTTGCATGCATACCTTTGGACATATGACTTCGGTATCCCTGTAGCAGATTCCACATTTCTTACTGAATGAGGCGTATTTGGAGATTCCATGAAAGCAGCACATACGATTTCTTCATTTTCTATGTTGGAGGATCTATGGTATTTTTTTTGTATTGACCCCGTTTCTAGTAGGATAGTCTTCCACTTACGAATAGATTTCCTTGACGGTGGAACTACACCTGGGTACCTTTCCCAAAAACACCTTATTGCTTCATAATCATTTTCAAAGGCAATAGCCCAGGAACAACATTTCACTTTTTGCTCAGTTGAAAACGGCATGGTACATAAGACACTTTACAATGCAACTTAATAACAAATGCCAATGTTTATTACCAAATATGTTCATTGTTGTGGATACGCGCAGTCAGCTGATAGATTTAAAATAGTCTAAACAGCTGTAGCTGTTCCTATTCTAAATAAAAGTAGGTTTACCCTAAAAATACGATTGCCGATTTTGTTGTTTTTTTGTTTTTCCGCCATTTTGTTTGGATCAGTCAGAATTAACTGATACTCAGGGGTATTTCTTTTACATATGTGTTAGTCACGACTGTAGAATTTCAAGTCTGTAGCGCGCTCTATACGTCTGTCATATCAATTCAAAAATAGGGACCTCTTCGTGGGACACCCGGTATATCGTACATTGGCATTCGTGAGTAGACCAATTTCCCAAATAATTGGTTAAATCCTAAAACACGTAATCTTAATTTTTGAAATTCTCCCAACTCTCGTCAGCGGTTCAGCTGCGTGATCCAATTATTTATGCTACAATTTATATGGGTCACATCAAACAGATGCGCAGCATATTATCCTAACCCTAATCGGTTGAAACAGAGAAAAAACTACAGATTTACGTTTTATATTGATTTTGAATTTCATTTATTTTTTAGGAACAATTATAAATTATAATGTCAAATTGTACATTTTTAAACTCGAATTTAAGAATTTCGTTTACATTTCATACCGGAGAGCTGTTAAAAAGTTAATTCCATGTTAAAATAATAATAAGAATTGTCAATCAGCTACAATAAAGTGTTTTTTTTTTAAATTGCGCCAGCTTCGGGATCTCTTTAACTATTTCAAAAACACCATTCAAAATAGGTTTTCCTGTTACAAATTTCTAAGTTGGAAGCTTTTTAGATTTTGGTGAGGCTCATTTTAAATTAAAAATACAAATCATTGATGAGGAGAAAAAGTGAGAGAGTGTTCCCAATTTAAAGTTTTTCTGATATTAATCGTTCAGATGCCAATTTTGTTGTGATTTTGTTTAAAAACCACCCGGTACACGTTAAGCACAATGTTAAACTTTTACATGATTACTGAGTTATAATTTATGGCACAGTTGAAAGAATAGTCCAACTCTGGTTTTCTCTTTGTTCCATTGCAACAGAGCCGTAAAAAATACGTACTGTATTTAAAAATTGTATTTACCTGAATTTCCTATTTTGAAAATTGGCCGATTAAGTTAATAAAACTACTCGGAATGTCTGACAATATTAGTCTGTTCATAACACTTAATAGGATTAATATAAATAATACAAAAAGGAAACCTTAAATAGGGCTTAGTTGAGAACTCTAACCATGTATGTGGGCAGGTCAAATGTATATTTAACCTATTATAAAGCTTTAATCTTTTCATTTTATGTTAAGTAATTATGTATTAACAAGTCAATGGTACGTAATAATAATGTTTCATAATACGTAATCACGAAGATTCATCAACTACAGGTTAATAACGATTTTTAGATTTATGATTGTTCTCACGACATTCCGCTTTACTCTGCGGCGCGACGGTTCTACTATTTCTTTACATCATCTTACAAATGGTAGTAAAAAGAATATACAGCTTAAGATATATAGTCTTTTAACACTTCTGGACTCGTGATAAAAAGAAAACAAGATATCAGTTTGATTATTTTGTCATTCATGATTAAATACGATGAACAACTTTCTGTAAACCACGAAACAAACAAGACACGACTATCATAATTTTTGTGAAGCATTCTTAATAAACCATCCAAATATAAAGAGGGGTGACGAAAGAAAAGAAGTAAACGTGTTAAAACTGATGCTTTGCTCTAATTATTTTAATGACAAGAGATACAAACGTTTTGGAAAGGTTTGAGGAAAAAGTAGAAATAGGAAGATTTAAACTAAGATTGTCAATAAGTCTTTACTAATACAGTAGTTTACTTGTAAAAAAGGTAAAATAAAAGATATGTATATTAATGCTTTATAGCCGTGATTTGGTTGTGACAAGTAATAGATTTATACATGTTGGGCCATTAGTCAGTTTTGAGTGATGGGGCCCCTCGCTGCCAGTCCGGCTCCTTCAGCGATTGCGTCTCTCTTTATCGGACGTGCCTTCGACTATCTTGCGAGCCTACGGACGTTCTCAGGATAGTTGGTGGTGGAGAAGGTCGTTCAGAATAGGGCGGTTAAACGATTGTAGTCCAATCACAATTTCTCTGCTTGCTCGAACTAACAACTAAACTTAAACATTTAGCCCCCTTAATTATCTACAATCTGACTTCAGCATATTTTTTGTATGCAGGCCATGTAACACCTCCACGATCAGTATGCATCCTGAATTACTATTACTGTGTATTAGTAGTATTATTAGTATATAGGGTGAAGGGTAGGCCTACCTGCCACAAAAACAAACACAAATAACGTTTAGGCTAACTAAATATTTACTGTCTTAACAAATAATGACATGAATAAAATGTCTGGAAACTCCATAATCCCAACCCATGTAAAGTTAAATGCAGTACAAATATAAACTAAACAACTTTCTAAATAAGGTTGTTGTAAATTATTCTACCTAGAATTTTTACAATTTCTTGGAGAAGTGACTCAGGGGTTGTAACTCTAATATTTTAAATTGCACCCTTTTTGTGATTTTATTTTAAAGGTAGGATATTTATAAGAAGAAAAAATAGTGCAATACGAAGTAGGTACGATGTTTTGTTTTCAAAATACCGGCGAATTTAACTTAGGGCCTTAATGAAAATGTAGTTTAACCTTT
>JAGFPH010000114.1:752962-770064 GCA_018207615.1 Philaenus spumarius | reverse complement strand
TTTTGGGAATGTAATTCAACTAAACGAAATGTTGGATAATGTACACACACTATAATTTGTAAATACAATTATTTGTTCACTGCAAAACAGTGCATTGGAGTTCTTTCAAAATATCCTTGTAACTTATTGATTTCAAAATGTAAGTATGTGAGTTTAAACTGTAGAGAAGCTTTTATTTCTAAAAACCTTTCTTGCATTATCAGTTAGGGATACATTGTAACGCTTATCACATATGTCTCATCTATCCTTTGACCTAAGCAAACAATGTAAGTAAATATACTTGTTTGACATTTAAAAAGAGCTTAAAATGGTGTCTTTCTTACTTTATAGTTTCGTCTTCGTAAATTACCTGTAAACATGGTCGCCATTTTGGAACCGTTTTGTAAAAAATGTTTTTTTAACGTCAATAAAAGGTTCTGCAAAATGTATTTTTTTTTAAATTGTAATCCATTCTGGAGATATATTCGGTTATTGAAAATCTCAAAATGGCTGACAGACGGAAAGAAAGTGTTTTCAGACCTGTGTTTTGTCGGATGAAGTAAATTATGCAGACCTACTTGGCATAAATCTCACCTTGAGGCTGAAACATAATAAAAATCAACAATGTCTGCAATGTGGTGCAGCACAGCGTATGACAGATAAAATGTCTATTGTGAAACAGCTGTTCATCCTAAAGAAACTCGAGCAACTTCAAAAAAATCAAATTGATAGGTATAGGTTGACATTAAGATGAATAGATGAAATAAGCCAAGCCGGGTTTTACACCACTAATATCTTTAGGTATACTGTATTGTTATTTATACCTTGCCTTGTGATTATTTCCAAATATGGTGCAATTTTTAAAATTTATGTTAGTTTAGTTTCTATATTTTTTAGACTAATTGTATAAATTTATTCGCAATTTAATCATTTTACAGACCAGACTTCGAGTGTTCTTTGCGAAATTTACTCTACTGCAATACTGCTCAAATTATTTTGTCCGATTTACTTGAGCCCGTTCTGGCTTATTTGAAAATTATCTTAATATTTACCAATAAACACATCCTTCAGTTTCCCGTTTTCCTTTGAATAGTCTTGTATATTGAGAAAAATTAAAGTATGGTTGCATTTTTATTGGCAAAAGTTTGATATTAAACTATATTTTGGCTAGAAAATAGATTGGGAAAACAATCAGTGCAAACTAAAGAGCCATTTTGTATTCGGTTGATTAAATCCAAAGTGAGAGGGTCTAGGAGTGGGCTAGAAAATAGATAGGGTATGTCTGTCTGCAACGTACATCTGCCAAAGGGGGTTACACACTTCCGCCCTTTATTTCAACCCTATTTCGCCATTCAACTATTTCTATCATCTATTTTAATGTATACGATAGTTGAACGTTCACAATGAGTTTTAACCGTTTCTGAAGGCCTCCATGATTACATGTAACACGAGATTCAGTACACGTGTCCTATGTTTCTTTGATAAATATTACTTAAATATAGTTTAACGTTATATATTACGCAGGACAAGAGTTAGCGGTGAATAAAATTAGTTCGCAAAATTTGGTTTGGTAAAACAAAACTAAAAAGTGAAGCAACATTTTGGAACCTTACCAATTTTAAGCTTTAATAATAAACTTATATATATTTCCTGTATAAACTGTACAATTATTAAGCTTTATTATAGAAGTAGGCTAATAACACAAAAACAATGTCGTCTAACTCTATGGCATATATATTTTTGTAATTACAATGAACTTAAGTCAAATTACTTGAAAACTACTTTGCACTCTCTACCTAAGTTAATAATAAAATAACAATTAATATATCCATAATAACAACAAATTATAATCCTTTGAATAGTTTTTCACTATTTTATGTACGCGTAAAGTTTGCTATATTCGTCATTTTGTAAACAGTGCTATAAATTACTTTGGTGTCAATTTTTTTCACATCCGATCGCCCCCCCCCCTCCTGATGATGATCGAGATGAATTACAACTAGTAAAAAAGATTTGCTAATAACAAGTAAGATCTTGCTATGAATGAACTGTTGTTTAATCTTATAGTACAATAAAATACCATTTAAAATTGGGTTTTAAATTCATTTTGAATATTAACCTCTTTCCTGTGTCATTTTACATGCTATTAAGTTGGTTCCACTTGTGATTCAGTTTATTAATTAAAAACAGCGGTTTTTGTTTGTTTTTACTACAAATTTATATATCTAAAACGGCTTAACTGCTTAAGTTGAAAGTGTGCATAGGTTTGATGCGTTTCAATGATATAGCATACCGCTATCGGCAATGCATACAAATGGATGTTGTTTTACTGTTAACCTTTATTAAATAATGTTTACAACTATACCATTCGATAGGGAATTAAACGTCTACAAAACTTGCGCTTGACCATGTGTTTACTACAATTGTACAGTTTTTAAGCCATTTTCATTAAACATTTTTAAATGGCCGCCATTCTGGAACGAATTATTGGAACTAGTTATGGTTATTTTTTCAAACTAGATCTTAACATTGTCGAGAACCGTGTAAAAACTTCAGTTCAATCGATTGAGTAGTATGGCGTATGAAAGGTAAATGAATCGTTTCCGTAAGTATGTTTATAGCCACTTTTGATTTATTTTGACCCATGTATACTGCCTCCTGGATTATAGAAACACCCTGTATACAATGGTTTGTATTAACTTTAAACAGAAATTCAATGAACATTTATTTTTTGAACTGATTTAAAGAAATGAGACTTAGATTTTAACCAATTCAACTATATTTGTGGTATTTTTGTTTGTTTGTTCAGGGTTCATTTTTGTGCCCCTGTTTTGTAAATGGATATGGAAGAAAAATGTACAATAATAGATACCCTTTGCTGCATTTAACCCTACAATCATTCTATACACCCTTTTACAATTAACAGACTTTTCTCATCATCCAGAATGAAAACTATTGATTTATAACTACGGTATTGTCCCGAACACTCCCCCACCAATTGTAAATCAATTTGTGTACCTGAAGGTAAGAAATGTCAAGCTCTAACCATCCTTTCCAAGAAAACTCTCCTTTCTTATATGATTAGACACACTAAACGCTGGGTTTTTTTTCCTCTGAAATACCACGGTTCTATACAAGTCAAATTGTTATTTCGTAGATTGTAATCTTAATTTCTAAAGCTTGGGATCTAATTACAAATGTTTTTCTAACTTTTTTTAATGTGGAATTCAAAGGCCTTTTAAAGAAAAATGTATTATAGGACCATGCATGTTATTTTATGTTTGGAATACAATTTTATGGTTGATTAAATATTATCTTTTTTTCCATTGTTGATAAGGTCCCCGAATCACTATATTAATAAAAGGTTAATGCAATAATGTATGCAATTGTATGTGCTGTAAATGTCAATGTGCAATTTTTTAATGTTTGACGACTTCATGTGAGCGATTTTTTACCCCAAATGATGGACGATTGAATACGTTCGAAACCGCGGTAGTGTTTACATATACTAGTGGATCACTTGACGGAAAAAACAGGTAATATTGCATTAACCTTGTATTTAAATATTATCATCTTTGGATATTTAATTTCTGTCTTAAAATTACAGTGGATTTGAGTAATCTTTTGTGACAAATATTTACTTCACTTTTAGTCCTGAGTTGATATTTAAACTTTCTCGGCTGAGTATAAATGTTAAACTTTATTTAACAATGGGAAATACGGAAACGATGAGCTTCTACAACTCCAAAACCAGTTGGTATAAACAAAATTTAAAACTATATAAGGAATTAAAATTGTCAAAAAAACTTTTGCTGTAAGAAATTTTGTAAATTGCGGGCATTTTTGTTGTTGTTTGTAAAACGTGTTTTAAATTCTACGAAAAGTATTGGCACATTTAAAGTTTTTTATTTCAATCAAAAGCTTACGAGATACTGATAGTGCCCACAATAAAATTACTACTTTATACAACGTTTAAATTTTAATAAAATAAACGGTACCAGAAACTGGTACATACTTTCTCACAAACATATTTAAATTATTAACACTGTCACTGCTAAGTCGCACATGTGAGCTTGACACTAAACACTATGAGAAGTGGCCGAAGCACAGTGCATTGCACGCCATATTGCGAGTATTTTCAATACACAATGCATTGCTTGCTTCGCACGCCAAACCGCATATTGGGAATATTATCAATACAGAGTGCATTGCGTGCTTCGCACGCCAACCCGCGTATGTAACCCCAACCGTGTCTTCATAATTGTATTAAAGTAGGAGATGGGGTAGTAAATTAAAGTAGGAGAGTTAATAATAAATATTATTATTATTACCTAAAGTGAAAAATATTCGATCGATTTCGAACAAATTTGCACCAAACACATCAATTAGGCCTGTATAGATGCACGAAAAAAGTTTTGAAAAACAACGCCCTTTATGGCCAAAAAACCCCCAAAAATCTGTTGTTGTTATTATTATTATTATTAGCTAAACGAGAATTTTTAGAAAGATGCGGTTTTTGCATATGGTAGGGTATGGTATTAAAATATATCAAACCTTTTCTTATGAAAAATGCCACACGTTGCGGCGTCAATTACAATATATCAATAGGGTTTTCTATGTGAGAAAAGCCTCACGTTGTGAAAGCCAATTACAATATCTCAAATTATTTAAATTATTAAATTGGATAGCCCACGTTGTGGAACTAAGTTATAATACTATTAGATTACTAATGCAATTCAAAGCACAAAATAGGTTTACAATTTTAATACTTCTTTAATTGAAAGAAAGAAAAATTAATATATATATGTACAATTATTCACAAAACAAGTTAATTCAAATCAAATGTTCGTTATAGTCTTTATAACACTCTTAGTATCTCGGGGGGTCAGTGCCGACTTTTCCCAATATTATTTTATTGAAACAAAAGTAATGATTAAAAAACAGTTATTCTAGATAAAGATAAAAATTGAAGAGGGGAAAGGAAAATAGTACAATGTGTTATAATGTATGTGTATGTAGGTGTATCAAAAAGGGAAATTATATCGAAGTTAAATTTATACTGATGGTCCAAACAAATTCTTCTTATAAAAGTATTTTACAAAGTCTTTCCAAAATATGTAATATTAAAATTTTCACTGATGGATGGTTTGAAATATAGATAGAGTTAATTCAGGTAAGTACTTATAGGCCTATGGATAGATCTCACCCAGTTTATAACTTCTTCTTCTGGTTATGGGACTTTAAATGATTATTTATTATTATTACACTTCACTTGAGTTAAGGTAAGTTATTTATTTAAACGTAGACAAAGTTTGAACACTAATAATCTTCAATTTATTGGAGAGCGTTGGTCATAGGTCTTGCTTCTTAGGCGTCTCTTCAACAATTAAAATCCTGGGATCAAAAGTGGCTTGCTTTGGGCCTTCAGGAAATGGGTACATAAGGCCTGGTGAATTTCGTATCTTCTGGGGTTTGGATTATTGTACAGAAAAGTGTAATTTAAAATGTAGTGTATTTATTTGGTGTTGTTTTGATTAAATTTTGAAATAATTTTGTTTTACAACTAATATGGAATAATAAAATTAAAAAGAAATTGATTAAATAAGAAAATTGCATGAAAATACCAAAAATAGCTCCTTGTACAAATTATTTTCTAACATCTACTATTTACAATTAAAACTATACATTTGGCTTTTAAACTGGGGTTTTCCGCGTTGCAAGCGGTCACATGACTGTGGGCGGGGCTTAATAAACATGTCGTCTTCCTCTATCTAGCTTTAGCCGTTGTTTCGTCGACTTTCAATGGATTGTTATGGCTTAACGGTATTTCCTACGAAATTTTGCCAAAGACATTTTTGATGAAGAATCTTTCATTCTATCTAATGGTGTTCTTCATTTTTTTATTTGAATTTTGGTTCTCTTAGGATCGATGATTGTATTTCTGATATGGCCTAGATTTTAGTATGCCGGTCTGATTTCGAGTGGATTAAAAAAGTGAATTTCGGTCGAACGCTTGTTGATGGAGTTAATCTTATAATTTGGATGGATTGGTTGGTTAATTTAGATGAATTTTGATATAGGAAAGATATAGATACGAGGTCTGGAAATATTATTAATTACGTAAAATGTTATCGAAAGTCGGGTGTTTTAGAATCTTGTTAATTTGTTGCTTGCAATTCCGTCCGCTAGATGCCGTCGGTCGGATTGTTTCTGAATGATTTTTACTATCAATCTTCTGTCTCTCTCGCACTCATGCGTGTTTAGTTGAAATACATTAAGGTATGATTCTTTTGGCTTGTTAATAATTTTGTGGTATATTTTGAATTGTTACAGTATATTAAAGGCTACAAATAAGCCAAATTTTATCAAAATCGTTAGAGCCGTTTTTTTATACAAAAATAATAACTGATTTTTTGGGGGTTTTTAGCCAAAAAAGGGGTTGTTTTTCAAAAATTTTCAAACCTGTTTTTCGTGCATCTATACAGGCCTACTTGACATGTCTGGTGCAAATTTGTTTGAAATCGATCGAACAGTTTTCGATCTAGCTTTGTATACATACAGACAGACTTTTTGTAAAAAAAAAACACTTTTTTGGACTCAGGGGGTCCCAAATCGGATATTTCCACAAAAATCTCAACATCGATTTTTTTGCGATCACTATACTTTCTCTATAGTGAGAAAGTAAAAAGGGCGAATTATTCATTCTTTTTTTACATGAAGTTGTAAAAGATGTTCATGAACATACACATACAATTAAGATTTATGCATAGAATATAGGATACTGTTTATTTGAAACCATTATTATTGTGAGTCACGTTTTTACTGAGAAGGCCCATCACTGTATACATGTATACAATTACACATTAACATCTTTGAGGTGTTAAAACTACAGGGCATGCAAACATAAAAATCTCCGATTTGTTAATACATTTGAACATTTTATTAAATGTTTATTCATTTAAAGTTTTTTTATACAAGTACGATCCCGTAAGAACGTTCCTTAAAATTTTCGTATTTTTTATCTTCAGACGTTCTTGGTCTACGTTATTTGTTAGTCAAGACAGAGTAGCTTATAAATAAAGATGTTATGATTACAACTTTTCTCAGATAAATGCCAAAATCCTTTGATCGGTACCAACAGAACTAGTAATAATTTGATACCTGTTAGAAAATGACTGTGATAAACTAAATTCTGATACTATAGTTTAAACCCAAATGTTTAACAGATTTAACAAAATATAGCGTTACAGCTGATAAGATTTTGGGTTTGGGTGTTAGAAAACTAATACAAAATAATGTAATTGTAGCTTTCTGGAATTATCTGCTACCTTCAAATAAAACAAAAGGTACTACGAAAATAGAGATTTTTCTTTCGTTTAAAAATATTATTCACGTAAACGTAGAATCCAAGTGTCCCTGTCCTAATCGACATTTCCGTGAAAATATCAGAGTATTTGTATCAGATTATTGTAATCCGACTGCATTTGCTTCGCCTCGGAAATTGGTGAGCGAAGCTAGCAGGGACGAAACTTTTAGTTTTTTACTTTCTCCCACTATACCATAGTAGGCTATATGGAGAAAGTATTGTATTCGTCAACATTTTCGAGTTTGAGTTTTTGGTGGAAAATCCGTTTTGGGTCCCCTGAACCTAAAAAAGTGGTTTTCGGAGTGATGTGTGTGTGTGTGTGTGTGTGTAGATGTTGTAAGCCCTAGAGCCTAAACCAGTCTACCGATTTTGATGAAATTTGGTATGGAGGTACTAATCCACGGTATCTCCAGGTGTTTTTTACATTTTTGTGAATTTTTGATTTTTAATGGTAATTTTCCCATAAAAACCATTAAAATAACGGAAAATAAACTTTTCTCAAAAACGGCACTAACGATTTTGATTAAAATTTTATAATGTATTAGGGACCTAAAGTACTATAAACTTTAAAAATTTAATTAAAATCGTTCGAGCCGTTTTTGAGAAAAGTTGGTTTTTCCGTTATTTTATGGATTTTTATGAGAAAATTACTCTTAAAAATGTATTAAGTTCCTATAATGAGGGAGAAAGTATGTGTCAGTTTCCTGATACCGTTTATTTATATACTTATTGCGAATCTAAACAAAAAGCCGAAAATAATTTTTACCCTACCCATCAATTTATTTATTTTTATTGGCTTCATAAACACATTCGCCAGGATAAAACTTAAGTCACGATGTTTGAGAATGTTTCGACTCCTGAGCTGTCGTATTTCGACGTTACGTGACTGAGGAAAATGCGAAGCGACGGAACACTTTTCCACTTTATATAAACAGGTTGTAAATGAAGTACGTAATCTTGGAGGTGGTCTATGTTTGTGACTTGGATAGTAGAGTCGTGCAATATTTTGTACCTCTAGTTTTTCGTTTTTGTAATGGCATACATTTTGTTCTTAAAATGGATTTTTGTCCAAAATAATACTGATATTCCTAAAATATCATAGAAAGGGCGGGAGGATAGGTAAAACTGTACCAGTATTGTATATTTTTTAAACGATACATACAATAAAATACGGTGTATCCATTCCAAATTACAAACCAGTGCAGGAGAGTATTTAGTTTACATTTAGTTTTTTCTTTATTGATACTTTCAGTATTTCAAAAGGGTTGTACGTATTTCAAGAAAATTTTTATACAGTTTGGACTATTGGCTTCCGTTTTATTTCAAATTTAAAGAAGACCAATCTCAACAGTTAATGCAAAACACACTATTAAAACTAGTTAACAAAACAAAGATCTCTAAATATTACCGATCACATTCAAACGATCCAGAAACGCCAAAATTCACTGGTTTCAGTGTAATCACCCAGCATCGTCTCAAATGTAATTCGGTTGGAGAAACCTCCTAGGAACATGCTTATTTTTTCCCACTCCAAAAAAAAGCTACTTGATGGAAAGAAATTTATAACAGTATGGACAAAGTGGCGCATCAGAAACCCAGAGGAATGGAATGGCCGATGTGTAGACGAGAAACCGCCACTTCCTCTCGACGGCTTTGGCGGTTTTAAGTTAACCGTGAACGGGCTTATCTTAATCTCTCGGGGTTTATTATTCTGTACCGTGGCCCACTATTAATTCTTCCCAGTGACTAAATAGGACTAGCTTCAAAATGCATATCAGCAGCTAAATCTGCCTTATTCCAGCGTGACTGGAACCTACCACCTCGCAGGCAAAGTCTGTGCATGGAACACAGAATGTCCTTAACCAAAGGGTTCGAGGAATACATATTTTGGATGGAATTAAGAGCACTTCTTAGAAGGTACACTGTGTTGGTGATACAGGATTCAGTGTATTGATTATTGTACAAATTCGGCCGTACATACAGAATAACTGAGGGTAATCGTAGGTGAAACTGTTTCCTAACTGAACAAATGCACATTCGACTATTGTCCAGCTTAGAAAATCAGTGAAAATTATACTGATACTGTAAGTAGAGATTAAAGGTAGTCATAACAACGGTCGTCCTAAAATTGCAAATGTGAAAGGAAGGCCTATCATTGTACGAAAACAGTATATAGCCTATTTAGTTTAAAAGTATATTTCAATTTCATCTTAAGATGTAAGGGAATGCAATGCAAGTGGATTCAACTTTGAGGAGGCTGACGGTAGTAACACGCACGAGCGCGTCTACATTTCGCTTGTAAGCCCTTATTGCTATTTCAAATTACCGTCGTGGTTTTTTTTTTGCAATATGTACACAACAGTAAATTTATGAGAAATATTTAACTGTAATCCGTAGAAAACAAGTAGTCCTTACAATAACAAGATTTAAAATTAATTATTTAACTGAAAATCATCTTTTTTCGTCCTGTCTATACATTAAACAAATAGCTTAAAGTAATGCTGGAAATTAAAAGCTCTATTTCTTTATTTGCAAATTATTTTCCAGATATTATTCATGAACAAATTCCAGTATTATTTAATCACTATTTTAAAAATTCGACAGAAAATTCATATAAGACTGCAAAGGGATGTAGGCACTTTTTTTTGACTTGGTATTTCACACCCTTAAAGACACTTGCACACAGGGCTCTATAACAAGGGCTATACCATTTTTCTCATTTATGGTGACCCAGTATCGATCGCCTATGACGTCACCATGCTGACACTACACCAGCTGGTAATATTTCAGTAATGTGCGCGCTGTCGTTAACTCGCTATTGTAACTCGATGGAAAAGCTTCAGTAAAATAAAACTTAGATATTCTTAATCTACATAAAGTACGGATTCTAACAGTATAAAAAACTTTTATTTTAATAGGTATTTCGAATTTTAATAATTGAAAATATTTGAGAATTATTACTGACATCGAAAAGTTACTAAGCGAGGAAATATTTTATTTTTTGATTATAAACAAACTTCCAGCGGGAAAGTTGTAGCCAATGAATTGATCTAAACTTTTCAATTCACCTATTTGTGATAAAATGATTACATCATTATGAAATCGTTTTTAAATGAACACTCCCGGTGTAACATAAACTAATTATAATTTATAATTAAAATTTGATATTATTGAAGTGGACACAAAAAGTTAAGTTGGAGGTTAACGTTTAAAAAATAATATCATTATTACGTACATTCAAAGAAATAAAATTAGAGATGAATGATGGAAAAAGAAAATCGTAATTACGTAAAAAATGAGTTTCTTGTTTAGGTAATTGTTAAAATAATTACCTTATAATACAGAAATATGCTGTCTTTTATTTAATTTGTTCATTGTTGTCTAATTTGCGGAGTACTTAAATGTTTCTTTGACTGAAGCCACTTTTTAACTTTACAGTTGTTTGATACTGGAATATTTACATCCTTATCCATTACGTTTATGTACATATTGTTATTTTAAGGTAAAATAATACTTTTTTTCTAACTGGCATAATTACATGGGGACAAGTGATTTACTATATTACCTTAAAATAACAATATGTACATAAACGTAATGGATAAGGATGTAAATATTCCAGTATCAAACAACAGTACACCGGGAGTGGCGAAGCGTCACCGCCTCGTGCTCATTTAAAAACGATTTCATAATGATGTAATCATTTTATCACAAATCGGTGAAATGAAAAGTTTAGGTCAACTCATTAGCTACAACTTTCCCGCTGGAAGTTTGTTTGTAACCCAAAAAATAAAAAAAAACCTCTCTTAGTAACTTTTCCATGTCAGTCTGTGATAATTCTCAAATATTTTCAATTATTAAAATTCGAAATACCTATTAAAATAAAAGTTTTTTATACTGTTAGAATCCGTACTTTATTTAGATTAAGAATATGTAAGTTTTATTTTACTGAAGCTTTTCCGTCGAGTTACAACAGCGAGTAAACAACAGCGCGCACAAGGAGTCCACTGCTCTAGTCTTCGCAGTTATCAGCACAGTGACGTCAGAGTGAAACTGACGACACAGTGCCGAGATCAAAGAAACGGTTTAGCCCTTGTTATAGAGCCCTGCTTGCACCTTAGTCCCTTTTTGTTTTGCTATGTGTAATTCAAATCATATGTAAATTCAAATTTTTGCACAAAGAACTAAAGTTCAATACAAACGATAAAGCTTTAAATTTTATTTTCAAATATTGAATTCATTTGAAGAAAACTAAGATTTGTTTCATGTCTTTCAAAATGGCTGCAAGTATTTGTGAATACAATGTGAAACTTTATTTTATTAGAGTGGATAGTAATTGATAATTTTTCGAAATGAAAGAACCATTTTTTAAATTACGTTTATTGATTAATAGGTCTAATATAATTGAACTCGTCAGAGCTTACCTTGGTGAAAACAAGCCAGGTGATTACTTTTTAGAATAAACTAAAGAAAATTTTAACACCATCTTATAGGATAGGAGGATAAAATTTTAACACCAAACACCAGTGTCGAATATAGGATTTTAATTTGGTGATTAACTATTGTAGTTGTATGCTGAAAATAATTATTTTGACCCCTTCCGTCACTTAAATTAATTACAACTGGTAGACTATAAGGAAAGTAACGTGTTGAAATGTGATGTTTATTACTTAGAAAGATAAAATGAGTCACAACGAACTGGGCTTACAAGAATTCTGCATTGACCTCGGCTAAATCATGTCTTCCAGGAACACGTGGTCAAGAATGAAACATTTGGCAGTGTAACGCCTTGAGATGCAGTTGTGTTAACAGGAATCTTACCTTGTGGAATGTGATTCGAGTTTGGAGGTGTAATTTAGGAATTGTCGTTGCGGCGTAATTTTCCAGTAAAACGAAATGAGAGAACTCGGATCTTCATTGCCTCTAACAATCAGCAAACTGAATGAAATATTTATGGCTTTTAGAAATTACAGAAGTATTACTGCTCAAGACAATCGTATAAATTTTACATCTTAAAACATTGATCATTGAACCTTAAAAATGTGTATCATATAATTCCGCACAACATTTAGATTAATTCTACCAATTTGTAATCTCACTAATGGATCTCTACCAAGTACCGTTAGTCAGTAGTATAAAGTGCAAAATATAATTCACATCAGGTTATGTAATATAGTTTCATCGCTACATTCCTTTTCCCATTCTTTCAGGCTTGCCAAAAACTAAAAACATTTCCAGTATTTCTTCTACAAACATTTAAATACTTTAATTATACCGTATAACCACTCTAATTTGTGTACATTATTGATTTAAAATTGAAAAACTGATAATTGAGCATATTACCCATAATGGTTTGGGGTACTACAAGGTGATCTCTTTGTTTTTATTTCAATGATTGTAATATGGTATATGTGCTCAAGGATTACCTATTACATATTGACAAATTCAGGTGTTAGATATTAGTTTGTATTATAATTTATATCTACAATGTATTATTGCTAATGTGAAAAAATAATACTTAAAAAAATAGTTTGTATAAACAGAATTAATTAGTATGATTTCTACAACAAATAACATACTATGTACAATCAAAAGTTAAACTCTCGAAAGGTGAAAGAGTGCCTGTATGCCGGTGAAAGAGAATTAAAGCCGGTGGTAGTACGAGAGAATAAGTTCTTCATTTACTTTCTGTCTAAATAAAACTTTGTGTTTTTTATGTTAATTGTATGCAATACGACTCGAAGAAATGCATCAAACGCAATTATTTCCCTAGTAACCAGTTGGGCACGATTAGAATATCGCTTGTAAGCACTTATAGTCTGTATACCTCAGGTTGGCTGATGGGACCCGGACTACCTGAGGCAACCTTTATAATCCTTAGTGGCCTGGAATGAGTCACCTACTGGTTGTGTTCCTACGAGGATAAACTTTTTTGAGCAAACCATAATTTGACATTTTAAAATGTATGTTTGGAATCTTATAAAAACAAAAACATGAAAAATGATACCAAACTCGACTATTTTAGATTTTAAAATTTAACTTATGCTAATGTGAAATCGCATTACGTTTTCCCATTATCATATTAAATGTTGAGATACGGAGTTCGAGTTTGGTATCATTTTTCATAACTTTTTTAAAATATTTCAAATATATGTTTATAAATGTCAAATTATGAAAAAAAAAAGTAATCCTCGTAGGAACAAAGCCAGTAGGTGACACATTCCCTATATAATAGAAGGTCGTGTCAACCTAACTTGAAGCAGCACAAACTGACCTGGAAGGTTTATTGCACCCGTCCGCCATAGGCCCTTTTACAATCCTATTAGCTGCTCTTCGCTCTAGTTCAACATTAAAATAAAACTAATTATAATGTGTTATGGTGATTCACGAGTTCATATTAAAGAACAACGATGTAACAAACATTTCTGTTTTTGTCCCATTTCAATCGGACATATTTTACGATTTTAATAAAACTAAACAAAATACAAAATGTGACGGTATAATGCTCAGTGGTGTATTTTTCTCCTATAAAAATTCGAATCTGTAAACATATAATATAAATATATATAAACATATAATTCTATGTTTCAAAACATATAAATTCTATGTTTTAAACATTTAAATTCTATTTAAATAACATTTAAATGATATGTTTTAAACATATAAACCTGCACATTTGGGTTAACCGTATTATCTATCCGATTATAAATACTATAAATATTGTACTTCAAGCAAGCTAATTTTTAGAACGGGTGAATGTGCAGCTAATAAAACTACCCCTTGGTAAAGCAATCGCGTCATGTATTTACCAAAAATCGGCATCCTCGCACTGGATATCAAGGTGAAACTACTTCCTGGCGAATGTAATACATTTAAAGTACTTGCATAATACACTTTCTCGTTATGGCCATTTCTGTCTCTACATCACATCAGCGATGTTTTCGACAGAATCATATTGTCTGAGAAGAATATTACTATTCACACCCTTGGGAAGGCGCTAACATGTGAACAATATTAAAAGTGCCTTTTTTTTAATAAAAGAGCTTACAACGCCGGGGAAAACTGCCAAGAGGAGCACAAGAATGAAGAAATACAAATACCTTACAAAAATAGGAATTCGCTGGATTGCCCATAACTTGAATAAAAACCAAACCACTTTTAATGCGTTCTTTGACTCAAGCCTGCAAAACAAGCTTTGCTCTGAACGGTGAGAGGAAGTTTTTAATTTTAGGTTTATTTTGTTTATATTTTATAATTTGATTAAAACCGTAAAAGATGTCCAATTGAAATAGGACAAAAACAGAAATTGTTACTACGTCGTTGTTCTTAATATGAATTGGTTAATCTGTATATCACATTATAATTAATTTTATTTTAATATTGAACTAGAGCGTCCACGGAAGCGTAGATAATAGTATTGTAAATGGGTCTATTGTGGACGGGTGCAATAAACCCTCCAGGTCAGTTTGGTCTGCCTCAAGTTAGGATTTCACGACCTGTAGCCCTGACGGAGGCGGTGAGGTATAACATAAGAGTGGCGCAGATAGGCCATCGGCCAACCTGAAGTATACAGATTATAAGTTGTTGCAAGTGGCACTTTTATTTTTATTTGTAATCATATGATGTGTTCAACAGTAAATTTTGTAGAACACCCAAAAGTATAATCCGTAGAAAACCAAAGTCGTTACGTGAATTTCCTGTTAAGTATTTCAGCACAGGATCGTGTTTTTCGTCCTGTTAGTTAATAATCAGATAATATAATTTAGTAATATTGTTACAATACAATTATTTTTGTTGACAGTAACTCATAGTTCAGCTATTCATATGCCATTTACCGCATATTAAAATCGTATGTCTTGAAAGTAAGAATCGTGTAGAACGTTTAATCATGGCGTACAAAGCCTTAAGTCTTGTTTTAGGGTTCCATGCGCTATCGAATGTACACGCTAAATAGGTTACGTTTGCATATTAGTAGATTTTTAGTGAGACTTACATTTTGTAAACAATGTTTATGGGTTAAGAATCACTCTAGTTGTCGACGCCTGAAACGCAACACCTTGTTGTGAGCTTGTTAAAACAATAAAGTAAAATTTGAAAATCGTCCAAAAACAATAAGCTCACATTTAGCATGGGTAATTAAAGAAATACATGAATACGAATGGAGAGCGGCGATAGTTCTGTTGGTAGGGTAACTTTCAATAAGATGTAGCAGACGTGTTGGTTATTGACGATGGCATTTTCCAAGGGTATTATCAGACTCTGTCAAAACAAAACATATTTTTCTGTACATTTTGGGTGGCCAAAGGGTTTTTATTTGAAATGACTTTATTTTAAGGATAAACAAAACCATATTATTTTTTCTTAATTTTTGATATGTGGTCAAGATATTTTCGAAAATTTTCAAAATCGCCCCCATTGTTGGAAAAACGAAACTACAATAGTGGGTATAAAATATTGTGCAAAATGATACAAATAATATGTATTCCATGTATGCCTTTAACCAATAATACTTTGTGTTGGAAGCGTTTCTTCCTCTCAATGTACAATTTCTTCCCGAAATGGTATTGGTATTTATGTTTAGTTCAGTATATTGAGTACTAGGGGAAACTCCTGCTTGTTCCGCACGCCAACTCCGTTGGAACCTTCTATACACATAATCATGTTATGTTATAATAATTAATAATAATCCCAAAACTAAGATGGTAAATAATGTTAAATATTTTAATCAAATTATTTCATATATTTTATAACAGCAGTTGTAATAAAGGTTAAAAGAACCAGCAACTCTCAGGTCTACACTTTCATAAAAACCTAACCTAAAAGTTAGAAATACAAATAATTGCTTCAAAGTTTGAAATCAGCTTTTAATGGAAATATTAGCGCAAACACCTGTTTTATCTGTTATATATTTTATTCAATTGGTTGCTACGGTAATTGAATGTAAATACATTCAAGAAATATGTATTGGTTCATCAGTCTACTCCTAACCTAAGAATTTTGTCCGACTAAATTTACAAATATTGAAATAAAAAATGTTTTTAACAAAATGAATTATAGTCTATGTTAATCAGGGATAGTGTAGATTTTTATTACTAAAACTATTTTTTTCAATCGGTTCAGTAGTTCCAGAGATTACCCCCTACATACAAACGAACAAACAAATTTTACCTCTTTATAATATTAGTGTAGATATGGCTTATTAAAGCTGCTGGCAATACGAAAACCCTTGCACTTTAAATAAGTCTAAAATTAACATTTGTAGATAATAGTGAGAAGGGCGAACATTTAACATATTAAGAACCTAAATACCACAGGGCAGAGGGATTAATGAGTATGTGTGCAGTAAATTAGCGTCAATTTGTGTTTAGGTCCAAAACAATGTCAGCTTTCACCTCAGCCCACGAACCCCTGGGACTGAAAGGAAACCTGTAATATCGTATTCCGCAGAAGAAACATGTTTTGTGTGTCTATAGTTATAAAAGGACACATTTCTTAGAAAGGTTGGATAGGGTCATATATTTACTGCAAATGGACAAGCGTTATTATTTATGGAGAGCTATTGAATTTGTTATTATCAACACATTTCTTTATCATGTATCAGATCTGTAAGAATGATCATGTGGAATGAATAGTTTACATTGTGGGTTTAAGATAGTTCACATTTGCATAATCTATGTCCTTTTAGAACCCGTGTGTAAATAACATTCAACTGCCGATAGGTATCATCGATACAGATTCAATTTACGCTGCTGATCTCTTT
>JAGFPH010000114.1:728155-752140 GCA_018207615.1 Philaenus spumarius | reverse complement strand
ATCAAAATGCCTTACACCTAGCACTTAGCAAACAATACTGTTTATTTCAAATTCAATCTATTTTTTACTAAGGTATAACTTAAATAGACCTGCTTTCTTTGCTTTCCTTGGATGGTGGTGTAAGAAGTACGGCTGTAGAAAGGAGGCAGACATTTTTGCTATAGAATCAAATCTGTAGAGGCTGTTCATATTATCAACACTAAAAACTGAAGCTATCAAAATGCCTTACGCCTAGCACTTAGCAAACAATACTGTTTATTTCAAATTCAATCTATTTTGTACTAAGGTATAACTTAAATAGACCTGCTTTCTTTGCCTTCCTTGGATGGTGGTGTAAGAATTACGGCTGTAGATATTAGGCAGAAATGTTTGCTATAGAATTTATATTACTAAAATGTAATACAAATGTGGTAGTAAAATAATTTTAAAATATGTTACGAGTTAGCCAGGGAACTTCGGTAAAAATCAGGGAAATTAATTACCAAAATAATGTAACATTTATCTTATATTGTTTTATGCTGTGAACAGTAATACTGAGAGTTGCAATTTCTTTTTTATGGTCTCATCACCAAAATATAATTTATTCCCGTCATGGATAGTTGGTTAGATAAACACGATACGTTGCTGTTATTATAAATAGTAAAACTTTCGGAAACAAAATAATTTGTTTATCCTATATGCTCTAAACTGCATACTTTTCCGTCCATCCGCCATTTTGTATTTTTTACAACAAAGTATTACTGCAGACGAATAAATTTACAGTTTAACATTTTGTTTGCTCAACTCCTGAACAGTTTCAAAATTGAATTACTAAGAAACTAAAAAAATTTAAGCAGCAACATGTTGAGTTCTCTTAATGACAAAGGTATTTACGGTAGTATCTTTACACGTTAAAGGTTAGCTGATCGATAATAAACTTGCAATACTCGGTAATTTACTCAAATAAAATCACTATTTTGGTAAAAGAAGATTTAAACAATATAGCAGACACACCAGTAACTTAGTACTTTTACGACATTGAAACACTGTAAATTATTAGGTTGACCTCAGCTTAGTGCTGGACAAGACAAACTTTTGTGTACTAGTAAATTACTAACAATTATACTTTCCAAGCTTTGTCGACGTATGACACTAAAGTATGCCCCCCCCCCCCCCCATGTCCCTTTTCAGCATTAAATGTGCGACAAATTTGTCGTTGCAAATGTTTTGTAAAATGAATTGCTTCTTTGTTGTTTACATATATAAATACCGCAACTTTGAGAACTATAAGGAAATAAACCTGAGACGTAGAGGGTTCCATTGTCGGCTGTTCCAATTTTACTAAAAATGTGTTAATAACAACATGGCATTACTCAATTTAACAGTGGGCGCGGCTTCAATACATTATACATGAATGGAAAACATACTTTTACTTTTTCTTAAAAGCTCCGTTAGATTTTCTGTAAAGTATGTGGTAACACTACTGCTTTTGTCTTCAAAATTTAGCTGCACTACTTTCGAAATAGAGGTTGCGAAATTGTAAGGAATATCCTAAAAAACACATATCACAAAATTTCTTAAAAACTATTTGATATAATTAATTAGAGCCCTTTGAAGCAATACCTCACACGACAGTAGAACTATCTTTTAGGGTGTAATAGAATGAGTAGTAGTTTTGAGTTTTGATTTTAGAAAACTGCAGAAGTTAGCGTGCTTTATAACTATGCCAGAATGAATAGTGAATACGTTTAGTTCATGTGTCAAAACAAGTGATCCTAAAATGGTTCTATTTTTCCTTATAAAGTACGAAACCCTAAACTTATTTTTACCCACAAATTAATGGCAACAACGTTCTGCAAAATATAGTATGGATGTCTGTATTTGTTCTAAAATTTTATCTTTTTAAATTGAAACACAAAATCTCAGGCATTCAGAGAAGTTAGTGATTAAGAACGAGTTCTTTTAAAATAAACGTATTTGTTTATTTTACCTTTTAAAGTTTGTCGTATAATGAGCACAGTGTATTACAGTCTTATCTAAAAGTTTAAACAAAGTGATATCATTCTGCTACGACCATTTGATGCAGTGGAAAACAAAAAATCGTCCTTGCAATAAATGTCCACGTGTACGAGTGGCGACGTTGGCTAAAGCATTCTGGTGTAATGGGATGGTGAGGGATGAGAACGGCCTGAGTAACTTGGGTTAACCGACACAAAATCTAGAGTGTCGATTCACTGAATAGTGAATACCGTATTGTTATACGTTTATTTGTCTGCTTCAAATAGAAGAATTTGATTAATAAAAATCCAGCAAAGCTTGTTACACGTTTTAGAAATAAACACTTGCAGTTAATTTTTAACTCTTAAAAACGTGTTAGTTAAATGACTGTCCATGTAGTCTATGCTAGTAAAAGTAGGATGACGGAAGTAAAGCAAACAGTGATTGGCTCGTACCTAAGATATTACTAATTACATGATATTTCGCTTTTTTTTTGCAAATTGTCCCACAGTATTTAAGTAAACAAACAATAGACGTAAGCGTACGTCATAACACAGTATAATTGCGAGGGCGTAATGTGTACGTCATAGCTTTAATGCGAATTTAGCAACTCGTTTTCAAATACGTTTTGTTGTGACGTTCGCATGGAACGTTTAGGCTATGTAAAAATACTTGTGTTTCGTAAATGCTTGTGTTTATTTAATTTAAAATAAATACCCACATACTTCTCTATCAGATTCCATGTTGAGATACAAGAACGTCCACTATATGAGCTCTCAATTAAGTTATCAAAATAACACTAGCGTCGTTTGAAAGTGGAAGGTTCAAACCAGTTTATGCTGAATTAAAATTGGATCTTTGGGCTTCAAAATGCAAGAGGTAAAGCGCACCCTTAAAAACTAACTTATTTATTTGTTATTTAACGTTGCTACACAAACAGCACAGTTATAAAATTAACAACATGTTCAAAAATAATATCTTAAAACTAAGTTAAAATAATACATTAAAAATACATCTATACATACAGCATTTAAAAATTCTTCAACATTAATATGCCCTTGCTATTATAACTTTTTTAATTAATGTTCTTAAAACACTTAACATCAACAATACCTTTATAGGGAGATTAGTAAATATTTTTCTGCCCATAATATAATCTAGAGTTTTCTTAGATTAAATTCAACCGATGTTTCGGTAATTGAACATTTATTTAATTCCTTGTCTAATAATGATGTGAATTTTGTTCTTTGAATAGAGTATTACAATTTGTTTTGTATAAAAAGTAAACTCTGTAAATATGTGCAGTATTGACTAGGTCAGTAGAGTTAAATCCTTAAACCGAATATACGTATATTTTTTTTAATAGTGTTTTTACCGCACTTCCCCACACCAAAGTCAAATTGTATAACTGAACAAAAACTATTTATAATTTCGTTTTTAAATCTATTCCATTTATTAAGATCATTATTTGAAAACATATGTTTTTTTTTACTAAAAATATTCCAATAGGTCTTCCAATTCAAGTGATTGTCAATGACCGACTCCAAACATTTTGTTGATTCCACAAAAATAAGTTCTGTATCCTCAAAATTAATCCTAATTTCCTACGGTTGTATACTCTGGTAAGACTGAAGTAAGACTGATAGTGAACTATCTCGAGAGTTCTATTAAATTGACAAGACCTGAAGGTTCTTAATGGTTGACAGCATGCGTAAAATACCAGTCATAGCCTTCTCTGTTAAGTCTGTCACGTATGCACCAGATTTCTTGCTTTTATAATTGCTGTGGTATCCCCTGCGTATAGAATAATATTTGCTACCAAATCATTCACACATATCAAAAAATAAAAGTGGGCTGAAATTGAACTCCAAAATATGCCATATTTTATATTTTTCTCCAAGGAGAGGCAAATTTTGAATATTTAAAAAATCAATAGTCCTCGATTATCTCTTTAATAAGTAAGATGTCTCTGCTAAGTACTTGGAAGGTTTTGAAATTAAGGCTCGGCTCCCTAAATTCAAAACGGCGAAGTTGGCTACCAATTTCAATGTTAAAATAACCTAACAAAATACCTTCACTTTTAAGTATATTTTTGTGTTAATTTTCTGTACGAAAGCTGCATTTTTTAAAAGTAAAATAGTTTGCGAGTGAGTAAAAAATTAATAAAGTTTACTATTTATATATTACGTTTATGAAAACAATAAAATGGTTTTTTAAAATGTATTCAGCAATCAACATCCGCACATGACTAAAATGAAACCAAATTTTTTAATTTATTCCACTAATTAACGGGGAAAAATTACTTATTCTGTAGCATTGCTCTTATGGGAATCAGATTCAATATAGCAGACAGGGTATTCCGTTAAGGCACATTACGCATTCAGCATTGATAATTACTCGAACCTATTGTCTCAGAGAAAACGAGAAAACTTACATTTTGAGTATTTATTTTACTTAATACTCTCAGTTGGGCTCTTAAATACTACCGAATCCCGTGTAATATGCATAATAGGATAACCAGGAAAATCATGGAGAAACCTGGAAATAACCAGGAATTTCAAAAATCAGTTTTGGTAGACACCCTGTCTGTTTCCTCCTTATATTTTTGCTCTTCTTTATGATAATGAACTGTAGACCATAGATTGAAATCCACCATATGATGTTTGAAATTTGAAAGATTTACAATAAAAATTAAAAAGTTACAGGAATTAAAAAAGTACAAATTGTACTACTTATCAATATTATTAAGAATTTTCCGTGGAGATGGAGACTTGAAATTTGGCACGATGGTAATTGTCTTACGGTACAAGTAAAGGAAAATATTTCAACAAAACTTTTTTATTCAAAAAATTTGAATCAGACCAATTCAAGGAAGGGTTTAGGTATGGTATGTTTTAAACATCTTCTTTAGTAAGATTTGTAAATTTTTTCACTATACATTGTTGAATTTGTCCTTTCTTATGATGGTAACGCAATTTGAAGTCAATCTTCATTTTGAATAAAAATTTTAATTAATCATAATCATCTTAATCCATTAATCAGTGCAAAGTTATTTCCCTTCATCTTAGCTACACATGCTACTAAATATTGATGTATAAATATAATTATTAATCATGAATGAATTAGACGGAACGTTTAAATATTGGAAAGGAAAAAATCAGCTTAGAAAAAGGAGTGAGATCTCACAAAAACTTAATCGTAAAAGACAAGGACCAAGTCCTCATCGATAAAGTTTAAGTCCATACAAACAATGAAATCAAAAAATAGTAAAGTACTTATCATTTATAAGTACAATAGTTTGAGGTGACACAACTTCTTCCAGGCCGACTTAGTCTGCCTTCGCGAGGTAAAAAATACAGGATACTTTACGGTATTTTACGCTTTGATCGACTTTTGAAGATACTGAAGTGCAATAAAGTCGTGAAAAAATAACAAAATGTGCAGAATAATCTCTTAAATATATATTTTTTCTGATAAACCCCTAAAAACGTTTCATTCTAGTATTAAGAATCTTACTTACAGTTAAAAAATGTACTTCTGCTTGTTTGATTTTGTTGGCTAACGATCTCGTCCGAGCCACTTAAAAACCCAACATGAGTAGGCCTAACACATTTAGACCAATTAGGTCGTAAGATTGTTAGGATTTTATATTGAAAGAAAATAATATTGGGAGTATTAAAAAAAAAAATTATTTTCAGCTTACACACTTCTTCAGCAAGGGTTAATTGGTCTTGGTCCATGTTTTTTCACTTGTAATGTAATTAAATTCCGAGGAAGTGTGTAAGGGGAAAATTTAAAAAATAATAATAAATAATAACACCACTGTATGCTGCAAAAAAAGAATTGAGATTGTTTTCAATGTCGTATATATGAGGTATTCAGTCTGTTAGTTCAATAATAATTGCAGTAAAACCGTACAAGTGAGATAACATCGACCAATATCTGGAGTGATTAGGGTGGCTCAGACGGCAGAGCGTTACGACGGAAACGCAAAGGTCCCGGGTTCAAATCCCGATCTTGGTCCATGGTTTTTCACTTGTAATTTAATTAAATCGGGAGTAGTTAGAGACCAAATGCTTAGTTACTTCAAGAGTGTACGTATTACCATAACTGCAGTCATCCAACTGCTTTTGGCTTGGGAGGAGAAAGCCCTAACAGTTTTATGGGACTTAAGTAATGCATGGCAGACATTGTCCCAACTAGCTATTTTCTGTCAACCAATATCCTCTAATAATGTACTATGATTTTACAGAACTAACGTAAAAGCCATCGCTAATTTCTACCACTCTTAAATCTAAATAAAATTTTAAAAATAAAAAATCTTAACACTAACAATTTTTATTTAGAAGAAACAGTACAACAAATTTAGAGGCACCAATTTAACTGCTGTTATAGCACAGTTTGAACTGTATAATCTCCTACGTCCACCGCCGATACTCTTGCCCGCCATACTGCTAATTTTCTGTCTTCACTCTTGCCGGCCTTGCTGGAAATTTTGCTAACACTCTTGCCCGCCATACTGCTAATTTTCTGTCTTCACTCTTGCCGGCCTTACTGGAAATTTTGCTAACACTCTTGCCCGCCATACTGCTAATTTTCTGTCTTCACTCTTGCCGGCCTTACTGGAAATTTTACTAACACTCTTGCCCGCCATACTGCTAATTTTCTGTCTTCACTCTTGCCCGCCATACTGCTAATTTTCTGTCTTCACTCTTGCCTGCTGTACCAGAAATTTTGCTAACACTCTTGCCCGCCATACTGCTAATTTTCTGTCTTCACTCTTGCCGGCCTTACTGGAAATTTTGCTAACACTCTTGCCCGCCATACTGGAAATTTGTTGTACTTAAATTTATATTACTCATAATGTTGATGATCTTTTTATACTCTTCGTGCCTTCCATACAACAAATTTAATTAACATTAATTTTGAAAACGAAAATTTGGAAGATGGCGTGATGTAGCAGCACTACGGGTCTAAAGCGATTGGCAACTCGAGACCCGCAATGCCCTACAGGCTTTAACCACCTGATAGTTGAAAAATGGTTTTACAATGTGTTCACAAATGTGTATCTCTGCCAGCCTTACTCATAATTTAGATTATCTAATGTTTGTCGTGATAGTCATGCCAATAAACTGTTGAAATCCATTGTTGCATTAAATAAAGTAATATTTGATAGAATCTTACAATAGAAACCAATCGGACATCTATTGTTGTTCATATTGTTGTCAGAATGTGCTTAAAAGTAACTTTTAAATACAAATCTCGATCCGATTGGATATGGTTTAATTAACACAAACTGAGGCAAAAAGTACATTAAAATGCCATTAGAATGATATCACACATATATATGTACTATAAAGTTTTTAATGACACCAGAAATCGTGTTCTGGAGACCATGATCGGTGGTCATTTACTACTCCCGGACCTTAGGACTCGCCAGGAGAGTCACTGCAATAGCTCAACTTTCCTATTGAAATTCGTTAAAAACAAAATCAAACTGATTGGTTCATACATTTCAAGATGCAAATTATTTAAGAGAACCTAGTTTATATACTGCCCGTGTTAAAAACAACAACTTTAGGTGCCATTAATTAAAACTAAAAAGTTTAGAAAGTTTGAATTTAGTACACAACGTTTAAAACAATGTTAAGCAAGTCTGGCTTCGACGCCAAAATAAAAAAAAAATTCGCTGAAGGCATAAAACAGCTGATAAGACGATGTGAAAAGTGTATAAATGTAGGGGGGAATTATGTTGAAAAACAGAAAAGGTTTTACCTATATCATAGATCATGAATAATAAAATAGATCATGCATCCATACGGGGACTGTGTGCCGAAAAAAGGTTGTCGCGAAAATAGTGCATGATGCTAGGGAGAAATCATTGGTAGCATTGGTGTTTCAAACAGCTTCCGACGTTTCCCCAATAGATAGCGCCACAAAAGTCGAATTTCCAATTTAACAAAATATTGCATTGGATCTGAGTTCTATTAGTTTATCCAAATACAATGCCTATATTATAATGACACTTTAACACTATTTGTCTCTTTACTTATTGAACGCCCCTCGTAGTATTGTTATTACATTGAACAATATTTGATCAAAAATAATTAACAGAGCATTCCATTTAAATAAACATCAAACTGAAATTTTCATTTTAGAACATAACTGCTTGATTATAAAAAAATATATATAGATATTTAAACACACACACACTCCTACAAGCTCATTCATACATCTATATATATAAAAATGAATTGCTGTTCGTTAGTCTCGCTAAAACTCTAGAACGGCTGGACCGATTTGGCTATTTTTGGTCTTAAAATGTTTGTAGTAGTTCATAGAAGGTTTATACGTAAAGAAAAGTTTCCCGAAAAAGTTTCAAATTTGGAAGAAACTTAACAGCATTTATTGTATGAACTCAAAACCATAGCTCACAAAAACAGCTGTCCCTATAAAAAGCTTATGTTTGTTTACATGTATTACCATAGCAACATTACTTAGAAAATTTATAATCACTTTAATAATACTCTTCAAAACCAACAGCTTTTTAAGGTTAGATTGAAAAACTATAAACAAACACAAATAAAAATGCTTACAGAATTATAATTCAACTCAAACATTGGTTATTAAATATCTATATAGGCCTACTTAGAGATATGCTGCTTAAAATATCGTTTATATAAAATATATCATAACTATGAAGTTTTAAATACTTTTCAAAACATATTTTCGCTATCAATAATAATAATAACAAACAAATTATTTGACACCATGCATAACCATAAACATACACGAGTTTAAACATATTTTATTGAAAACTAAACAAACCATCTGAATTAAACTAAATGCCATTAAAATATCACATTTGTAGCTTTATTTTGATATATTCTGTACATTGTATATTTAAATACTAAACAATATATATCTTATACTAATTAGGCCTATACATTTAAAATTACAAACTCTATTTGAACCAGTTTGCTACATCCTAAATTAACGCGGATGTTACAAAGTGATTCATATATCTTTTCTACGACCCCCAGCTAATTTAAACCCTCGCTAAGAAAAAGTTAAAAGAAATTCGAAATTTTAGGGTGGTTTGGGGAGGGGGGTCAATGTTACTAAAAGCCCCTATAAGAACGAATTGGAATGAAATTTGGTACGTAGCTTCCTCTAAGGCCGTATGTGCTCGCAACATTGTCAATGAAATTAAGTGAAAGTCAAACTTAGTAAAAACTATAAATTAAAACGATATATTTAAAGCTTTTTCATGTTAGATAGTAGTTTACAGGAATACAATTTTCAGTGCTTTCCTATAATAGCGTAGACTTTTTTTCATGACCACAGTAGGATACGCACAGGTATTCAACGAACACTTAAAAAGAATACAATTACGTCAAAAAGACTGAAAATACCAACAACCACGGGCAACGCCGTACGGGTCAGCTAGTAATACATAAAAATCAATCTCCCATAAAACTAAGATATAATTACTAAATAAACCAAAATACACAATTACTTATTATTAATCACCCATATATAATGTATTTACAAAAGAAAAACTAATTATTTTACAACAGCCCAAGGCAAAGGCACTTGATCCAATTTACTCAACAAGAAAGCCAAGAAATATAGTCTGAATTCATAAAAAAATATACAGTAGAAACTCGCTAACATGACCTTTAATAACATGACTTCCTCGATCACAAGTGCATTTTTTTAATCCCCTGAGATTGCCGTAACACTTAATGTTAAATAAACCTAAATAGCACGACTATCATTATTTTAAACCCTCAATAGCACGGATTTTTATCCCAATACCGATCGCAGCTCTAACCCTCTATAGCACGTCTTTTTGCGAAACCGAACCTTTATAGCAAGAGTTCATCCTCAGTAGTAAGTCGTTATACACAACGGAACCTTCATAGCACGAATTCATCCTTCCCAGTGCATCGTTTCCACGATCATTATGATTGTATACTGTGTTTTGTCTCTATATACTGTAAATATTTTAAATGTGCGTTTTTATTTACTAACCAGTTTTACATTGCAGTACATAATTTGTTACTGTACAATAATAATAAAATGTAGCCTACTTTTAAAAACAAAACGTGATAGTGAGGGTTGATTCAAAATGCACTTGCTATTAAGGGTTTTCAGAAAAACAGTGACCTTGATAGTACGACTTTTAGTCAACATAAACTTGATAGCACGAACCCCAACTAGAAGAGTTCTTCGAAAACAAGACTGTTTCCCAAATCTCCTTGAGAGTCTTGCTATCGAGGTTCTAATGTACATAATTTTTAAGAGTTTATCATAGCAAAGATTTTCTAGTTTTCAACTTGGCAAGGTTTTTTTCGTCTTAAATCATTAGAAATATTGATTAATTTTAAAAGTCCCTTCAATGTAGCATTTGTTATTTTTTTATGGATCTCTTTAGGGAAAGACTTGCCAAATTGAAAACAAGAAATCTTTGCGAGGACAAACGTTTAAAATAATTTCTGTAATTAAATCAGTAGAGAGCGGCTAAGGTGGGCTTGAAACACCTTAAACTTTTACTCCGCTGGTGAAATTAACTTGGCCATAATTTCGATCTTACTTCATTTATAGACCAAAACTTTTTGGATGCGGTCTTGGCCTTGTTTTTCAGATTATGATTTTGTGGTTTAGGTTCTACATATTCAGATTAGATTTTCGGAAAATAATTTTACGAAGAATAACCAAACAACTGTTCTCTAAACTAATAGGAGGCTAACAAGTAGCGTAGACAAGATAAATCCTGAAGTTAAATGTTTACATTAACCCAATTTGGCGAAGTACCTTGAATACTAAAAACGCAGTTCCAAAATGGAATTTAATGTTATCATCGTAACTATCTCAATGCAATTTGCCTCGCAATTGCATTCCCTCGCATTGATAAAATGTCGTGAGATAACACGAACGTGATATTTCTTAAAGGTTGACAAATGACTGCAACCGTTTGATTGAAATGTTTACTACCCCACGCGATGCCGCCCACGTGGGAGGGTGGAACTTAATCGATTTCCATGGGCGTTCCAAGATCTTGTTTTCCTTTTCACTAACATAAGGCATATTTAATCGGATTAGGAGCGGAAACCGGCGTTCCTACCTTTTCCTAGAAGTCGACAGTGAACTTACAAAAGTTATGTAGATCTTATTAAACCCTCCAGGCATTTTTGTTCTTTCCTGGAAGGCTGGGGTGGGTGTTACTGGCGAGATCTATAATTATATTTTCCAATGAATTTTAATATCTGCTCGTGCATTATTGCCTTGTGTTTTTTTAAGCTTATTTTCAGAAAAAATGTTGCTGCTTTAGTATTTATTAATATACTTTTTACGTTTGCATTATTTCGTGCTTACAGCTTTACCAAACAGGTTGTTATGATATTTTATTGGAATTCTTTTTCATATTTATTGTATAATGCGAATAGTCTCAATACTTAAACAACACAAATTAACACAAAACTTGTTTAATTAATTATCCAAATGTTTTTTTTCTTCCTATTTCACCGTCTACTGTATTTAGTTTGTCACTGTTGAATGGATTAATGAATCACAATCCAATATAATAATACATCATCCTAGCTCTTTCATATTCTAATAATCAAAACTAGAAAAAAATTATATATGTATAGGCCTACACTGGATTTTTTAAGACCAACATATGGTCAATATTTTATGATAGTTTTCCGTGAGGTATTGTTTTAAAATGCTTATATAGACTATTTTTTTATTTTGTGTTGCTTAGTTCTCAAGATATTCTCGAAAATGTTGCTAAAATCCATTCCAATCTTCAATTTCCGAAAAAAAAAAACAGCAAACATTTTGAAACACCTCTTAGTGTCAGCCTATCCGTATACTTTATTTTAACCCTTAAACGTATTACTTAATGACCATAACTCGTACTCAAAATTTTGTGGTAAGAGGACGGAAGTAAAGCAAACAGTAGTTGGCCCGTTTTTAAGAGCCATGCATACCAACTTTAGTGCGCTGTGAAAGTGACAGCGCTATTAACATAGGAGGTGACTCTTAATTTGTTATTTACCGTGAAACTAAGGCTTTTAGCAAGATTTTGTCCAAATAGTTAACTACAACTAAATCTATTAAACATTTCTATTGAATAGTCTTAATCATTTTATATTAAATATGTGTACAAAAATTGGAAATCAAATTTAGCTTTTCCCATAAGAAAAAATACGTGTTTTTCGTTCTGTTTTTACGTACTTCAAAATGTATATTTTAAAAATAAAATTTATATGAAACGAGAGCTTGTGATTTCGTTTTGCGAACTATTGAATTGTTTTAATTCATACTATTTCCATTTTTGTGTTTAAGAGTGTTTAGTTAACCTATTTCAAAGAATAATTTTTGTGCAAGTCAGTAGTAGTTCAAGGATTTTGCAATAGGTTGCGCCAGTGCTGTTTACCCCTACTCTCCCTCCTGCTCCTGTCCCCCACCTTTCTATCCCTCCGTAGACTTTATGCAGTAGTACTACAAACAATATTATTATGAATCCGTAAGTCATTGTGTTATACTGGACCTTATTGTATTTTCTTTTAAAAAAGATTTTGACATTGTCAATATTAATTCAAACGGACCGAATTCGATTTTGTTTGATTACTGCGAAATCAACAGTTGTTAGTGTTTAGGTATTTTATTCATTTTCTTTTCGTCACTAAGATTAGGCCTATATTATCTGCCTTTTACCAATAATTGATAATACTTTCGAATAAATGACACATTTTGTTTCTAGAAGACTATTTAATATATAATTTACAACAGAACTAATATTTGTATTTTACTTGTATATTCTGTTCACTTGATAAACTACAAATTTTCAAAAATACATCTTATCAAATCAAAACTGTTCGCAAATTTTACAGACATTTATTTCATAATAGTAACTACATAATTGATTTGCAAAAATGATTATTGTTTACTTTTAAAATGTTTATTAGTAGCCTATACCCATATTTTAAAATAACTACTTATCACCATAATAGTTAGGTTACCTATTGTAGGTAAATAATTATAGATTAAAGTTTATTTGTGTACCACGAAATTTATAATAATAAATCAAAATCTGTTTATACTTTTTCATATTTTCGTATTATTAGGTTAATGTTGGTTTAATGTTGTTCGCTACCTTATACTGGTTTTAGCAAATTTTGTGAATAGTATGTTACAAGCTTCAGGAGTAGCCTACCTTTTATTTCTGAAAAAAAGGAGTTATGTTTTTTCATTTAATTGGCACAAGACATCCTGTGTCATTTCATTTCACGTAGATTTTACTACTTATAAAACCTCAGAATTGCAATCAAAGGGAAGTCAGCAATATTGGAGTTTGTTTACTCTTTTATGAAACGGTAAACTAATTGATAATCCATGTAACGCCTTTTAATCTGCCGGGTTGATTAAACAAAGCCTGTGGTTGTCGCGGTTCCTGCTAGTTAGGGTTTTTAAATTTCCTATTAGTACAAAATCCCGCACTTGTTTATTGTATTTATAATTTGTATGACGAGGCAGATCTATCTCGTGCACAATTATTTCCCAGACCAATTGATTTTTGACTTTATCTAGATGATCTTATTAGGCATGTGAATGTTCAAAATATAAATTTTTGGTAACACAATCTTGATTATGCATATTTAGAATTGATACCTTTTAGTTATTTTAGCAAATCCTAGCCATATATAGTTGATTTAAAGTGCGTTATGATCGACCGAGTGCGTTGGTGTGGGGAGGCATCGACGCATTATTGCCATGTTGATAGTTACAGTACTCAAAAATCAATTCACTTGTTTGCAATGACTTTCAAATGAAAAGCAAAACAGAAATCTGGCAATACGGGGTACATAGGTTGCTATGACAACTGTCCCTTCCTGATTGGACTAGCGCGCGGCGAGTCTCTACTCCCCACTACGGTCACGTGGTTCTCATACATAAAGCAGTTTAAATCTAAGTATAATATACTAACCAAATGATGCAATAAATTCTATATTTTTTGTAAAACGGAACTATACTATACATCTATATATATAAAAGCCAAAACCCACTGACTCACTGACTCACTCATCACGATTTCTCAAAAACTACCGAACGGATTGGAATGAAATTTGGTATGTAGCTTCCTCTAGGTCCATAAGTGCTCACTAAGAAAGGGTTTAAAAAAATTCGAAATTTTAGGGGGGGTTTGGGGGGATCAAAATTATTAAATCACGATTTCTTCAAAACTACCGAACGGATTGGAATGAAATTAAGTATGTAGCTTCCTCGAGGGTAATAGGGTGCTCACTAAGAAAGGGTATGAAAAAATTCTAAATTTTAGGGGAGGTTTGGGGGGATCAAAGTTATTAAAAAATGACTTCTTCAGAACTACCGAAAGGATTTGAATGAAATTTAATATGTAGCTTCTTCTAGGGCCATAGGTGCTCACTAAGAAAGGGTATGAAAAATTTCGAAATTTTAGGATGGGGTTGGGGGGATCAAAGTTACTAAAATCATAATTTCAGATCTTTTATTATTATGACAATAGTGCTCTTATTATTTAAGATCTATACCTATATATAAAAGCCAAATACCACTCACTGACTGAACACTTAAAAAGAATACAATTACGTTAAAAAGACTGAAAATACCAACCACCACGGGCAACGCCGTACGGGTCAGTTAGTATAATATAAATTTCAAATAAAAATAGATAAATTTCAAATAACTATATTTAAATAAGTATACTGACATGTTTACAAATAATTTAGGGTTTTTAGTATAGCAAGATTGACATAGATATTTTAGATATATAAAATTAAAATTCTTCGATGGTTGAATCATATCTAATTATCTATGTTTAGTAATTTTAGGAAATTTTTTTGAATAATCGAAAATGTATAAGTTAGATAATTATTATTTATTTATAATAATAATTATCTAATAATTATCTCTATAATAATTATTAGAGAATTATTTTGTGATGGAGTGACCTATTATCTGTACATTTTTAAATATGATATGTAACCATACTAACTTTATGATCTGAATTATTTTGGGATGCGAGTGTCCTATAATATGTATTTTTTTTTAATATGACATGTAAATAAACTGACTTTATAATCGGGATAATTTTGTGATGGAGTGTAATAAGTAGCCTACTTTTTTTAAATATAATATGTATAAACTATATTTTGTTTATATTGCCTAAACCATTTATACAAGTCATGTGATTTGAATAAGCTGTTTAATCATTTTACTATCTGACCTATTTCATAAGATTCTAATAATATTTAAATTTTCCATAGTTTATACAAAATATGTCACAATACGATTACAGTCTTACAGTAGTTATTAATAATGAATACTAAGTCGGGTACGACAGCTAGTATTCCAAGTAGATAAAATTGTTTTGCGAATATGTTTTTCGTAAATATAATTTGTGTTAAATTTATTTAATTATAACTGTATAATCTATACTATTATATAAAAATCTAATGGTGTCTGTCTGTGTGTGTGTGTGTATGTGTGTGTGTATGTATGTTACTCAATCACGTAAAAACTACTGGATTTATTGAGCTGAAATTTTTCATGGATATTTTTAGGTTCCCAGATTAAAAAATGAGCATATTTTTATTTAGAAATTCCATCAAGGTACCGCCAAACTGGCTTTGAAAACTTCTTTAACCTTCAATTTTATCTATAAAAATATCAGCTGTTTGTATAAAAAGTTTAGCAACATGTCGTTTGTTTATATTCATTACCATAGCAACCAAATTAACCAAATTTATAATTTATAAGATAACATGATTATGTGTATAGACGGTTCCAACGGGGTTGGCGTGCAGAGCACGGGTACAGCAGCTAGTTAATAATAATTACCTCCTAGTTTGGCAGAAGGTAAATTAATTATAATACATGTCTTTTAAATAAGTCTACGGCACAAGAACGTTTGTTGAAAGGAGACTTTTCGTATTATTTATGTTTTAAATATTATTAAAAAAATATATTTTAGAATACAAATTGTGTATTAAAATCATTTATAGATTAAAATAAAAATAATATTTCAAAATTAATTATATAAACTGAATTAAAGTTGTTGTAATAAATGGTTTGGAAAAAAATGTTGTGCATATTGTCTTTATAAATTATCACTTTTCAAACTCGAAAATATTGTATAGGCCTGAATCATTACTTTCTCTTATATCAGACCAACCACCAAACTACTGCATTTAGCTACCAACATAAAATAAGGATTCTGAACTGAAGCCACGGTAAGGCAAAGGAATGAAATGAAGTATTGTGTTAAACTTTCTGTCTCTCTCACTCTGTCTGGTGAGCCGACGAGATGGAGGGGGCAAAGGAGAATTCGCAGTGACAGAAACAAACAGTGAACAGTTTGTCGTCGAGCACTGATACAGGCAGCGCTTACGGAATAAAAAGTAACTAAAATGTGATTTCTCCCCACGGGTAAGCATGACTCTTAAGCTGATAGGTATAAGTAGTTTACTGTTCTTAAGCTTTTGACTTTTTTTGCAATATTTAACTACGATATGTAAGTAAAAAGTACAACGGACGTATAGTGTTCGTCATAGCAAAGTTAGAATAGAAACCCTTTGACAACAGTTTAGGCCTATGCGTTGAAGGGTTAAAACTCTTTTGTGACAAATATGTTTTTATTCATGATGTGTCCGGTAATTGTGTGTTTGGGAGCCGTTACCCCCTTTCATAGGTTTCCACTACTATTGTTATTGGTTAGGCATCAAGTGTTAATACGTTGTTGTTATTAATATCATTTTGGTAAAATTTTAGGAACGGCTGGCAATACGAAAGCCGTTCTCATTTCTGGTTTATTTAAACATTCGCCACTTTAAATAACTTAAACATATCTCTATTATGTAAAACATTCCCGTCATTCACGCAAAACTCTGGTCCTACTGCACATGCGTTAAGATCAAGGCCATCCTTACCCCCACCAACTGCCTCTTTTCTAATCAATCGTCATTTCCTTGAACATATAAGAGTTTATAACAATCTGTTTGCATTTGCTTCTTCTCGAGTCTCCGCTAGGGTTGGTGAGGAATATAATATCGGTGTATGTTTTATTTTCAAAGTAGTTCCGATTTGTTTAAGAAAACCCTTCGTCTTTCAAATCAGTTTTAGGATAAATTAACCATCATATTTGAAATATTAATAATTATCCTCAACATTAAATAAATTTTATTGTTCATTCTTTAAATAAAAATAATGTTACATCTTTTAATATGAATAGACAGATATTTATATTTAAACTATTTAAAGAAAACATTTAAAAGCTAGTTAACAGTATAATACTCTCATGGGCGATTAGTGAGTTTTATCCTCGGAGATCTTAAACTTACTTGTTTGCTTTTCTCGTAAACATTTTTACGTATCGTAACTCGAATTTCCAAAATTTCTGCTATTGTGAAGCAAAACGTTTTCTAATAAACATTAAAAATACTATCTCTGGAGATGAATTAATTTTGTGCAGTTAGAGTTCATTTCATACCAAGTTTTACTGGTAGTGAACTGATCAGTGGAGTGATGTCATTAAAAATAATTAGTTTAATGCGTAATAAACTATTACTATGAGCAGAGAAAAGATCTTATACCTTTATTAACCCTCAGTACCATGCTAAGAAGTGGTAACTCCAAAATTCTAAGTTAAACCTAACAAGTCCTTCTTGAGCAGCAGTTTAACTTTGCAATACTGGACACTTGATTTTGAATTAAACACGTTAACTTGTCTTATTCCAGTTAGTCATTTGTATACATACCTTCTTTCTTTGCTGTAAGGTAGCTTTAACAATTTTTATTTGAACTTATTTTTCATAAATGATTATATTTTGTACGAAAAACGCCTATGGCTGCATTCGAACCTGGAAACGTCGCTGTTTACTTCAATAAATAGTTGGCAACACAGTGTCAAGTAAAAATTTACTAGAATTGACAAAACTGCAAAATTACTTATTACAATGCTTTTGAAATGTATACAAAAGAAAACTTTTTCAGTGACAATGGTATCCTGTACTACACTCTGACGCATTTTTACCCATTGCTTTATTTAAGTATAGGTCTAATAACAATTCTCACATTATATTATGTTTAACATGAACCTTAGTCCTAGGTGAAACTACTGTAGTTATAATTTGGTACTTTGCAGCTCAAGCATCAACGACTTTGTTGTTAAAACACGCTTGATTATTACACGTAGGCCTACGTATGTGACAATTAGTGTATTTGTCATTATTACTTCTTATTTGTTAAGCTCAAAAGTTTATTAATTTTAAAATCACTATTTGTTTTTTTATGTATATATATGTTATAGTTTGATGATTTTATTGGAAATAGTGTCCGTCTAAGCCATACGACTTAGATTAAGGCTCGGCTCTCTACATTCAAAACGGCGAAGTTGGGTACCAATTTCAATGTTAAATAACCAAAACATACCTTCACTATTAAGCATATTTTTGTGTTGTTTTTGTCAAAAAACGAAAGCTGTATTTTTTTCTTAAAGTCAAATAGATTGTGGATGTTGATTGCTAAGGTTTTTTGCAATATATCTTTTTGCAACTGAGTAAAAAATTAATAAAGTTTACTATTTTTTACTATTTATAACATACGTTTATGAAAACAATAACACGGGTTTTGAAAATGTATTCAGCAATCAACATCCGCATATGACAGTACTTCAAAATGAAACCAAAATTTTAAATTTATTCCACGAATTAACGGAAAAATATGAGTTATTCTGTAGCATTGCTCTTATGGGAATCAGATTCAATATGGCGGACAGGGTAGCGCCCCATTAAACTCTCAAACTTTTCTTGCTTTTAATATTAGGCTATTAGTATACCGAGTGTTCGGAAAGTCTGTAAACGGTTTAATATTTCGTATATAAGGAAAATTTGAAGGTAGATGTGATTGAGGAACCTACTCTGTGTAAAAATACTATTTTATTAAGATTTTTTAAAAATTATCCGCCATTTTGAATGTAACTTTGTTTTTTTTTAAATGAGAAGGTGGTTATGTGATACATCATTTCGTTGTAGAATTTTGAGAGAAAACCAACGGTGAAGTTTGCACATTCATATCTTTAACTGATTAAAAATGGCGGCCAAAAAACAACGAAATCGTGTTTTCCAATTTTGCTGTACTATTATTTTTGTATATTTATTAGGCCTATTATTCTTTTTAGATTCAGAATTAAATAAGCTTTCAAACGATATGCCACACATCGATGTTTGGATAAAACACTCGAAATCAATTTTGAAAAAATAAAAATGGCTGTATCTCAAAAATTTGAAATACTCCCAAATATCGTTGTGTGACATATCGTTTGAAAGCTTATTTAATTCTGAATCCAAAAAGAATAATAAATTTCGTTGTTTTTTGGCCGCCATTTTTAATCGGTTGAAGATAAGGATGTGCAAACTTCAATGAAATGAATGTATCACATGACCATCTTCTCATTTAAAAAAACAAAGTTACATTCAAAATGGCGGATAAATTTTTTGAAATCTTAATAAAATAGTATTTTTACATAGAGTAGGTTCCTCAATCACTTCTACCTTCAAGTTTTCCTTATATACGAAATATTAAACCGTTTCTAGAGTTTCCGAACACCGGTATATAAGCTTATGTGGAAGGCTGCACATAAGTTAGTAGTACTGCTTAGTCAAGTTTTAGTAGTAGTAATACATTTTATTGGACAATTACACAGAACCCTAAATACCTCTCAACAAAATAATTACAAATAATTGTTTTCTTCTTTGTACTGCGTCAATACCTTTAATCTCGAGCTGGCGATTAATAGGAAACGCCTAAGGCTTGCCGATATTTGGCCGCAACAAAGATCCCACCCCTGTCTTGGAATTTTTAATAACGACAATTCCTACCCCAGTCTGGTTTCATTAAAAAAGTTACACTTTTCGTGGGTAGTTTTATTAGGATTTTTTTACATCGGTGTTGCATTCATATATCTTCGGTAGTGACATTAGATTTTTGGAACATAATCTTTAAACCTTTTCCATTAATTCTTATTTTAAATTATATGCCTAAGCTAGAAGATAAGAAACGGAAAGGTTTACTCATAAATAAAACAGCATTAAAGTTCAAATTTAAAGGGAGGTAGAAGTAATTACCATTACACAATATAAAAAAAATCTTTCTTTTTAAAGGAAAAATAATATTAGTTCATTATCACGGACACTACAAAGGTTAATAAATCACAGTCTCAATTCGTCACCTCATTTAGAATAATATATAAGTGCATCACATTGCACATCCACTGCAGGGCAAAAGAAAACTGATAGTGGTTATGAATGAAAAAGATAGCTTTTTTATTAAACCACTATTAATGGTATGCGATTAAACACCATTTATTAAAACCATATATTGAATACATTAAGCAATTATAAAATAAATAATTTAAAAGCAAATTTAAAAATTTAAGAAAGCAATCACGTGACTGCCGACAGAATTGAAGTAAAAATTGTAATGAATATTAATCGTTGCTCATATTGGTTTAATCTTAAATTTTATTGTTTTAACACTACCAAGTAAACTATTTTAACACAACTTACAAAATGAGGAAGCACAATGTCCATTTCAGATGTATTACCAAGTAAACTATTTTAAAACAACTTACGAAATGTTGAAGCACAATGTCCATTTCATCATCGGTGCGTGTCGTGACTGAATTAACCCATACAGCCATATAACACAACTTACAAAATTAGGGAGTGTAATGTCCATTTCAGAGGTATTACCAAATAAACTATTTTAACATAACTTCCAAAATGAGGAAGCACAATCCATGTATTTTATATTGTGATTCGATTGTGGTACGGTATGGTGCGCGAGAAATACTCACGCAAAAAGTGCCGAAGTTTTCAGTTCTTAATGACATTAAGCAATTTTGAATTTTTTTAAAAGTAGTGTTAACACGAATGAAAGAAATAGTGTGGTTCATAGAAATAGTATTCTTCAATTTTAAAAGAATGGTCGAAGAATTCAGTAATACCATCTGGAATGTTCTTCCCCCGACTTGGGGCTTATATCAAAACTCGTTCCTTCTCAATAATAATATTTTAACCAATGATGGATAGACATTATAAAATTAGGGTTAATGATAGAAAATCATGTTCAAACTCAGTTTAAAATAAATCAATTTAACATGGAAAATACTTTCCTTTGTTCAAAGTAATATTAGTTCAAAGAAACGTGGTGCAAAGGAACTACATTGAAAGACTACATGTTTAATAGTGATAAATCTATGCTATCTATTCTACATAACCTATTGATGTTTTGTTTTTGCCTGATGCACTGGTAATTATATAATGTAAAATACCTTTTTTCGTGTTTCTGCTCACAGTCCAGTAACTTTTTTCCTTAGTCGGTGACGATCGTTTCGCCTATTTTATTCCGGCATTGTCGAACCGATTTTTAATTTGTATGTATAAATGCGCGTCAAATTCAAAATGAAAACATGCAATTTTTTTGTGTGTTTAACGTCCTGCTGTTTTGCACTTAAGGCTAATGAAGACGGGACCTACAGTTTTACGTGGAATCCGAACCACAGAAAACATTATGCAACTTATAGTACTACAATACATGAAACATAAAGTACAACATTTAGGAGATATCGCACTGTTACTAATTATTCTTAAAAGTAATTTGAATCACGCACGTGTTCACTCGTTAATTATCTTTTCATGAGTTACTGGACATTTTACATTATATAACCTATTGTTTGCTTTTCTTAAAATAGCACTACGCCTCGAAAACTGAGCCCTGTTCCTCAAATGCCATAAGCTGTAGCTACATACAAGTTCTCATTATGATGTTCGACACACCAGCACAGTGGCTGCGAGCTGATCTAACACTCATCTCCATGTTCTTTAAAGAGACACCAACTCCAAGTAGTTTCTTTCATAATCGAATCTGGATGGTTTCTTTCTCTGCCCAAGCTTTGAATTTATTTTCTTCCTACTTAATTAAAAAAAATACTGACCTAGATTTTATTGTAAATGTAATTAAAAGCATTTCTCCTGTTAAAAAGAAAGTTTAAAATAACTGAACTCAAAGAATTTCAAATATTCAATAATTTAACTGCTACATTAATCATTACATAGATTGCGCAAAATGGATGGATCTATTTATTTAAACGAAGTAGCAAACATAAATGAATGATAAATAAGTATTGTAGATTGGCAATAACAAATATTTTGCATAGCATTGGTTAAAATACGTATTTACAATTCTCAAATAGAACGTGGCAAAATTAAAATACAGATAATTCTATAAGAATTAATTTGCGAAGGTACTAGAAAGAGAATGAAGTGCATTATGTAAACAATAGTTTACTTTTACAAAAAAGACTGGAGCACAAGGAATAATTACAACTGCATTTAATTCTATATTAAATGCTTGTACACTGCCTGCCAATTCAGACAGTTTTTAATTTCGTAGCCTTTTCTTGTTCGATCCAATAGTTTTCGTAAAGGTCAAAAAGAGGGTTTAAGAGAAAGTATTTTAAGAATAATAAATACAGTATTTCTTAAAGGAAAGGTCCATACTATGTGACGTATATGTAACACTGATAATAGGACTGTAAGGAGTCGAGCCGTTTTGTAAGAAAGAGGAAAGTGCATAATTTCACTTCTATAAGATTATTACTTTCTAATTAATTATTTATTTGTGTGTGAACACGGCACGCTTTTTCGTTGTTGTTTCTATTTCGATTTTTTTTCTAGGTCGTGAAATTAGGTTCCGTTGTGGAATTTTTGTTATTTATTATTGAAATAAATCGACTTTGAGTAATTTTCTATTCCTTATTTAATGTCATAGTTTTACCTTCTCTTAAAGCTAAGTACCATACTGAAATTGAATCTGTTAACATATATGCTACGCAGGGAAATGCCAGTTTTGGGAAAGTTTTACTTGAATGTGTGAGAAACTGTTATATATATATTGCTCTAAAATTTACAGATTGTTTAAAAAATAATGTCATAACTTTGGACATGATTCAGGGGGAAAAAAAACTAAAAACGTATGTCTGGTTATTAGTTATTTTGTGGTCGTCGACAGCTAAAAATTATTAATATTTTGAGTTGAAATTTGGCGTACTTACTTTTTATGGTAGTTTTTACCAATATGTATAAAATGAAATCTTATCTTAAACATTTTCAAATTGAGGGTAGTTTGAAAATGCTGATATTGAATATCTGTAAGTACTTTTCAAACTGTGTATCATTTTTTTCCGGTTTGGAAAGAATAGTCCTCGTATTACAAAAAAAGTAATGCATTATAATTATTTAGCATGCAATAATTACACAGCTGTTATTCTGAAATTTTTGAATACTTTATTTACTAAACATTATCCGAAATAAAAATATTTTTGTTTTAGACTGATCTATGACGTTGTTAATAATCACTAAATAATGCTGATAAATTATAAGAATATTTACGTATTGATAGACGCGAGAAGTTCTACGTATAATCATGTAAGGTGGTATGCGCGAGGCGTTCTAGGTGTAAGCATGTAAGGTGATAGGTTCGAGGAATTCTAGGTATACTCAAGTAGGCGTGAGGAATTCTAAGTATTATTATGTAAGACAATAGCCACGAGAAGGTCTAGGCATACTCATGTAGGCGTGAGGAATCCTAGGTATTATTATGTAAGATAATAGACACGAGGAGTTCTAGGTATAATCATGAAAGGTGATAGGCGCGAGGAATTCTAGGTATAATCATGAAAGGTGGTAGGCGTGAGGAATACTAGGTATTATCATGTAAGGTGATAGGCACGAGGAGTTCTAGGTATTTTTCTGTAAGGTGATAGGCACGAGGAGTTCTAGGTATAATCCTGTAAGGGATAGGTTCGAGGAGTTCTAGGTATTATCCTGTAAGGTGATAGGCGTGAGGAATACTAGGTATTATCACGTAAGGTGATAGGCTCGAGGAGTTCTAGGTATT
>JAGFPH010000114.1:702072-719050 GCA_018207615.1 Philaenus spumarius | reverse complement strand
ATTGTAAAGGAAATATATTTTGGTTAACGAAATACTACTGCAAGTAGTATTTCGTTAACCAAAATATATTTCCTTTACAATAGATTCTTTGAACCAATCATTTTTGCAATTTTTATGAGACAAATTGAACTTTTACTTGCAGTAGTATTTCGTTAACCAAAATATATTTCCTTTACAATAGATTCTTTGAACCAAACATTTTTGCAATTTTTATTAGACAAAATTGAACTTCTACTTGCAGTAGTATTTGGTTGACCAAAAGAACCTAACTATATTCAATTACAATAGATTCTTTGAACCAAACATTTTTAATTTTTATTATATCAATTTTTTTAATAAACATATATGGAGAATTTATATTGAAACAAATTTTGAAGGTGGCATAGAGAAAGTTTTAGCGTTAAGTAATATACGAGCCTAAGGTTAGGTTAGCCAAAGTTTTTAGTTCGGCTAAATGCGGTTTGCAAGGATGCGACGGAGCCTTACGCTCGACTAAGTAGGTTCGATTGGACTCGGGCAGCCTAAGTTTTAGTTCGGGAAAGATCGGATAGGTTTGAGTTATACGGTTTTTTCCGTACATTATAACAGTGGCGCCGTTTTATATCGTCCACTATTATCCAGGAGTATAGATCGCGTCCGACGGCAGCGCATTCTGGTAGAGAATTTTCGAACTACTGTATCCGCTTAACCCGTCAGGCAGCGTTATTTAGCCTACTATTTGCTAATTGAAAATAATACCGATTTTTCATTTTGTGTTAGATCAAATTAAACTTCTACTTGCAGTAGTATTTGGTTGACCAAAAAAACCTAACTATATTTCCTTTACAATAGATTCTTTGAAGACAACATTTCTGCAATTTTTATCTGATCAAATAGAACTTCGTCTTGCAGTAGGGTAGTATTGGGTTGACCAAAAAAACCTAACTATATTTCCTTTACAATAGATTCTTTGAACACAACATTTCTGCAATTTTTATCTGATCAAATAGAACTTCGTCTTGCAGTAGTATTGGGTTGACCAAAAAAACCTAACTATATTTCCTTTATAATAGATTCTTTGAACACAACATTTCTGCAATTTTTATCTGATCAAATAGAACTTCTACTTGCAGTAGTATTGGGTTGACCAACAGTACCTAACTATATTTCCTTTACAATGGATTCTTCGAACCAAACATTTTTGTCATTTTTATTAGACCAAATTGAACTTCTACTTGCAGTAGTATTGGGTTGACCAAAAGTACCTAACTATATGTCCTTTACAATAGATTCTTCGAACCAAACATTTTTGTCATTTTTATTAGACCAAATTGAACTTCTACTTGCAGTAGTATTGGGTTGACCAAAAGTACCTAACTATATGTCCTTTACAATATATTCTTCGAACCAAACATTTTTGTCATTTTTATTAGATCAAATTGAACTTCTACTTGTATTAGTATTGGGTTGACCAACAGTACCTAACTATATTTCCTTTACAATAGATTCTTTAAACGAAACATTTTTGCAATTTTTATTAGATCAAATTGAACTTCTACTTGCAGTAGTATTTCGTTAACCAAAATATATTTCCTTTGCAATAGATTCTTTGAACCAAACATTTTTGCAATTTTTACTAGACCAAATTGAACTTCTACTTGCATTAGTATTGGGTTGACCAAAAGTACCTAACTATATTTCCTTTACAATAGATTCTTTGAACCAAACATTTTTGCAATTTTTATTAGACCAAATTGAACTTCTACTTGCAGTAGTATTTCGTTAACCAAAATATATTTCCTTTACAATAGATTCTTTGAACCAATCATTTTTGCAATTTTTACTAGACCAAATTGAACTTCTACTTGCAGTAGTATTTGTTTGACAAAAAAACCTAACTCTGCAATATAACTTTAACAAAATTAAAGTTTGTCAACTACAATATTATACAACTAAGTGGTAGTTGTACAATATTATACAGTAATCGTATTGGTGGTGTAAAATGAAGGCTATAAAAATGTAATATAATGACCTTACTGCGTACATGAAACATCTAATTTCTCTCCATATTTGTTAAAATATTGTAAAATTACGACTCAAGTCAAGTTTTAAGTTTGTTCCCAACTAATTGGGCAATATAACAAAATTAAAGATGATTATAATTATTGTTGTTCGTGGATATTTTTCGAATCATAAGGAATGTTTTTTGACATCACAATGTGGTGAACTATTAAAAATAATATTACGATGATTCAAACTAAAATATTGAACGGGTCAGAAATAAGTAGGTGTAGGATGAATAAAGTTAGTTTTGAACGCGATATCAGTTATCGTTTATCAAAACTTAAACTCTTATAGTTCTCAATATGTTTATATTTTAACATTAGTCCACAAAGTTTCTCTCTATATAAAAAATGTCTGTAATTCACGCAAAACCAAAGGCCCTACTGCTGGACATGCGTCAGAAACAGAAACTAGGTCATCGCTACCCCATGTCCAAGTGTCTCTGTCCTAGTAAGTTATCATTTCCGACGATTGTTGATCAGATTATTCAATAATATGTTTGCGTTTGCTTCCCCACGGGGATTGGTGAGCGAAGCTTACAGGAGGCGGAGTCCTTTAGTTTATAATAATTTAATTTTAACGTGGCCAACATTAGCCTCAAGAAATAATTAAATACTAAACGTTTAACATTTAATAAGGGAATGTGAACTTGTTTGAAAATCCGTTAGTATTTGTTTTGTAGCCATCGCATCCTTTTTCTGTGCCCCACCACCAGCGTATAATTCACGCCATTGTTATTGAGTAAATTTTTACTTTCTCACTATACTATAGTATAGAGAAAGTATATAGTGATCGCAAAAAAAATCGATGTTGAGATTTTTGTGGAAATATCCGTTTTGGGACCCCCTGAGTCCAAAAAAGTGTTTTTTACAAAATGTCTGTATGTATGTCTGTATGTATACAAAGCTAGAGAGAAAACTATTCGATCGATTTCAACCAAATTTGCACCAGACACGTCCAGTAGGCCTGTATAGATGCACGAAAAAGGGTTTTGAAAATTTTTTAAAACAACCTTCTTTTTGGCCAAAAAACCCCCAAAAAATCTGTTATTATTTTTTTATAAAAAACGGCTCTAACGATTTTGATAAAATTTGGCTTATTTGTAGCCTTTAATGTGCCCTACCATATGCAAAAACCCGCATCTTTCTAAAAATTCTCGTTTAGCTAATAATAATAATAACTGATTTTTGGGGTTTTTTTGGCCATAAAGGGGGTTGTTTTTCAAAATGTTTCAAAACCTTTTTACGTGCATCTATAAAGACCTAATTGACGTGTTTGGTGCAAATTTGTTCGAAATCGATCGAATAGTTTTCTCTCTAGATAATAATAATAATAATATTTATTAGTTAATCTCCAACTTTAATAAAAGTATACAAAGCTAGAGAGAAAACTATTCGATCGATTTCAACCAAATTTGCACCAGACACGTCCGGTAGGCCTGTATAGATGTACGAAAAAGGGTTTTGAAAACTTTTGAAAAACAACCCCCTTTTTGGCCAAAAAATCTGTTATTATTTTTTTATAAAAAACGGCTCTAACGATTTCGATAAAATTTGGCTTATTTGTAGCCTTTAATGTGCCCTACCATATGCAAAAACCAGCATCTTTCTACAAATTCTCGTTTAGCTAATAATAATATCTGATTTTTGGGGGGTTTTTTAGCCATAAAGGGGGTTGTTTTTCAAAATGTTTCAAAACCTTTTTACGTGCATCTATAAAGATCTAATTGACGTGTTTGGTGCAAATTTGTTCGAAATCGATCGAATAGTTTTCTCTCTAGATAATAATAATAATATTTATTACTTAATCTCCAACTTTAATAAAAAAAACTCTCCTATCCCACCCTACAAGTCACAGTGAATCTGTTTAGTAATTTAAATATGTTTGTGAGAAAGTATGTGCCAGTTCCTGGTACCGTTTATTTAGTTCGCCACAGATAATATGTAGGTATATTCTTTTAACTTACATAGATACCTAATTGGAACATTTAGTGTTTTTGAGTCAAAAACAAGGAAGACGCACTTTCGCATTAAACTACTACTCCACAGAAAGTAGACTCTCTTCTCCCCTCGTCCTTATCGTAGACTTGGCAACGTCATCTCAGTTGTTTGTAACTAGACTCGTGCAGTTTGTTAGGCGGCTAATGGTGTATTAATTCATTTTTTGTATCATGGCTTTCATACGGTATGATTTTTCTCAGTGGTTTCGTATGTAGAGGATATGCAATTTTTTTAGGTGCTTTGTAATATTAATATAATTTTTGTGAAACTTCCGTACGACATTACTACCTTGGTGCATTAGCCAGCCCCGTACTTTTGTTCATTTTAATTGTATTTTGACTTTTCAAAACGTTGTACAATTACTTGACTTCCCTTAAGAAATTTGTTGCATTTGTTTATTGTGTACATTCACAAACAAACTTTGGCTCATGATTTATTTGTAGTCTAGGATTCCAGTTATCTGGTTGACCTCTACACTCAGTCGAATCGTGTATGGCTGCCTTATCGAACAAACAGGAAGTGCTGATAACGATTTGGAATATTTGACGACTTTTAACTTCACCATATGTTTTCGTTCATCGTCACTTAAGTTAAATTGAGTTGGCTGTGATTTGAATCTTGGTTGTGAGTGAATGAACAACTATAGATCTTATATGAGGCTCAAACAATAAACTATAACAATTATCTTTAATAAAACATTGTATCTCTTACGATCTAAACTTTTCATTTGTTACTTGAGGTACAGATATAGTTAAAACGCCTTTGTTTAATACAGTTTCTTAACCCTATAAGCGTCAGGCAACGAGAATTCTCGTCGATTGCGTTCGGCTACATACCGGCATCCGAGTGTCAGGCAACGAGAATTCTCGTTGATGCGTTTAAATCAAAATTGGTGCATCAAAAATAATAGTAAGCATATCATATTATATATCATTGTACTCAGGAGATTCTCACGATTAATTTGGTATATTGTTTATTACACTATGTTTTATAACTATCTCGAACAAAATACACAAAAGTACAAAACATGACAAAAGCGTTAGTCTGTCTCGTGACAGCAAAAAATAAACGGAGTTTTTCTCTTTACCTTATCATAGACTAAATATTGTCTGACAAACAAGTTAGTTATGTCATTGTATAGATCGAGACCTGCATATTTTGTATTTATAATTAAATAATTTTTATTATTTTTCCAAAAACCTTTACTTTTGAAAATTAGGTTTAAAAATTTATTTATTTTACCGTTCGCAAAGCAAAAAGTTTTAGAAATTAAAAAAAAATATTTATTTTGTATAGCAATGCTAACCATACTTTTCTAAACAAGAAAATATATAATAGTATACACTTTACTTGAATAGGCTACATTATATAGAGTTTTCAATATAAACAGGTAATTTTTTGCAAATTGCTCATTTTGGTTATTTTACCCCAAAACATTGTTTTTTTTAGAAAGTAATTTTTTTTAATTGTTTTATGTAAAGAAATATTTTTTCTACATTTTGTACGATTTGGATTTATAGTTAAATTTTTTTTCCTATTTTTCCAAGAGCCCTACATTTGAAACTTTTGTTTACCAATTTAATTTGTTTTCCGTTCAAAATGCAAAATAAGTTAGAGAAATTTTTTTTAAAATATTTTATCTACACAGTAATGTTCTTCATACTTTACTAAACAATAAAATGTATAATAGTGTACACTTTACATAAATAGTATACATTTTATAGATGTTTAAGTGATAATGTGTTCAAGCAGTGAAAAAGTGCCTGACGCTTAGAGGTATATCTAGCAGTAATTGGCCTGACGCTTATAGGGTTTTAAAATAGATTCAAAAATAGCTGATATCATAAAGGTGACGTTTAAACTTACTATGGTTCTGGCAGTCGTAGGTTCGAATCTAGCTATTGACTTTTCCGTGTGTTTGCACGCCAATCCTTCATTAGTCACATGTTTTGATATTTTTTATTGAACTATATTTAATTAGGACAGAGGCACTTAGACCCTTAATGGTGTGGGTAAGCGAGTAGAGGTGACCTAGATCCTGAAGCATGCTCAATAGGATCAGCATAAAACGACAGAAATTTATATATAATCATAAAGTCATTGATTTTTGTTTTGGTTATTCCGAAATCGATAAATAGTTAATAGTTTACAGGCTATCGTCTACTACAAGTGTGCACTCGCATTGATAGGCCTACATTGTTTTATAGCTTTTATACATTGAAATAACAAACAGAAGAAACCTTAAAATGCGTTCTTTTATAATCAATTTTTCTTCATTTAAAGCCATGTATTCTGAACTAACATTTTCAAACTATTCTACGGGTTTCTTGCATTTTATCCCTGAATTTAACCACATCCAGCAGCAAGACTGTTAACGTTCAACTAGTGTTTTTGACACCGTCTTGATATTTATCCTCATTTTATAAAAGAGGTTGGCAACCACAATTCTATCCATAGTTATGTAATCATTATGATTTTCATAAGTTGAGTCAAATATGTTAATTACTTAGTCTTAAATCAAGATTTTACATACAGGGAAAGGATGAATTTAGAAAATGGTGCCATGCCTTTTTCCGTAAAAAATAGTTAAAACGGGAATTTAAAAAAATGTACATTTTACTACTTACTCATAAATATTATGAAGACTTCCTGTGATGGTGGAAACTTGAAATTTGATTCTATGATTGGTTTTAGGGTACAAGTAAGTTATAGAGAACCCACACAACTAAAACTTTTTAATTTAAAAGATTTACATCAGATCGATTCAGAGAAAGGATTTGGGAATATTTCGAATATTTTATGTTGTAAGATTTGAACATTTACCCATAACACGTTGTTATTCTCTTCTTTAATCATTGGTCATATCGATATAAAACGTGACAAGTTGAAAACAAGATAATCTTTGCGATAAACCTTTAAAAATGATTTCTAGAGTTAAATCAGTTCAACTTTCAGTTAGGTAGACTAATAATAAGAGGGTTGCTAAAGTGGCCTGAAGAAGTCATCTTAAACTGTATACATATTCTGCTAGCCAAAGGACTTGTATTTTTGATCTCACAACTTTTTTTAGGACTTTTTTTGAATAGGAACTTCTTCTTGTTTTTTGAAGTTGCCTAACATTGCGGAATTTGACCATTATCTTCGTCACTTATAAAAGACAAACACTCCATTGAATGGAAACTTTGTTTTCTATGTATTATCTTACATTACGATTGTATTAAGTAGGCTACATTTTATAATTTGTTATTATGTTTAAAGTGGTTTTTAGTAGTTTTTACCAAATGCAATCTTTTATTCGCTATCAAAGTACAACATCCTTTCCTCATCAATTTCAAACTACTCCAAGAGCTTCACTAAGGAAATATTTCCCAATAAGTTCTAACCAAACTCTTACGTAAGAAAATGAACTAGTTTGCACTAATAAAACTAGTAAGGTATGTGGTCCCCAATATGGCCGTAGTTTAGTACACAAGTTTGTCGCCAGGTTGTGCTTGATGACGGGTTTACATAGCCCCTCCCACCACGTAGGGGAAATTTCCCGCCTGATTCTCCTAGCTTCCCCACCACGTTTCTATGGGCGTTGAACCATTCATTCTCGCGTTCCCGCGTCAACACTGTTCCTTTTCTTTGTGACGAAGTAATGGAGGAATTAAGGGAAATTTTGAAAAATTACAAACATTTTCCCTCCAAAACAGTTTAAATTTCTATAAATCTTTGCTGATAAAAGTTAGATTCTTTTTAAATATTTGGAAAGTCGATTAAATTATATTTATTTGAATTTTAAAATAAAATAAATTGCCTTAATTATTTAAATGTATCATTGCATCTTAAATATAAATAATATTCTTAGTTTTATTTATAAATAATCGGTGTTTTAAAAATTTGAAAAAATTCAAGTGGTATTAAATTTTTATTTTCATTATAAATTAACTAATATTTATTTTGAAGCCTTGAAACAAATTTGTGTCGTTGTTTTCTTTTTATGGGGTATCCATTTTTACGTTGAAATATTTTAGTGCATACATAGGGCCTATATAAAATAATAATAATATTTATTTATTCACAATCAAGGTACAATATGCGTATAATAATAATTTAGAATACAATAAATAATAGAATACAATAAAAATAACACATATTATACAGTAGGCTACTTGATATCGAAAAAAGAACAAAACAAAGATTTTCTTTACATTCAAATTCATCCTATTCACCTAAAAATAGGTAGACTAATCCTTAGGCTGATTAGGATTTACCATCATTACTTTTTAAATCTAGAAATTAAAGAAAGAGATCAGCCACAGGGCCGCCATTACCATTCAAAATATACACAAATGCAATGAATGCATTAACAACAAAAATAACTTAAAAAACTGGATAAAGAGAACACAAATTTACACTTACATACACTCACACTTACAAGACCTATTCTACACACACACACACACGTATGCATGACATATATTTCAGAACTACATCTACTGGTTTACACTATAATTCAATAACTGGTCTCAACGCAAAACTAATTCAATACTTTGAAATATATTATAAATATAAAACATATATCAAATCAGTGCCGGATCTACAAATTGTGTGCCCCCCAGCAAAATTTCTGCAATGCCCCCTCGAGCAGACATCGATGGAGGGAAGATGAGGGAAACCATACACAATTTTTTCATAAAACAACTAGAGAAATGTTTAACATAAAGTTTATCAAATAAATTTTGCTAAGCCTTAAACTAGTTCTACACATAGCCATATTAAGAACTTACTTGAATCTTAAGTTTAAAATGTTTAGAGATTAACAGGTTTTTACTTTTTCCAGTTTAAACTACTAGATTAAATATTTTATACATTTTTTATTTTAGCCTTTTTTTTGGTAAAAAGCCTTTGCCCCCCCTATATCGCGGGGTTTCGTGGTTCCTAGATCCGGCCATGTATCAAATGTTCATACTTAGTTTGAATTTTTATTTTTGTATGATTTCAGACACTAAAAAAATTGTTTCCAATTTGATACTACCGGAAATATTCTGAGCCGTTTTTGTGTGCCCTATTCAAATATTTGTGGCTCCATTTAGAGTTTTTTTTTTCAACGAGCTTTCATAATAAGTCTTTCATACACTTGTGGCCACTTCCTTTTTTTTGCTTTGCTACTTTTGGTAAAACGTACATTTTCATTATTATTATTATTTTTTAAACGGCAAAACCTCATTAAAAATGCATTTCTGACAAAAAAAAAAACTTTATTATTTGATAATTTATAGTTCTAGGAAACAGCTTATAGGGTCATGGAATGTCTGTTTTTGTGTTAATGGTTAAACACCACAATGCTAACAAAGAAAGGTAAATGCTCAGGTAGGACCCATCACTTAACCTTTAGGAAGGACACGAAGGTCACTGGCCTATCCCTATTTCTAGTCTTAGAACAATTCCTAGTCTTTCTTTGTTTCAGGATTCGTACGAAATCTAATTACAAATTTGAAAGTACTGTAAATATTAAATCGAAGTCAAGATTTGAATTTCACGTCTTTAAATAAGATTTTTTTAAGTGAAGTAAATATTTAAAATATATATTTTAAATCATTTCAGTTTAAATTAATTTTCAGCTATTTAAAAAAAAAAGACAGACTGCATATGGTTTAAAATAGCCTAATATTAATTTAAAACAATAAGTAGATATCTAACCACTCCTGTTATATAATATAACAGATATCTAACAATATAATACTGTTCGACATTTACTGTGTTAGAAATTATTTTCTTTCACTTTATTGTCAGATGTATTTCTTAAATATGTCAAATTCCTAATTTTGTATTAGAGTAGCCTAATTGTATTGGAGTAGTTTGAAACTCGTGGTTGAAACATTTGCTTTTAAATATTATCCCATCAAAACAAAGGCAAGTAAAGAAGTTGATTAAATGTATACTTTTTCTACGATTACGCCTCAGGCTTTAGATCTATGAATGCCGATAAATAATTATTAGGCTATTTATGTAAAATAACTGCCCTAAACATCTGGTTTGGACAAACTCTAATCGAGAATACAAAAAGTCTTGTTCGTTGTTATCCAATAATCCTGAGAAGTCCGAGTATGTTTCTTAACGCTATAGTATTTTTGTAAATTACATAAGTACCTGTATCAATAAAATAAAGATAATGTAGGTAAAGCAAAATGATTTCAAAAAATAGTTTTGACGAGCTTAAATAAAGCCCTTCACACGACAGTATTTAGAGAATATTTTGGGAGTACTGTACTGATCTTTGCCCCTCCAAATAATTAATAAGTTAAAACAATGTTTTTTATCGAAAGATATGGAGGTTGGCATATAGTCTAACTGTATCGAATTGTACTGTGAAAAACTACAGGCAAACGAGTGGTCCTATAAAAATGGAGGTGTTATCGAGAGGCACTTTGGGCTTCTTGAAATGTATTTTCAAGTATTATTAAATTTAGACAAAAGAGTTTTCTGTATAAACAATAACGATATATAATCAGAATGTTAAAACCTTGTAGAGCGATCAAATGTATTTTAAACCAGGAAAGGTAAAAACTAAGTTAACAGACAAATTACAAATTTAAAAAAATCCAAACGGCTGAACAGATTTTCTTGAATCACAGCTAAGAACACTCGATCAAGTCACCTTTCAAAAAAACAAAACAAACAATATTGGTTCATTCGTTTGGGAGCTACGGTGCCACGGGCGGATAGGCCACACACGTTAAACTTATTAAACCCCCTTTTTGAGTCTAGGGTTAAAAATAACATGTGATTAATTATTTTACTTTCCCATCAAAATTTCTTTTTTGGCTATTCAATATTTTCAATTTGTTGCTTCTATTTTGTATGGCATTTATGGACGTATCACAACATAACCATTTCGGACCCATTCTACAGATAATCAAACTTATTATTAATTTCTTGTAGGCTAACAATACTCTATAATTATTATAAGAACATTGTGTTTATTTTCTTTTGTTTCTACTTAGACATAGTCTACTAAACACTTTTCACGTATACAAATTTTATTTTATTTTAAGTCGATATTTTATACATTTTCTTGAACATCTTTATATGTATGGAAAATTAGGTTGTAGATTTTTCGAAAAATATTTATATTTCTTGAGATATTTTTCACTTGAATAGTACATGTCTTTCAAAAATATGCTAAATCTGTTATAGCTTCCTTTTCCACTCAATATTTTTCACTTGGATAGTAATGGACTTAAAATACGATTTGTCTTCAGAAGAAGGTCGATATATTTGACGGCCGGATACGATGACTACTTCCGGGTTATTTCCAGCAACCCCTACCAGAAGTGATAAGTGATGTTTTGTTCCCTGACAGGGACAAGATGGCGAACGTGTAAAAATAACCAATTGTTTCACAACCTATGTTAGTTTATTTACAAGTTATTCTCGCATAAATTTAAACAAGTCTTTTATTTTAAATACTGCGTCTAATGTGACCACCGTTATATTTAAACTGTTTTGGAGTTTGGATTTTCAATAGACTGTTCCAGTATTTTTGGGATGTAAACTAAAATGTAAAGTTGGTCGGGTTTCCCTCTCTTGAAGTGATTAATCAACTCTTTTGGTAATTTAGCGGTCTTCTCGTCGTTAGTTCTTCTGTAAAACATTAATCGATTAGTAAAACATTAGTAATCGATATCGAAAAACTTGAAAATAGTTATTAACATTTAATAAGCAAGATACAACAAATTTCTTCTTGTAATTGACAGTTATTTGTCTGTTTAAACAATGCTTTGTCCATGATAAGAGCGTTTTTATTAATTTGCATAAAACAAGACACTCCGAACTACATACAACAGAACCTTTTTAAATCCTTATACCCCTCCAACTTAAACGATAAGTCTGAACAAAAACCATCAAGAACAAAAAAGTCTTAAAATTACTTGTGTTAAATACGATGTTTCATAAGAAAATTGAAAAATAGCCGCCATATTGGAAAATGAGGGACATTTACAAACATTGTAACAACATATTTTTTCAATATCTCAAAAAAACAATAGAAGGTTTCCCATTGAAAGTTTGCTATCATATTTAAAGTTTAGATGATACTAATGGTGTCGCTTTTAAAAAAGACACAGTATATTGCTTGTAAGAATATTTTGAGGTTTTGTAGCGATAGGTTTTTTCTAATCTCATAATCGTAATTCTTGCACAAAAGCGAGGGCGTTAAGAAAACAATTATGCGGCTGACTTAGCCAATATTTGTGAAATAGGAAATATTGAAATTAATAAAACGGTGGAGGTGAATGGAGATAATTTGAAATCTCTGCTCAAATGAAGCAAATGTTAAGAGCCGTCCCTGATTTCTGTTTTTAAAATTATATTTTCTTTGTTTTAGGTGAAGTAAACATTTATGAATAAATGTTCTTTATTTCAAGTGAAATTCACAATAGAGAATTTTAAAAAGAAATATAATTTCTCGTACTCTGTCACAGGAAGCATTAAGAATTAAGAGATAAAAACGACATTTTGCAAGAGTTTATTTTAAGTTTAATCTTATGAAAAATTCAAAAGTGTAGTTGAATTTCTCAGGAATATTGGATAACGACTTTTTTATTCTCGAGTAGAGTTTGTCCAAGCCAGATGTTTAGGAGAGTATTTCACATAAATAATAATTCTTAATCTCCATTCATATATCCAAAGCATGAGACGCAAACGTAGAAAAAATTTACATTGAACCGATTTCTTTGCTAGTCTTTGTTTTGATGGGTTAATATTTAAAAGCATATTATGGTTTATACATTGTTCGAATTGAACAAATGCTATTATACACTGGAACCACGAGTTGCAAACTACACCACCCCCTTTTTGGCAATAAAACATCAAGATTTTGGTATATGAAATGTATAATTGATATAGGCCTGCCATATGCATTTTTTATTAACTTAAAAGTTGTTTAATAATCAAGTTTCATCTATACATTTGAAATCTTTCTTTAGATATTTGTTACACTGAAAAATTGTAGATCTTAATCACATAATTTGATATTTTCACTACAATATTAATAGTGTTCAAATATTTATTTTACATCGTAGAAGTATTTATAGGGTTTCCTAATTTTCCACCGAGTTGTGCACTCCTCGCCCATTCCCTTTCTCTTCTTCTCTTAGCTTAGACTTTCGAGTTACGATGTTAAAGGCCTTATCAACATAAGCCTAATAACATTTCAAATCAGTTAGACTACTATAAGCGATTCTCGATAAATATATAATATCCTAGTTATTGAAAAATGATTTAACGACTAGGAAAATTAAAAATATCATTCAGAATGACGAATATTGCCATAAAAAAGTAAAGATTTAGCCTTGTGTATCGTTTAAATGTGCATCAAAATATTGAGAAATTTACCATGCTAAAATATAGATTTGATACACTGTACTATACATGTATAGATCTACTTGAACAACAAAAGATTTGGTTTTAGTAAATGTTCAGCAAACGATAATTATAGTAATCGATTAGAAAATATCAACTTGAACAACAACTCTACAGATTTGGTTTAAACAAATTTTCAGCAAACGATAATTTATATTAATCCAATAAAAAATATGAACTTGAATAACAACTTTGCAGAGTTTTATTAGAAAAATATCCAGTAAAAACAAATAAAATCGATCACGAAGTTTTCACAATTCAATAAGTGTTTTAAGAATTATTGATTATCTACACTTATAAAGTGAGGTCATTTTTGTATGGATATTTATAACGATTTAAGTTAACAAATATTTACTAGATTTTGATTAAATTTTACTGATGTGCTAAGCATTGCCTTCTAGATTAGCCTGTATGGGCCCAAAACTATTAACTATTGTTTCATATAAACAACTTCACACGAACAGTTATCTTTTACTGGTGTAGACAGTATGGATTATATTTTCTGTAAATTTGTTCAAGCTAGTTTAACTTCTGATAAAGGTTTATTTGATATTTTTGCAATGAAATTTGATCTATAACATCATACAATTCTGCTTGAGAAATAATTATGTTTGGAGTTATTTGTTTAACCAAATTTTACTTCCTATTCGACGAAACCTAAACTTATAACGACGCATTTTTATGTGCGGAATGTACTCGCAACTATTCAAATTGTCTAACTTCGATATGTAGGCCTATAAAATGATTCTCACGAGATCACGACAGATAGCCGAGTAATAAAAGTGGAATTGGTTCAGAGAATACGAAATAAAATGCTTGGTGAATAAATGGAGCATGAGGCTTGAATAATTGGTATTCAGGTGTTTGGACAACTACATTATTTAAAGATATTTACAAAAAAGTATAAACTCTTCTAAAGGAAGTTCTGCTTTTACACATTAAACTTTAGTATCTGTGGATTCTAACCGATAAACTATGCAAATATAAGTACAAACTGAAATATTTTCGTAAATTCCATTTGAAGATATTTGGAACACCTTAACTAAACTTCGAACAGAATTTCATAGAACCATTATTACTTTTGGTTTATATAATTTTAAAGTTTAGTAAATTCTTGTAAACATGACTAAAAGAAGAAGAGATGGGAACGTGAAAGCATTATAAGTACTTTGAATTTGAAAAGAGGAATTGAAAATTTTAATATCTTTGGTATAATTTGGACAGTAAGTTTGTGGGTCACGATATTACTCTTAGTCGTGGTCTGATTTACAATTTCTGGCCCCCCTGTGAGTATTTCTTAAGGCCACCCTTTATGTAAAAAGAACTGAAAACGTTAAATCGTTGAGTTTAATATAACATATGCCTATTTAAAATATCTATTCCAATTAAACTATAGAAAACACACAGAAGTTACCAAAACTAAGGTAAATGAGTAGCCTGTTATAATAAAATGAATAGTTCATTTTAGTTGGCAGAAATCCCTTTTATTTTATGTCTTATGAGTAAGTGAAAGCTCTTTCTTATGATGAAAGAGTTTAGGTAGCAGGATGAATTGAAAGCCAGTTATCCTAGGTTACTAAATTTTTCTTGCCCCACTATTATAGTGAGAACTATCGTTCATCGGAAGCTGTGGTAACTGGCCAAGTTTAAAAGTAACCACAAAAAGTAATATGTGTGTTTCAAGAGCTTGAACTGAAGCAAGTAGTCTACAAGAACGTTATGTGCTTCCTTGATGGAATTAGATATAAATTGTGTTTAAACAAAGTAATTCTTTTGGGCGGCATCCGAATATGGTTTCGCGTGTTATAGATCTGGTTCGGCGTTTAGTATATATTAGGTTAAAGTAATACCATATGAGATGCAAGCTGTAAAAATAAACAACAAAATAATCATCTTAATCGATTTCCGATCTACTTGTTGATACTAGCTAAGAAGCTGGGAAAACGTTAAACCACTGAGTGGCCATGATCTAATCTGTGAACTCCGTACTAGAGAGTACATGATGAACTGTTAGGTCGAAGCTACGGTAGGAGCGATGAGCGACGTCTCGAGCGACCAGCGATGTCGTACGACAACCAATGTTATTAGTTTAGGCTTTGCTGCATAGAAGTGGCTACGGTGGTAGAGTTGTGGGATCGCCATTCGTCGAAATCCAGAGCGATCGCTTGTTGCTTGATCCTGAGAAATATTTTTGTCAGTCGCTCACTGGATGTTGAACGTTTCATTTCCTCTTTATTATTTAAATATGGGGAAAACGTTCTGTGATGAAGAATGTGAAATTTTGTAATTCCTCAGTGAAATAATATCCATCTCTATGGAATGATAGAGATAAAGATTTCAAGAATACAAACAAAAGTAAGAAGCTGTGGGATGTAATAGCATCTTCTATGGACATTCCCTGGACAATTGGATGTTCTTGTAGCAATGAACTTTCACTCACTATAAGTAATTTGACAAGTTCACTGTTTGATGGCATGATGATAAATGCCTTTTGTAGCTCATTTCGCTGCCTGTCGCTTGTCGCTCCTAAGGCTACACCTACGTCAAAATGGATCTATGTTACATACTAGCAATACAAAACCTAAACAAGATGTAGGCCTATGTTGTCAGTTTGTATCGTATTAAAGAACACGTGAATGCGAATGTTTACTCTTGTTTATTTTAATTTGTTAATTCAATATGGTTCGATGCTAAACATTAGTTGTTTTTTTTTTTTTTTGTGAACAAAGTGAAAACCCCAATATTTCCATAAAGGAGAATAACCGCATTCGCGATCTCTTTAAATGAGCCATAAATTAACATTCTACACAGCCTGAATAGTGCCTGCGTTTATCATTAGTTTTATGAACAGTTCACAGCCTTAATGAAAGATCAAAGAGACAAGCCTTCTCCTTCTCCCCAGGAAGAATTCTTCTCCAGCAGAATTTGTCTCCTTGAAATCACCATTGAATACTTCTCCTATTTAGATGTTTTATGAAAATTTCCAGTAGTAAAAATAATTTATAAAAGTTATATTTATCTTTCCCTTGTATATAATGGCCGTATAAGTTTAGACGAGGTCAGTTGACCAAGATTGTTTTTAATGACCATCGAGTTGTTTCTAAATTTTCCGGACTAGGTGGAGACCAAGACAGGTAAGTTAGATATATTTTACAGTTTGCAACAAACGTGAATGATACCAATGCATTTTCGACAACTTAAGGTCCACTTCGTTTTAAAATGAAGACACAACTCTCTAAGGATACAATTGAATGCGGTGCAAGAGATTTTGGTATCTGTTTATATTAAAGTAAATTTGGAAAATGTTGGGGTGAACTTTTATATTAGTTTAATTAAGTTACGAAAATACAGTAGAACCTGAAAAGACACGGTTTCCTAAAGCGATTTTGTAGTGGATTCTTAAAATAATGGGGATGCGGAATACTACCCCCCGGAAAACTACCCCCCCAGGTGAAACGTGACGTCACGAAATCTGCCAACTAACCAATATGGGAGCCGTGTCCGCGACTGGAATACTACCCCCCCCC
>JAGFPH010000114.1:677622-700869 GCA_018207615.1 Philaenus spumarius | reverse complement strand
TGTGCGTGACTGGAAAACTGCCTCCCCGATCTCTGACGTCAAAATGACGTAGGAACCTGCTTGGGGGGGTAGTTTTCCGGGGGGTAGTATTCCGGCGACCCCGAACTGTCACTCGGCACTCACTTATTGTTACCTGTGACACAGCCACTGTTACTGTTAACAAGGTTACGACTAAACTAAAATGAAGGTTGCCGTTTTTCCACCTTAAAACAAATACAAAATCAGCGTCTACATTCTTAAAACATAATGTTAACATTAAGCTAACATTCAGCCACTCGTTTATATTTAATCGGTGACAAAGTCACTGCTACTGATAACCGCTCTTTCTACCCAATTACGGTTAGGACAAAATTAAGGTCGTCATTTTGAATAAATAAAACTCACCTTCAATTTTAATGTTGGAAGGATCGAAGCGTAGCCCTCTTACCCTCTTGGCACAATTCATAGTCAAATTGTGGAAGATAACTAGTAAAATATTTACGTGATTTTTTGTCAAATAAAACAATGGATTATGAATAAACTTACGGTCGGCTTAAAGGTGCATTATCACTTTTGCGGCTGGAGCGATAATCGTAGAGCGCCTGCTTGCAATGTTTTCAATGGCGCCATTGTCGCTAACGCGACAGCAGCTAGAGTTGTTGACGTCGATCACGAATCTGCTGCTGGAGCAGTCATAGTCGCAGTCGTTGAGTGATTTTTGAGGTGTTCACAGTATTGTTTTGAGAAATTGCGTGTGTTTTTGTAATGCCATCCAAGATAACTTTGAAATTGCTGTTTTTATACGGGATGGTTTATTTAAATCTAATTGTAATCCTTTAAACCTTTTACAAATTTGTATACTGAACATTTTTCCCTATCAAACAAGGTTTTTATCGGCATTCTAATAGTTCATTAGCTTAATACAAAAATTGAACGAGTATAAATAAACTGTCCTACATTAACGCATGAGCAAGAATGGACCACCTTAATAATCGCACCAATGACAATGACCACTGCAACGATCATCACCGAGCGATAATGGTCCAACGATAATGGCACCAGTGGCAATGCACCTTAAGACAATTTTCATACCGATACCTTTTTTGGTTAACAAAATATTTGTATTTATTTATCCCAATAAGTGTAATTAATTTGCGTTTGTGAGAAACATTCCTAAACACGTTCTTTCGTAACAGCAGTTAGATATATTAATTTTGATGTAAAAACACAGTTCTGTACATATTACTTTCATTCTTAACTTAACCTTAACTAAATTCTTAGGTCTATACGTTAACATAAAAAAAAACTCTCAGCGCTCCGTTATTCTTAATCTGTGACACTATCACTGCTACTGTAAACAGTTATTTTTACTCGATTACGCCTAAGTACAATGAAGGTTGTCTGTCACTTAAACAAACACATATAAATAAATAAAAATAACCATCAAGTTTTTATTGAAATATATTTTAAGCAAGGTTTTTCAAATGTCCAGCTAGGGGATTTTGCATTAATACAAAATAGAAGGTTTGAATACGTTTATTCGTAAATTGCGATAAAAACATTGTTCCTGTAACGGTCCCCCCTCGCCCCCCGAGTAAATGGAAGGTGGCACTATTATTTCAAAACAAATAAAGTATCACATTGAATTTTATCGACTATAAGCAAATTTTTACGGGTTTGAAATAGTATATTGGATATTAAAATATGAATTTAGGGCTACACTATGAAATAATCTTACGTAATAGGCCCTACGTAAATATAGTTTTAAAAGCAATACAAACGCTTATTTAATTTTGTATTATATGCTTAAAAACGGTTAAAAAAAAGAGATGACATTTTCTCTTTACCACCCTATTTTAGCAGTGTATACAGGGTGTTTCTTAAATAGGACGTCAAACTTCTGGAGTTGGTTCCTTATATAAAAGTAAATAAAAAAGTCCTTATGTGCCTTTAAAATGCTTCGTTTTCCAGTATCCGCCATTTTTTTACAAAATAATTCATATCTAGAGAAATGTTTGACTGATTGAATTCAAACTTGGCGTGAATATTGACCTAGCAATGATCTATCTCAAGAAAAATAAGGGATATCCAATCATGCGTTTCAAAATGGTGGTTGTTTGAAAATTTCAACCCTAAATGACTCAAAAACCGTACATTTTAACAAAAAATATGAAAACACTTTTTTGTAGCCCTTTTGATTCCCTACCTGACGGTCTAACTGTCAAAACAATCGAATGAATGATAAATAGGCAAGTTAAATATAATAACGGCATATGTAGGCCTACATACAATATTGTTGTGTTTACTGTGTTGGTATAGGATGTCGGGTTGAACAAACCAATTATTACACATAACTTAACTATTATCCTTTATCCGATTGACAGTTACACCATCCGATACTGAATCAAAAGGGCTACAAAAAAGGTATGTTAATTAAGGGTTTTTGAATAATTGAGGTTTGAAATTTTCAAACAGCCGCCATTTTGAAATTCATGATTGGATATAATCGCTTATTTTTCTTTAGACAGATCATTAGGTTTAAACTTCATGCCAAGTTTGATCTCAATCAGTCAAACATTTTTTTTAGATATGAATTATTTTGTAAAAAAAACAAAATGGCGGATATCTGGAAAACGAAGCGTTTTAGGGCACATGTTTATAGGAAGTGTTTTATTTATTTGTATGTAATAAGTTTGGCGTCCTCTTTAAGAAACACCCTGTGTGAGTACCTTTCAAGCTCCGAAACTGCTGATTCGAATTTGATTTATAAATGTATTCTTATGTACCGATAAAACTGTTAAACACTATGGTAAGGTGTTAACAACTTCTATGAGTTATGATAAAGTAGTCTATCTGAAAACAGTCTGAACGTGTGGAAGTCACGTAAAGGCAGAGAAGGAACACAAGAATTTAATTGTATTTACGTGCTGCTACGTATTTTCTGTGGATGTCTGTTTTTATCGAGACAAACAGATTAGACAGCTGAAAATAAAATTGTGTGTAACGATTTCGTTTTTAAGACGCTGCATCAATTCAAGGATCGGCTACGTGTAGACAACATTTCTATTTGGTAGATGTGTTTAAATATAGTCGGATTTATATTCTTTATAGTTAGCTCTCTGATCATAGAAAATCGCTCTTCTTTTAAGAGCCGGGATAAAAAATAACTTCAACATAGTTAGGAAAACTCGAATTCGAAACGCCTTACAGTATTTATTCAAATAATGTTCAATTTCTTACTACAGAAGTTTTTTCTATGTGCTGTTTTAATAAAAATCTGTCAGAATGTCCGTTACTCGAAACACAGATACAAATGTAGTAGACGTTTGACAGGAATAAGAAAAGTGTAAAGCGTTCGAGCGAATAAGAAATTGTATTGCCACATTTAAGGCTCTCTTTCCTCCCCCTCATCCATACCGTTAACTTGACATCAGGTGTTAGTTGTAGTTAAGGGTAGCGCGAAGTATAGTAGTGGTGTCTGGTAATGTATCAACGTTGACGTAAAACTCGTCAGCATGCCTCAATGGGCTCTACGAGTATCAAATATTTTCCCGTGCCCGAAAGTATCAAGCTTTAGTTTATTTGCTTAACTCTTATTCATTCTGCAAAGCAATCTTGAATCCACATGGTAGCCTATTTCTTTGAACTATTTTTTGTGTATTCTTTTTAACACGCTTTTATTAGCTAGGTATGTATCTATGTAACAGAATTTTTGAACATGATTTTCACCCCCTTCAAAACGTCGGATTGATTTGAAACTTTGCACACTTATGAAGGACCGATGACAATGCAATAATTTAAATAGTTTGTCTCATTATCCTTGCCAGGACCGTCAGGATTAGCGATTTTTTGTTATAGCTTGACCTGTACTGTAGCCTACGTAATGGAACCTTTCATAGTAATTTTAACCAACTTAAAGACGTCTGATTATCTTGAAAATTTGCACACGTGTCAAGTACTGATGACAATACAATAATTTACACATACCCACATCCCCTACCCCCACACTCCCCTAAATTTTACATACATAATTTTAAATCTATTGTCACACATACGATATACACAAAATTGAGTCTCTTGATTACAATTATGTAGGCTACTTTTGATTCCGTTTTGAGACTAAACAATAAGAAAATAAATTATAGTTTAAAAAACTAAAAAAAAACATGCTTTAATAGCAAACCGAATTAAAAATTTGACGTTGAAACGCAAGTTTTACTATATTTTTATAATAACTACTTTTATAAATATCAACCAATGAAATATTTGTAACATTTTATGCCAAGCACCCCACGCTTTTTTACAATTACTTTAAATTTTTTTGTTCAGTTTGCTTTTAAAGCGTGTTTTAGTTTTTTTAAACTACCATTTATTTTATATCTAAATATGAATTCACAGTATTTTCATGGTAAAACTTTTGGTTAGAATGTTTGAATTACATAGCCTATATACTATATGAAAACAGTAATTAATGAATTCCGATTTATATAATTAAATAAAACTATTACAGGATAAGGAATAGTTGTTCAGGACATTTAGGCGATAGGCTACTCGATTAATGATCCTAAAGAGGGACATCCAACTACACTGTCTGAACAGAATTATTTGAGTAGGACAGAGACAAAACTATCTGCACGTTTACACTTTGACACATTCTCAAAGAATGTAATCAATAGTTAGGAGTAGGAAACCTTGGCAAATTTGACATTGTTGATTCTTTCTGCCATATCAGAAAACCGCAGGTCACCTAGATCCAAAGATGAGAAACCACTTATATTTCATTTTTGCAGATAACTCCAAGCATGTAGGCTACTTAACATTTTAACCTGGCTTAATATGTTTGCTTCTAATCTATATGGCTAGATGTATAGTAACTGCTGTGATGTGAAACTATTACATGACTGAAAAACAGTTTTTGCAGTTAAATTTTGATTGCTATGTAACTCGTAAGTGCCAAAAATACAATGAATTAGTTTTCAAGTTCCTTAGAAGTAGTCAGGGTCTACGAATGTTGGCTCTAGTTTCAAAATGTAGTATTGAAAAAACAGTTTACTTCTTTTTTGCCATTGGCGGTTCGAAACCTGAAAAACTGAGGGAGGAGAGCAAGTACAATACAAAAAGTAGAATGGCGGGGGAGGGGGGTTTGGAATGCCCAAGGAGATTGGAAAATTATGAAAATCAACCTCCCAAAACTCTATTTTAATACCTTTCTGGCTAAAAATGAATTAGTTATTTAAAAAGAAAAACCACCCTCCAAAAACATTGAAAGTGTGTAGGCTACATTACGTAGTTAAATTGAAAAAAAAAGAATTATTTCTGGATAAAGTTTTTGAATTATTTAAATCTATATACACTATATAAAATCCAAATACCACTCACTGACTCACTCATCGCGAAATCTCAAAAACCACCGAACGGATTTGAATGAAATTGGGTATGTAGCTTCCTCTAGGGCCCTGGGTGCTCGCTAAGAAAGGTTTTTAAAAAAATTCGAAATTTTTGGGGGCTGGGGGGGGGGGGTCAAAGTTACTTAAACAAACCACCGATCGGATTGGAATGAAATTTGGCATGTAGCTTCCTATAGGTCCCCTAGGTGCTCGCTAACAAATTTTTTCAAAAAATTCGAAAGTTAGGGGGGTCAAAGTTACTAAAAATCCCCATAAGAAATACATAGTACATAATATATTTATTGATATATGTTTTTGGTTAATATAGGCTACATTTAACTTTGATTTGTCTATCCGTGCAAAGCCGGATCGGGCCATCTAGTAACCATATAGTTTTTAGTTCAAATGATATAAGAATGTAATGTATACTCATAACTTGAGAGAATATCTCAATATGAAAATTTCGAATAAACATTAAAAATTATTTTAAAAAAAACTGTTTTGGCCATACGATTTTGTTAGTTTTTTCTCGAAACGGTTGGTTGAAACAGTTTGTTGTTATTCACTCCCACATCACCCCACTCTAAGCAAGTCCCCACAATAAAAAAACAAGACCCGCGAACAACAACAAAAATATTTAAATAATCGTTGCAATCATCAGTCTAATCTTATTTAGGGGATCGGCAATTGGCAATCAAAACTGACTGAGTTTCAGCAATGGCTTTTTTCTTTCAGAATAAAACCTCTTAAGTCTTAATAACATAAGACATGTTAACATAAACATATAATTTTTGTCACCAAACTAAGCTCATAATAAAAATTTCTTGAAAAATATTCTGTTGCCCCCCCCCCCACCATGGGCTAGAACCGCCACTGGTTTTAGAGATTTTATTTTTTTACACAATTAGAAGAAATTGTTTTTGTAGTTCTAAAATGTTTCAGCTTGTCAAAGTTTGGTCAAAGCAACCATTTCTATTGTTAAATTTGCATATCCACTTGCGTTTACATAGGCTCTACAAATTTGACTGCATGCTTACTTGGATAGCATCATGATTATTGTATGAATTGCGGGACAGTTTTACTCGAATGTTGTATGTCATTAACCTCTGGTAATGTTAGTATAATAATAAGTCTACCCTTTCAGACCAAGAAACAGTATTTAGGTAGCTATTGTGTATGTAAATTGTTGACAATTCCTGGTGATATTGTCAACTTGTGAAAACGATATGATTATACGTCATAGTTTAACGGTACTTTAACCCTATTGAATATAAATTGCCGGACTAAGTTGGCAGAAACTTTCCCCAAGTTGGTTGTCCAGATAGTCATGCGAAACTAAATATAAGTTAAGCTTACAATAACGGTTTTGTCTGATTGTTTATTCGGGCAAAGTTTTGTTGAAATATTTACCTTCTTGTGATAATCGCTGCTTTTCAACTATTGAGTTCAAAGGTTAGAGATATCCTGTTCTAACAATCGACTTTAACATTTTGATCATGTTTGGTTGATATAATACAAGTTTCTAACCACTGAACAAAATTTATGGACAAAAAAAAACAAGGCACTACTCCTACAACAGTATCACGCGTTTCAAACGATTACTTGTATATAGTTTTATTCCTCAGTGAATCTACTGCTTGCCGGAAGAGTGCGTCGAACAATATGCCGTCAGGCGTACCAACTCAAACATAACATATATATCTGTAGGGCAACGCCTTTGAGCCAGGGAAGGAACACTCGACGAATGGTGAAGGAATTCGGCCCGAACCAAACCAGTTTATCAACAGGAAATGCTTGGCATTCCTGGGGAAATAGTTGTACTACAGTTAGGCCCGATTTATCACTATTCCCGAACTAGATAAACCCCACTATTCCAATGATTTAGTAATTACGTAAAGTCTAGGCCTACTTATCTGATTAGGTTGGTAAATTGTTTTCTGATCGATTTTAAAGCTGTTTATTGTCGATAGTTGTTGATAGTTTTATTAAACCTACCGAATTACTGTTGTGAAAGTTAAATATTTTCCATCGGTTCTTTGCTTAAACACTCATAATTAAACGTTTCCTACAACAATGTTAATATAATTCAATTAATATTAGGCTGAGTGTAGGTGAGAGTCATCATAGTTCTTATGACAAAAAATATAGAACAACATTCAAAATATAGATTCTAAAATTAAAACCTGACGTCTCCAAAACTTTTCCACCAAAAAAATAATAGCTATTTTATACTACAGGGTGTCCCACGAAGAAACGGAGAAACTCTCAGGACTTGTTCTTCAGGTGAAAATAACAAAAAAAGTTGATATAAACATAGGACCGAAAACTCTTCGTTTCCCAGATATCCGCCATTTTGGTTTTTGTGCAAAATATTTAATATCTAGAGAACGGTTTGACTGATTGAGTTCAAACTTGGCATGAAGCTTAACCTAACAATGGTATATCTCAAGAAAAATAATCGATACTATCGAATCTTGCGTTTCAAAATGGCGGCTGTTTGAAAATTTCAAACATAAATAACTCAAAAACCGTACATTTTAATGAAAAATGTCAAGACATCTTTTTTGTAGCCCTTTTGATTCCCTATCGGGTGGTGTAACTGTTGAAACAATCGGATGAAGGATAATAGTTAAGTTATGTGTAATAATGGGTTTGTTCAACCAGGCATACTACTATACTAAGTATACCAACACAGTAAACACAGCAATATTGTATGTACATTTGCTGTCATTACCTTTAACTTAGCTTTTATCCTTCATCTGATTGTTTTGACAGTTACACCACCCGATAGGTAATGAAAAGGGCTACAAAAAAGGTATCTTGACATTTTTCGTTAAAATGTACGGTTTTGCGTTATTTAGGTTTGAAATTTTCAAACAGCCGCCATTTTGAAACGCAAGATTCGATAGTATCGATTATTTTTCTTGAGATATATCATTGTTAGGTTAAGCTTCGTGCCAAGTTTGAACTCAATCAGTCAAACCGTTCTATAGATATGAATTATTTTGCACAAAACACAAAATGGCGGATATCTGGGAAACGAAGAGTTTTCGGTCCTATGTTTATATAAACTTTTTTTGTTATTTTCACCTGAAGAACAAGTCCTGAGAGTTTCTCCGTTTCTTCGTGTGACACCCTGTATATGTAACACTTTGACTACTCTCCAAATGAACTATTCATGGATTATTTTCAAAAGACATTTGAGTCGCAAATTTTTTCTTTGATAACAAAGGATTACAACGGAAGAAGTAAGACAGAAAACGCGTCTTCCGTCATTTTAAGGTAAAGCAGAAACTCATTATAATTTTGAGACACCAATTCATCTCGAAAATAATGCTTTAAGGGTCTGCTGTAGTAGCGGCCAAATTTGATTTTTATCGCGTAAGAGGTATGGTAAATTGAAAACTATTTATTTTGTTTGTAAACATACATTGTTTGTAAAGTCTCATCTTAAGGTATACGCATCTGTTTTGCGTTTTACCTTTTTTTAAATCCATGTTTTACATTTGTTATGTGTTAATTGACATTTTTTGAGTACCAAATTTGAATTTGTTCCTTACACAATAAAAAATTAATAATTATTGCACGAGCACTTGCACAAAATGTTTTAGCAAAGTTTAGTGTAATATATTTAACATTATTCATTTATCAAATTAAAAGGAGAAGTAAAATCTTAAAGCAGCTTAAAGACATTCCTTTACAAATTTCGGATGCAATGCAAAATTGTAAACTTGCTATCAACGTATAGGATATTGTTATTTACTCTACGATGTTAACCTGGGGCATTCCTTTTGGCATTACACTCTGCAACCCTTCTCCACCTTCACATAATCAATGATCCTCATCGTCTTAAGTCCCATTCCTCGTAGGCCTATCACTTCTATTCATTTTCAAAGTAATTAGTTTTAGTATTAATCTTTTATGATTTTTATGTTCTTTCCATCTTAGGTTTTATTGTTACAAAATATCAAATTCACTAGAAATATATTAATAAACAATGTCTGTGCTCCGATAGAAAACAAATTTCATGTCATTGAAATTAAATTTCATGATATTTTAGGCCTAATCAAATTAAATGATATTGAAATAAAATCGTATTGTTAAGTTTATGTGCGATATAACCTAAACCTTGCCTGTAGTTTCAAAATGTGTTATTGAACAAACAGTTTACGTCTTCTTTGGTTTTCGTTTAACACCAACTATTTACTGGTTGTTAGAGATTTTAGTTTTTCCACACATTTGAAGAAATTGTTTATGTAGTTGTAAAATGTTTCAGCTTGTCAAAATTTGATCAAAGCCATCATTTGTATTTTTAAATTTGCATATCCACTTGCTTTTACATACAAATTTGGTTGCATGCTTTTTTGACTGCTTGATGGCATTTATTCACACTTTTGGTATTACTGGCATACATTGATATAAATCTTAACTAACTATAAAAAAGAACTTTAAATGTATGTCTTAAAATTTCACTAAAATATTGCACACTATTAAAACGATATATAAATAATAGCGTATTGTTCGAAATTACTTGTTTGTTGAAACGTTAGTTTAAAAAAAGGTCAACTGAATTTTGGGGATTATGGGAACTGAATGGGAAATGGGAGGTGTCTACATAAGGTTGTGGTATAAAATGGCGGAATAATCAAAAGACTAATTCATCAGGGGGTTGACTTCTCGCCCTTATTTCGATGCATTTTCGCCTTTTGAAATTATTATAATCGAGTAACGTCTTCGACCGCAGCTACAGATGTGACTAGGAATCGACCCAATAACGTATAGAGGAATGCCATGAATCGATTGATTTTAAAACCTTGAAAATCAATAACACTGAACTTTATCTCGGAAATAACTATACAAAACCGTCAAGGGTGGAGAAGACTTTCTTGAAAAAGTTAGCAGATGTTATTGAGGGGTTGTTTCTGTAACGGGACGAGAAGAGGGTTGGCCCCTAAAGGGACAGCTGCTTGGGCCAATTTTCTACCTGTCCTAGACAATAGACGAAGGTCTAGTCCTTCCCGACCAGAAAATCTTATTTTCGTTTACGTTTATTTCTAGTTTGCTATTCAGCACCATTACGTTAACATTTCAAACTTTTTCGCGACAGTGTCGTTTCCAAACCACGTTGGATTTTGTTTCAGGTTAGTTGGATATTTTTGGTTTCCTATGCAAAATTGAACAAGGTAAATTATACTTGTAATCTTTGGTAATAGCGTTTATGATAATAGAATGTTGCTATAAGATTGCCAATCTGTGCTTTCTAACTGAATGTTTATAAGAAGAGATTACGAAACGTATTTATCATACTCAAATGAAATTGTTTTAGCTAATTATAACTTTGTACAACTGTTTTTGTAATTACGTGACATGTGCTTATTTATTCAAGAAATATTAATTTTTAAAAGCTAGTGTATAATTGAATATTGGGCTAGCAACTTCATAAGTAACTTATTACAATGGGGTCGTATCTGTGGAGATGTGAACCATATTCTGAGAATATTTTGAAGGAAGTTATCTTGCAATTGTGTTAAGAGGTTTTTAACACATTGCTTTTTAAAAGAGTTTGTTTAGTGGCAAATGTGTTAAATATATTTATAAATATATATTTATATTTTATATTTATAAATAATTAATCACTAATTTTAAACATTCCTTTATACGACGGGTTTACTGCATTACTGTGTAATATACCTTCAGAATATTCATTTATGTATTGCTTTTAAGAAATACGTATATTTACTTAATTAATTATTGTCTACGTTTTGTTCCTATTGATGTTGAAACCGTCAAACTAATGGACACTGTTTTATTAACTACCCTTTATTTGATAGTTTAAACAGTTATACCGTTCGATAAGACATTGAACGAGCTACACAAATTTACGCTAGATGTTTCTAATAACAATTTACGGTTTTTTAATTTTAAACTGTTTGAATGTTTAGGTGGCCATTTTGAAAAGTATTATTGCAACAAGTTGATTATTTTACATTGAACGTGCGAAATTCCAACTCAGTCCGTTTAAGCCTTTCTAAAGTTATACATTATTTAGTAAAGAAAAACAAAATGTCTGGCAAAGAAATCGTTTCCGGACTAATGTTTACAGTAAGGTTTTCTTTATTTTGACCACCCTCTGAATTATCTGCGCGCATTACAGAATCCCCTGCATATATTGTCATGGTATTCGTAACGTGTTTCAGATACAGCTTAAGAAAGGCAATGGAAGTTATTAATTTACATATATTGATAAATGTGTTTTGTTATTAGAAACATCCAAACTGGAATTACACACAAAATTTACAGCTATTTATATTTTACAGGAATGGTCAAAGACGGTTTGCCATGTTAGCATTTAACGAGTATACTGGCAGTTCAATTAATTACCCTGTTAAATCAAAACTGATGAAAAAAAATCTATTCTTACAGTTTTTATTCACTTTTAAACTTACATTTTACCACGATGAAATAAACAAATTAAATTGTATTATTATGCTATGCACACAATTAAATTCAATCCTGTGGTGCCAAGCCTCATGCATATAATTTTTTATAAATGTTATCTTTTAAATAAGCTTAAACTTGATGTTTTAATTCTTTTTTACTAAACCATTTTATTCTTAACCAGTATAAAGTTATTAATTAGCTTGTACAAACTTTCTTAAGAAACACTGTAGTAAAACTCAAAGAATTAAATGTATTTACACAAAGTTAAAAGAAAGGTTAAACTTATAAGAGTATTTGTTAACTTTATTTTCTTGCAAACAAAGTATCGTAGTAAGTTCAAATTGGCATTATAACTTCGAACAAACTAGTTACTCAGGTCGGGGTAAATTATAGTTTTTGTATTATTAAGCCATTAATTTAATTAATTAGTGCCATGCCTCGTGTATATAATTTTAAAGTGTAGCTAATCCCCACAGATTAAAAAACTCTTTTATTACACTGAATAACATTTCTTATAGAAACACTTATTTGCGAATAAAATGTATAAAGAAAGAACTTAGGGTAGAAGAAGAAGTAAATGTAGGCTACCTAGACCTATATAGGAAGTTAACGTTTAAACAGATGACATACTTTATTCATAAGAATTTATGATTTTAATCTCTTAATCCTTAATTACTTTTAAGTAAAGAGGTGGTAGGCTTAAATAATAGTTATAAATTATCTTTTAATATGAGAAAGGATCTCCTTTATTTCTGTCACTACTGCGGATTCAAAATTAAAATTATTCAATTTACTTGTGTTACATTTATCCTTTAAAAACACATTAACATGTATTTGTTACTAGCCACTAATTCTTTTGACTATGGAACTAAATATTTAATTTCTTTTACAACATTTTTATTTTGTAGTGCATTCATATATTCTACCAAAATTTGCACAAATGTTAATATAGTTCTTTGCGCATAATAACAACGGTTAAACTATAGTTAATTTTAATATGATACTTAAAAGCCTAGACTATATACATATTGTAACAAACAGAAAAACAATACAAATTTTATTCCCAACCGTATGTAATATAAAAATTATACTTTGTCCAACCAGCCATGCGCTCTAGACCATAAAATCGACCCTCGCTTCCACACGCGCAGACACACTCACACGGTCTACCTGCTAATGGTTCTCCTATGAATCACCAACTAGCCCTTGTGCTACACAATCACATTATTCTAACCGTTAACTTTACTTAATTTTTTCTCTAATTACTGAAATCTAAATATTATTCCTCGCAAAATGAGTCCAAACATGGTACAATTGTGACAACTCTAAGAGGTTTTACGGTCAGTAGGTTACAAAATCATAAATTTTATTTCTTAAAAATTGTTATTGGCATTTTATTTGAATTAGCACGATCACAATAACATACATAATTACAGTAATTCTAGTAGTGATTTCAAACGTATGCAAAAAACAAAGAAACTAAATCAGAATCAATATAACAGTGAACATATACTAAGAGTAAAATAAAAATAATTACAAATTCATTTTGCAATGTTACTGTACAATAAATCAATAGAATAATATTATAAAACTAACACAATCATATTTACATAACCATCCTATGTTAAGAAGGTCTTAAGTGTCTTCTAAAATTTCCAATGTACGAAAAAAATAAACTAAGTCAGAATCAATATAACAGTGAACGTATACTATAAATACCATAAGGAAATTAGTATATCCTAAAACAAATAATTGGAAAGGTAATTTTGTAAAGTGCTGCAAAGTGGTAGTTAAAAAAACTCCAAACGTAAGTGAAATTCAAAATAAAATTTGAAATCTAGTAGCAAACGTTAAATTTAAGGAATGGGTTTGTAAATATTATCCACACTTTTTATATCCATGAAACATAAATTATGCCACACTTTTATATTCATGAAACTTAAAAAAAAAACTTTCTTGCACAGTTAAATGCCTAATATTTTAATAGATGTAAATAAAGTAAGGTGTTTATTATTTAATAAATATTAAAAGAATTATAAATAGCTTATATTTAGAAGCTACTATGTGTGTGATCTTTTGCTTTCATTGATAAAATGTTCCTTTGATGTGAATTTATGAAATACCTTACCAATTTCTTACGCATGTTTGCGTCTGACTAACTTACGAGAAATTCTACAAAATAATAAACACACGCAGTCTATTGATGGAAACTGTTTTAAATCGCTTTGAAATTAAGTTTTCTCTACTTCTCTGTGCCAATAATGGACAGATATACGCATCTCGATATACGTAAATGGATGATAATTATTTCATATTAAATTGTTAAGACTATCTTCTATAGAGTATTTATTAAATAATACATTTTCACCAGTTTTTCCAACAATATGGATCCGCCATTTTTTTAAATGAAATGTACGAGTACATAAAATATTTCAGTTTTTCTGATTGCCTTACTGAACTGGTTAATTTTACTATAAATTTGCTTTTTTGTTTTCTTACAGCTCTCAGTCCTTTATTTTTCTTAGAGTAGCGTGCAAAAAATGATCGTGGACACATGTAACTTCAGCTCGCGTAATTATAAATCAAATTTAAATGTCCCTATTAAATGTTGTGTTGTGTGTTACATGTTGTTTGTGAATGTTTTCGTGTAAGTGTTTCATTTTATAAACTTGACGTGCATCAACGAATGTAAAAAACTAATGAAATATAGGTTGATAATGCCTGCTTTGAAGTTCTTCGATAATAGAAAAAATGGTTAGTTTTTAGCAACATTTTCAATATATCTTTGAAAACTACATCCCTTACTATTCGGATTGAGAAATGTGTTTGATTCCTTTAAAAAATCTTTTTATAAGATACACCACAAGGCAGGATGTTACTCATTAGTTTTTGTTTGTGAAACCTCGGCTTTCCAATTTACACTTTTATATGTTTCAGGGCTATCATCGCCAGATTTTTTTCAATTAGACAAATTTCCGTGGTATTCTTCTTCCGTATTCGAAACGAGGGCCCCAAGCTTTGGAGTCATGTAGACATTCTCTAACCCCTCGGCTACATGAATGCCTTTTTTAGTTTAGATCATATGCGAGTTAGAATATTGTGTAAGTGTGACAGTGTAGAGTGATATCTAGCCTATATCCGTTTCAGAGAAAGCTGTGATGAACGAACGTGTGATTTTATAGTAGGACCTCACTATCTTCAAAACGGAACCGTTAGACTTACAACTAACTAGTCTGATTTGTTTTCTTACTTTCTTGTTTTCATCCGGGTAGGTACTCGCCTTCATTTAGTAATTATTAAATTACGACATTACCAATCGTCGCCTTTTGCGAAATTTTCCCAAAATAAATGCCAAATAACTTAATGCAAATAGGCTACAGAATTTATGGAATTCCTTCCAGAAAGGTGTTAATGACAAATAATTATTCTCGGCTTAGACATTTTTAACAATTTATATTGTGTTTTTTACCATGTTGATGTAAAATATTCTTTATGAATTATGAAAATGTATGGTTTTTAACTCTAAAGTATTTTACATTGACATTGTCACTCTTGTTTATACATGTACGTGTAGTCAATTTTTAACCTGATTTTTTCCTTTGCAACAAGGTTAAGGGTCGGTTCTAGCTGTCGGCCATGTTGGCTGACACTCCATAAGACCAATGTTAGATTAAAATCCAAATTTTTCCTTTATTTTTGATCGGAAAATTATAAACGATATGTCATTTTAAAGCTATGGTCAATATGCATGCAAATGGCTTTTTAAGAAAAATATTTTGTTTAATATTTATTAACAATTAAAACATTGATTTTTAATATTTTTTTATGTTGTCACTATTAATTATAGCGAAAAACTACCAAGCCATTCGCCTGAAGAATTTCGTCCCCAAGATGTTGGTATTTTTTTAAAAACGCTATTTGAACAATTGCGGGTTTTAAATGGATTTAGGCTGAGCAATGTACGTGTAACCTACCGCCGCTATAGGGTGATTTTAAATATTTTTTACGTTGTAACTATTAATTATAGCGAAAAATTACCAAGCCATTCGGATGAAGAATTTTGTCCCCAAGAGTTTGGTATTTTTTAAAAAACGCTATTTGAATAATTGCTGGTTTTAAACGGATTTAGGATGAGCAATGTCCGCGTAACCTACCGCCGCTATAGGGAGTCGCTGGTTGCTTTCTGTTTTACTAGAGCCGACCCTTAACCCAACTAGATAACATATTTTCGACTTCTCTTGTCCTGTTGAGATTTCATAACGTTAGGCCTATTGATTAACTCAGTAGCTGTTTGTAGGTTTAGTTTGTTAACTTAATCGCTTAGATCCAACTGATAGGATGTTTACGAACTGCGCTTTCATTAGTTTTGACATTGATATCGATGGAAATAGACGTTTCGTTCTTAAGTATTAAACATTCGTTTGTATTTAATAAACTAATCAATGTTTATGTTGTTGTAGTTCAAGTAATTGTTATCAAACTGTACTACTTGAAGAGGCAAATGTATTGCAATTTTCAAATCTACAGGTTTTTTTGGGGGGGGGGGGGGGGGGGGCAACTTTTGATTGCTAGTATTAGTTAAATGTGCTATTAACTAACACATTTTGTCCAATTATATGTACCCTTCTCCCACATCGCTTTTGTTAATTTGTTTCAAACGCTCACAAAGATTTCCTTGGCCCTTGAATTAGTTTAAGGTTCGACATTAGTAAGATCTTAACATATTTGAGTGTGGAGATGTTTAATATAAGCATATTATTTAATATTAGGTAGGTAGGTGTACATACAAATATATCAGGGCTGGTTTAGTAGATACTTTAGTCTATAAGACGTTTTGTGTACTTCCTATTTCCATCTAACTAGGTTAGCTCTATATTCTTCATAAAATCATGCCTTGGTAGAGCACCTATCCTTCTGGAGTTCGTGACAGACCAAAGATCCAAAGTCTTTTGCTTCCAAGACTCCAAAAGTAGGTGGTTCGCAGTATCAATATACCGAACACTGCCTGTATTTCAAATTCCCTCGGGTTAATATTAAGCCAATGGCAATCGGATATTTCTTAAAAGATTCATGATCTGTTACCAAGTTTGAGATTTTACTCCGATTTCGTTGACTTTGTAAAGTTAACTGGAGTTTTTTTTTAGGTTAGGTCGGTACAGTGACTCAGAGTTTTAATTTGGGGATATCCTTCTAGTGGCTGAGAACTCTGTTCTGGCCATCTTTTCAAATCTGTCCTTGCTGCACATCAGGTAATTCCGAATGATGGTTTGGACCCATGAAAGGGTTCTTAACATCCTTCTTCCCTTCTTCGCCAGTTCGTCGCTTTTTATTTCCCTCTGTTTTCGAATTTAGTTTCACATCATAGTGACCTACCAATAGTTTCACCTGAGAATAGTTTGACAAAAATCTGGTTTCAAAAATGCGGTTTTAGAGTTAAAAAAATATATTTTCAGTTTGTTAAAAAAATACCTGGGTTCAGCAATAGGGCTGAGAAATTACTATGATGGACCCAAACTAATTTTTGTCTACTTCATTCCCACACCATTGTCGCCAATTTGCTGTTAAAATCTTCTAACATAAATTTAAGAAAGTATCGAATGTTTAATTGATATTAATGCAATGTGTACGTTTTCAATTAACTGGCAAAACACAATGGGACCTAATGTTTGACTCCTTATTATTGTACTTCGTGTTTAAGTGTTGTTATCACATAGGTAGCATTTAGTTTAAGTCACAGGATAAGCCAGTGATGTTTTACCTGACTGAGTTGCAAAAAGGAAAAGTTATGAGTTTATCACGTGCTGTATGTATGTTCCCTTCTAGCTCTTGAAACACTGAGCCGATTTGTCAAATTATTTTTGGCAGCGTTAGAAAATCGAGGAACCAAAATGGCAGACTCCATCACTTGAATAGAATGGAGTTCCAAAATGTTCGTATATAGTGTCAAATTAAATGGTAAACCGAGACATTATAAATTTGTGTATTTATTCGTCTTAAAGAGTAGCACTAGAAATTTGAAATTCACAATAAAAGTTTAGTTATATGACTGCACGGGAAGACTGATTTAATTAAAGTGTCAAATACTCTTTACCCTTGATACATATAATTATTCGAAGTATATAACGTCGTCATATTGACCGCTATAATCAAAGTCAAAAGATTCAACATTAATCGTGTACCCTATTTTGTGAAAATTGTAGAAAGTGAGTTTCGAACCAATATTCATCGTGTATTTTGTGAAAGTGGTAGAAAGTGAGTTTTGAACCAATATTCATCGTGTATTTATTTTGTGAAAATGGTAGAAAGTGAGTTTTGAACCAATATTCATCGTGTATTTTGTGAAAGTGGTAGAAAGTGAGTTTCGAAACCAATATTCATCATGTATTTACTTTGTGAAAATGGTAGAAAGTGAGTTTTGAACCAATATTCATCGTGTATTTTGTGAAAATGGTAGAAAGTGAGTTTCGAACCAATATTCATCGTGTATTTTGTGAAAATTGTAGTAGAAAGTGAGTTTCGAACCAATATTTATACTGCACATGTAGCCTATATGTTTTTGTTGATGGTTGTAAATCCGTGTGTATAAAAATATAGAACACCGTTCAAAATATAGATTTTAAAATTAAACCTGACAACTCCAAAACTTTCAACCAAAAGAGAAATGATATTTCATATATGTAACACTTTGACTGCTCTCTGATTGAGCTTATATTCCTAGATCATTTTCAAAAGAAATTCGGGGCACAAATTTTTCAGTTAACATTTTTTTTTCTTTGATAACAAAGTATTAAAAAGGAAGAAAGTAACACAGAAAACGTGTCGTTCGTCATGTTAATGTAAAGCAGAAACACATCATATAATTATAAGTTTGATACACCAATTCATCTCGAAAATGATGCTTTAAGGGTCGGCTCTAGCTGTCGGCCATGTTGGCTGATACTCCATAAGACCAATGTTAAATTAAAATCCATATTTTTCCTTTACTTTTGATCGGATAATTATGAACGATATGTCATTTTAAAGCTGTGTTCAATATGCATGTAAAGGGCTTTTTCAAAACTAAGAAAAATATCTTGTTTAATATTTATTAACAATTTAAAACATTGATTTTGAATATTTTTTTTACGCTGTCACTATTAATTGTAGCGAAAAATTGCCAAGCCATTCGCATGAAGAATTTCATCCCCAAGAGTTTGGTATTTTTTTTTAAACGTTATTTGAACAATTGCGTGTTTTAAATGGATTTAGGCTGAGCAATGTCCGTGTAACCTACCGCCGCTATAGGGTGATTTTAAATATTTTTTTACGTTGTAACTATTAATCATAGCGAAAAATTACCAAACCATTCGGATGAAGAATTTTGTCCCCAAGAGTTTGGTATTTTTTTAAAAACGCTATTTGAACAATTGCGGGTTTTAAATGGATTTAGGATGTGCAATGTCCGCGTAACCTACCGCCGCTCTAGGGAGTCGCTGGTTGCTTTCTGTTTTACTAGAGCCGACCCTTAAGGGTCTGCTGTAGTGGCGGCCATCTCGTAGGAGGAATGGTAAACCATTTATTTTGTAACATAAAATTGTTTGCAAAGTCTCATTTCAACCATAATCTCGGTACGCATCTGTTTTGCGTTTTACATTTTGTAAATCTATGTTTACATTTATTATTTAACTGACATTTTTTGAGTACCAAATTTAAATTTGTTCCTTACTCATAAAAAATGGATAGTTATTGCACGAGTGCTTACACGAAATGTTTTAGCAAAGTTTAGTTTACATTTTTTAAACATTATTAATTTATCAAATTAAAAGAAGTAAAATATAAGAAAAACTTAAAGACATTCCTTTGCAAAATTTCTAATGCAATGCAAAATTGTAACATTTGCTATCAACGTATAATATTGTTATTTACTCATTGATGTTAACCCTTGTAGTACCTGGGGCCTTCCTTTTGGCATTACACTCTGCAACCCTTCTCCACCTTCGCATAATCAATGATCCTCATCGTCTTTCCTCGTATCATTCCTCCCATTCCTCGTATCATTCCTTCAAAGTAATTAAGCATTAGTATTGTGGTATTAATTATCTACATCAATTACCCACACAGAAAATCTGAAAAGGAAATTTGAATCCTTATTACAGAGGTACATATTTAAGAAATAAGGTTACGTAATGAATGAATAGAAGATCGCTATTGTCGCAGTTATCAAACACAATATAACATTTGTCAGATTTGTCGTTTACGACCAAAACTATACCCTTTCTATTTTCGGCTTTAAGTTAACCTTTTAACTGAATAGTTTGTTGATACGAAATTCATTTATAAATAACAATATTGCACAGAATTACTGCATTTACAAGAAACCATCTGTTTCGTGTTTGGTAAAACATGTTGAGGTAAACATAACCTATAAATGTTAATTAGCTAACAGCAGGACGAGGATTTGAACACATGTTTTGTGTGATAATAATTTAAAGTACAGAGAATTGTTTTAATAATTATATGATTTGAAATGGTTAGAATTTATTGTTGTGAAGTTTATTTGTTAGTTTGCAATTGTTGGTTACTAACCCATATGTTATAGTTGAATTTGTTGGTTAAAATTTAAAAATCGCCAACTGAAAAGAGATTTGATTGATATATTATACATTTTGATATCATTATTTTGTTAGCAAACTTGTTTTACACAAGATCAAACCAATTAGCAATACAAATTGTCTTCTAATTTGTTGTCAACAATATAGTCTGCTATATAATTTGAATTATTTGGAAACAACTATATTCAAGTTGCATCCAAAAAAGTCCGTTTTATTGAGTAATAATGACCTTTTCGAATAATGAAAGATTTCCCTAAACTCTAAACTGTTTCCTACTATACGTGCTTGAACTATGTAGTAACATATTTGCTTTTAGTAAAAGAAGGTAACTATGAGGTTTCTTGAAAATTTATTTTTAATAACCTTTAAACTGTTTTACGGACTTTGTAACATTTATTTGCGTTTGCCAGCATTTAAACAAGTAATAGCTGCTCATTTCAAGCAAATTGACTATGATGTAAAACTTGTTGTTAACTAACTTCACCCCCCCAAGATGTATTTTGTTTTAAGGTTATACATTATTACATGAATCGTGATTTGTTATTTAACTATCCTTTCTCACATTTTATTTTCTGTTTTTAAATACTGCTTCGATTTGTCCTTGCATTATTGTAATATTAAAGAGCTCTGCTGTCACTTCAACTTTTTATTTTGTTTTAGTAGTAGTAGACCATCTATAAAAATAAATAGTACTTAATTTTAGTTGAATATACTTAATTCAAGGCGATCATTTTGCTATTACATACTATTTCTAAGTAGGCTACTCGTATTTTAATTAATTTTAAATATGTGGTTTTAATCAAATAATATTTAAACTAACGTGAAACTGTTATTTATTCCCACCAGAAGACTACGTGTTTGTTTGTTAGGCTATGCAAACAAATAATTGAATTGTTCATTAAACTAGTATGCTTGTTTTTCGTATACTATACCGATTTTCATAATTGTCTTCAATTAAGGGTCTCTGCTGCCATTTGATCTGCTGTAAGCATTTTAAATCATAATTTTAAACAGTCTCTTAAATGTTTTCAAAGAGAACCACCTAAAGTTTTCCTTTAAAATGACTGCCATAATGGATGTAATTCTATTAGAACAAAGTTTGAACTATTTTAAATACATTCTACTCTCAAATCTATGATTTTTCACAATAGCTTTATTTAAAATACTTGTGTATGTGGATATAGTTTTACTTTCCTACAAATATTGTACTAACATTCATTTTAACTCTTTTTTTTACAAAATGGACACTTCATTTTCATATTTGATTCGATTTGGGGGAAAACGAAGAGGAGAATTATTGTATTATACTAATTATACTAGTTTGAAACTAGTTGTAACACTAGTTTTCCAGTTAATTTATCCTACTCTTTTTTACAATTGGACACTTCTATTTCACGTTTGATTTGATTTTAGGGAAAACGAAGAATTTTTAATAGAATTACTCTACTAATTACAACTAGTTTGAAACTAGTTTAAAAAGCACTAGTTTTTCCAGTTGATTTATACTCTTTATACAATTGGACACTTCATTTTCACGTTTGATTCGATTTGGAGGAAAACGAAGACTTTTTAATAGAATTACTGTACCTACTAATTAACCACTAGTTTTTCCAGTTAGATTATACTCTTTTTACAATTGGACCCTTCATTTTCACATTTGATTCGATTTGGGGGAAAACACAAACTTTTTAATAGAATTACTGTACTAATTTAAACACTAGTTTTTCCAGTTAATTTATACTCTTTATATAATCGGACACTTCATTTTCACGTTTGATTCGATTTGGAAGAAAACGAAGACTTTTTAATAGAATTACAGTACTGTACTAATTTTTAACTAGTTTGAAACTAGTTGAAAAACACTAGTTTTCCAATTAATTTATGCATTTTTACAAATGGACACTTCATTTACATTTTTAATTCGATTTGCGCGAAAACGAAGCTATTTAATAGTATTACTGTACTAATTTTTACTAGCTTAAAACTAGTTGAAAAACACTAGTTTTTCCATTAAATTTTTACTCTTTTTACAATTGGACACTTCATTTTAACGTTTGATTCGATTTGGAAGAAAACGAAGACTTTTTAATAGAATTACTGTACAAATTTTTAACTAGTTTGAAACTAGTTGAAAACACTAGTTTTCCAATTAATTTATGCATTTTTTACAAATGGACACTTCATTTTAATTTTTGATTCGATTTGGGCGAAAACGAAGCTATTTAATAGAATTACTGTACTAATTTTTACTAGCTTGAAACTATTTGAAAAACACTAGTTTTTCCATTTAATTTTTACTCTTTTTACAATTGGACACTTCATTTTAACGTTTGATTTGATTTGGGGGAAAACGAAGACTGTTTAATAGAATTACTGTACTAATTTTTACACGTTTGAAACTAGTTGAAAAACACTAGTTTTTCCAATTAATTTTAACTTTTTTTACAATTGAACCTCATTTTCACGTTTGATTCGATTTGGGGGAAAACGAAGAGGAGAATTATTGTATTATACTGATTTTTACTAGTTTGAACCTAGTTGTAACCACTAGTTTTCCAATTAATTTGTCCTACTCTTTTTTACAATTGGACACTTCTATTTCACGTTTGATTTAATTTGGGGGGAAAACGAAGACTATTTAATAGAATTATTACTGAACTAATTTTTATTAGTTTTTCCAATTAATTTATACTCTTTTTACAATTGGACACTTCATTTTCATGTTTGATTCGATTTGGCAGAAAACGAATTATTTTTAATATAATTACTGTAGACTACTGATTTTAACTAGTTTGAATCTAGTTGAGAAACGCTAGTTTTTCCAATTAATTTATACTCTTTTTACAATT